>VZTM01016090.1:0-132258 GCA_013400555.1 Jacana jacana | reverse complement strand
GATGTGGTGTTGAGGGATCTAGTGTAGGGGAGAACTTGTAGAGTAGGGCTGATGGTTGGACTTGATGATCCCAGGGGTCTCTTCCAATCTAAATGATTCTATGATTATTTTGGGTTTCTGCCTGATCTTGAATTCATAGGGCAGTATGCTGATGCAATGGCATAAAAGAAGGAGGAAGATTTTCTGGCATAATTCAAGACTTGGGATGCATGTTAAAGGAACTTGGAGTTGCAGAGTGCTCATGTAGACATATAAAACATATGTCACTGGCTGCAAAAGCAATTCACATCAATCCTCACAGGAAAAAGGGTATCTGATCTGATCCAATCTGGTTGGACTAGATGATCCCAAGGATCTTTTCCAACCTGAATGATTCTATGACAGCTCTTAAAAAGCTTGAAAGGTAAAATATAGAATCATATAGTTTGGGTTGGAAGGGATCTTTAAAGGCCATCTTGTCCAACCCCCTTGCAACAAGTAGGGACACCAACTATATCAGCACTGTTAATATAACTTAATTTTTTTTAATTGGCTGGCTATGAACCAGGGCCTTAAAACTTGTTCTAAGAACTTATTCATTTTCCTGTCTTGCTTGCACTGCTCTGAAGCAAAAATATGTTCTCACAAAAGACCAGGTGGGACCAAATCCCAAACTTGCCAAATCAAACTTTTAAAAGACTTCAAACTTTAGTTAACTTTGAATTTGCTTCAGTGTGCCACAATTGTCTTCAGGTTCTCTGATTAAATTGATCCTCAACAATTGCATAATCTTATTAATATTTTTCTTGTCTGTAGAAGCATAAAAAAAAAGGCTACACAAAGTAGTTGAACACAAAGTGAAACTAATACAATACAGATAGGAGAACAGAACAGGCAGATTCTGGATCAGAACTTGCATATAGAGTATCTGGTAACTGATCCTCCTGAATAAGCAACAGGAAAATGGGTAGATGCCACCCATAGATGTAATCTTAGCCATTTTAATACTTTATATTTGAGAATCGATGGTTAAGTATTTAAATACTGAACAGTGTTCCCATGTAGCTTGAGTCCCATCCTTCAAGACATTCAGAAAGAAAATTGATGAACGTAGAGTTCTGTGTGATCTGGGGATGAGTGAGCTTACCCTGTGCACCTGCAGCAGTCCAAGTTGGTCCTGCCAGACTTCAGAAGGCCACAAAGTTTAGTCTGACCCTGCAACTGTACTTTGAGTTCTTTAGTTTTACTTCATAATCCTTCACTTCATAGTCCTTCTTAAACTTCTAAAACTTCCCTGCTGCAGGCACATAATAATGCTGTCTCACTAGCAGGATTCATTAGCATATTGAACACATGGTGCCACTAAAAAAAAAATAAAAATAAAATTCATTACAGTACCAGTCCACATAAACTTACGAACTTCACTAATAACTCCTTACTCCAATGTTTTTTTTTTCACTTTCAATTTCAGCACTACCTTATTTAATCTTTTTCAACCACCTTCATAATTCTCTAGTTAATCCAGATTTTTCTGAATTTTAATATATTTGTGGCACCTACAGCTTTACTGAAGTCACCTCAGCCTCTGACATCCACAAAATCCATTACTGAAAAGATGAAATTGAACTAGTCCCACTTGACATACCTTTGATAAATGCAAACAGCATTTTCCATTTGTCTCCAGGTCTTGGTTTTCCCATCAACGTTTTCTTTTCTCTGAAATCCTATGAGGCTGCACTAGCAGGCCTGCAATTCCTCAAAACACACCTTTACAGGCACTGCATTCACCATTCTCCAATTACAATATACTATGCACCTACATCATCAAGTTGCTAAAGCTAGCACCCCACTGAAGTTACTAATTCAAAACGGAGATCACTCAAAACTACTGTAAACCATTTGATATTACTGAACCCTGTGAACACTGCCCCTCCCAACTCTATTTTCGTATGGAAACCTCAGCAGGTATCCTGCCCTTGCCCCTATGTGCCATCATCCACTGGAAAAGAACCTTTTTAATTTTAGGCCTTATCTCAATTATCCCAACCTGTTTCGTGCAATTCCAGTTTGAAGTCAAACTAACACACTTGTAGAAACTATGTGTTAACACACTCCTTAAACATACCTAAGTTGGATAAGAGAATTCCTTGTGTTACTGTTTTTTGCATGTTATTTCTCTGCACTGTTCACCCAAAGAAAAACCTAACTTTCTAACAGTTTGTCTCAAAGAAGTTAAACTAGTGTATTAACTGAGGCAACTATTCTCATTTCTGTGGGAAATCCCATGATATCAGCAACCCGGATAACAAGACAAGACTAATTAGATTGTGTGGTAATTTAAGTTTATTGTAGGTCTCACTATCTTTTTGCTCCTCCTTTTAATCCTGATCATACTTACTTCCTCTCAAGTTAAAACGTTACATCAGCATGCTTTGTGTTTCCCAGTTTCACTGAAGTTAAAATATTCACAAATTAATCTTCCCAAAATAAAAAAATACAAGCTTGGTCCTACTAATACTTTGATCTCCCCCCACTTTTCACGTCTTGAGTTTAACTGATGACAAGATTAATAAAAGTGCATGCTTATTGCACACATACACACAATACAGGCCTAAATGACAACTTCTCCAAATTTACAGTATTTTCTACCATGTGTCTAAATTTAACAAAAAGCTATTTTCACTGAAACAGTGCTATGCCAATATGTGACCCCAAGCTTCCTTTGCTATTGATAAAACCCCAACATCTTGGGTTTTATTAAACAGGCACCTTTCATTCAAGATCACAGGGAAATCTTAAAAGGCATAGAAAGGTTTATGCTACTGTCCACAGGAGCTGCTAGAGTAAGATCTTAATTAATCGAGAAGTAGGTATTTTTAAAGGGGCCTTTTATTTGCAGATCAACAACCAAAGCGCCCATATGTTACTAGAGAAGCTTGCGAGACCATTCAATAGTCTGCTTTGTCCAAGTGAGACGTTGAATGGCATTACAAAATCAGATGGGCACACGAAACTTTGCCACTCTCCCTCTCCCACTCCCCAGACTGCAGCAGCCCTACAGCTACCCCGCCGCTTTTCCCAACCCCTGGTGGGATCTGTTGTATTACTCTGCTCACCGCTGTTATATTACTCCTCCTCATCGCTCTCTCGGCTCCCCCGTAGAGCCGGAGAGTTCATTGCCCTCCTGCGTGTGTGACCGCACCACGCTTACAGGCCGTGTCCCCACGGAGCGCACGCACCCCTCGCCTCTCCTCCGCCCGGGGGTTCTGTCCCCGCCGCCGCCAGGCCGCAGACGAGGCCCCTCCTCCCGCTGCTACTCGCCCGCCCCCGCCGGGAGGGCTCGGCTCAAGAGCCGGCTCGGCCGTGCCCAGTCTCAGAGGGCCATCAGCCGAACCCGAGCAAGCCAGCAGCGCCTCGAGAGCGAGAGCAAGGCTATGGCCGGCCCCCACCCCCGCCATGCCCCCTCAGACGGCGGCAACGAGCCGGGACCAAGAAGGGAGGTTGCAGGGGCTCCTTACCCAGGTCTGGAGCAGGGAAGGGTGGCGCGGCGGCTGGCGAGGCCGGACTCGGTAACCGCTCCGCTCCTCCTCCTCCTCCGAGCCGAGCCGCTCACTCAAACAAACAAGATGGCGGCCGTTGTCCTTCCTGCCGCCCAAACCGGCCGTTCAAACCGGCCGGATGTTTACTGTTAAAATGCCTCCTCTTCCCCCTCCTGGGCCGCCGACACCGCCCATCGCGCCTGCGCAAGAGGTAGCCTCCCCACGGGAGTCGGACAAGTACGCATGCGTCCACCCCCGACGAGAGGAGAGGGGGAGCGACGGTTATAACGCCGCGTCGAGTGAGTGACACCGTCAGGTGGGCGGGGCGGAGAGGCGGGGCCACGGCGCGGGATGGGGGTAACGGCGTCTGCGCGGTTGGTCGGTCTCGTGCAGCGACGTTCTAGGGGAGTCGCGAGAGGCGGAAGTGGCCTGTGGCCGGGCGCGCGCGGTTGCTATGGAGGCGCGGGAGCCCCGAGGCGGCGATGAGGCCTGTCACGGAGCCGCGGGGCACGGGGACGAGGCCTTGTTCGGGGTCCCGTCTTCCGTGGGGTCAGTCTGCCTGCCGGTGTGCCTGAGTGGGGCCGTGCGCCTCGGGGTGCGGTGTGGTCGGGCCCAACCTGGGAACGCCGTTCGGTTGGGGTGGGTAGCACAGGCTTCGAGTCCAGCTTGGATGCGTGTGGCGGTTAGCTGTCTGGTTACCCAGCAAACAAAAAGCCACTCCTTTGAGGGTAACTCTGAATTTTTACTTCACTTGTTTTAAAACACTACAAAAAGCTGCTCTCCTTTAAAACAAACGTCCTTTTAACAACCTGCTTCCTTGAGGAAGTTAACACACCAGGTCTTTGAGCTGTGAAGCTTACTGCTGCTGTCTGGGACACTGCAGGTGTTTTTTTTATGCTGGGGGGTGTGTATGCTCACTATGTTTGGAACAACTGCACGCACCATACATTTTCTTACTCTGAAGTGGCTTGATTCCAACAGGCCTCGGAAAGATTTTCTTGTTTCTAATTTTCTAATCTATGATAGCAGCCTGTGTTGTAACAGGGAACAGTGGCTACAACTGGGCTTGCACAGAAGGAGTAAATGACTAGGTAAAAGTAAAGGAAAGGGAAAATGAGGCTGGTTTTGGGAATAGGATTTTTCTGGTCTTCTCTGAGGCACTAAGTCATAGAATCATAGAATAGAGTTGGAAGGGACCTTGAAGATCATCAAGTTCCACCCCCCCTGCCATGGGCAGGGACACCTTCCACTACAGGGCCCCATCCAGCTTGGTCTTAAATGCTTCCAGGGATGGAGCACCCACAACTTCCCTGGGGAACCTGTTCCAGTGCCTCACCACCCTCACAGTGAAGAATTTCATTCTAGTATCTAATTTAATCTCCCCTTCCAGCTTAGCAACAAATTGTCTTTAGCCCAAAGAGATCCAAGATACAAAAACTTTATTAACATAACCTTTCAGAAATAATATTTTTGCGTAATGGCGAATCAGTTTGCAAAAATAATGTTAGAATAACAAGAAAATCAGCCTACCAAGAGGTTAAGAAGTATTACTGCTATTTGTGACACTCGGATAACATATCTTCATGGATGATAACATAAATAATGTGTTAAAACAACCAGGTTCAGTCTCCCCATTCTTCAGATTCAGTTCTGCAGATTTCAGCGTTCATTTTTGTCCATGTCTCACTAAAATTTTTATCGAGAGCAAACACTGGTTCTCCATATGCCCTGCATGCCATTCTGCTAGATATAGTAATGTTTCAAGGGTTGGGGTTTTTTTTCTGCAAGAAAACATCTGCTGTCTCACCACTATTTTTATCCTGCTCGAACCCCGTATAGAATGAACTGGTGGTCCAGGCACTGAACCAGGGACTGTGTAGGCTGTAGGCTATTAACTCACTGATTAGAAACTTAAATTGTTTAGCAGTGCTGATACGCTGGATCGCATCAAATCCACCAAAAGTGTGGACCAGCAAAGATGCATCGTTTGCTGCTATAGGAAAACAACCACTCAACAGGGGAAAACCAAAGCCACACCAGTAAAGCAATAGCACAACTGTGTGAGTCAAAAATGAAAATTTTTCATACCCCAGCCCACATTATTACTGAAAAGTCTATAGAATAGCCTTGTCTTGACTCTCACTGAAGGACTTGTCTTAGTTGCATGCATTTTAATAAGAAATCCTTCTTTCTCTATTTCAGCAGACACTAAGTATTAGCAACTTATGCCCAAAATTACTTTTCTATCTGGTATTGGCCAGTGTGTGCTGGCTGCCTGTCTAGAATTGGGGCCAATGTTAATGGCATGGCCTTCAACGAGGCCAAGTGCCAGGTCCTGCACTTGGGCCACAACAACCCCATGCATCGCTACAGGCTTGGGGCAGTGTGGCTGGAGAGCTGCCTGGCAGAAAAGGACCTGGGGGTGCTGGTCGACAGGAGGCTGAACATGAGCCAGCAGTGTGCCCAGGTGGCCAAGAAGGCCAATGGCATCCTGGCTTGCATAAAGAATAGTGTGACCAGCAGAAGTAGGGAGGTGATTGTCCCCCTGTACTCAGCACTGGTGAGGCCACACCTTGAGTCTTGTGTCCAGTTCTCGGCACCTCAACATAAGAGAGATATCGAGGTGCTGGAGCGAGTACAGAGGAGGGCAACGAAGCTGGTGAGAGGCCTGGAGAACAAGGCTTATGAGGATCGATTGAGGGAGTTGGGATTATTTAGTTTGAGGAAGAGGAGGCTGAGGGGAGACCTCATCACTCTCTACAACTGTGTGAAAGGGCATTGTAGGGAGGTTGGTGCTGGTCTCTTCTCACGGGCAATGAGCGATAGAACAAGAGGGAATGGCTGCAAGCTGCAGCAGGGTAGGGTTAGGCTGGACATTAGGAAAAGGTTTTTCACAGAGAGAGTGGTCAGTCAGTGGAATCAGCTGCCCAGGGAGGTGGTGGAGTCACCCTCCCTGACTGTGTTTAAGAGTAGATTAGATGTGGTGTTGAGGGATCTAGTGTAGGGGAGAACTTGTAGAGTAGGGCTGATGGTTGGACTTGATCCCAAGGGTCTCTTCCAACCGAAATGATTCTGTGATTCTAATTGCCACCTCAGATTGTCTTTGGCTGATATTAGAAATTAATGACAGGAGAGAATCATGATATTTTTTCTTAATTGTCACTACCATTTCTGTAATTATTGCCCATTTTTTCCACTAAATAATAAAAAATGAGCCTCAGATATATTTTTTTCTTATGCTTTATACTATTTGAGCAAGCAATTCTGTCTACAAAATACATCCTTTTTGAAACCAAAACTAGGATGTTTCAAGTTAAGTTCTTGGTAATACCTACAGCCTAATTAAAAGCGCAAAGCGGGTACATAGGTTCAGTCCTTTCCAGATGACTCTCAGTAGTCAGATTTTGCAATTCTTCTAAAGTTTTGCTTCCAGTCAGTCTTTCTATACTTAGTTATTCTAGTGCTTTAAAAGTACATACTTCAAAGCAGCAAGTATATGCAAATCCCAGAGAGTTTATAGTCTAAATTTGGCTCAATTTAAATCTAAAGGATTTGAATTGTTATCACATCTGTTTCTCATGGCAGTGTGTGACTAGTGTGAAGATCCGTCTGTAATCTTGTCCCCTAATTTATTCTTGAATGTATTCTAAAATGATGCCAGTCTAATTTAATATGGCTTATTCTTTCCAAGGTCTTTTAGTTTGATACTTTTCTGCTTCATCTAACAAGAATGCTTCCTTCCATCAAAATTAAAATCAGGACAGTTCTTTTACATGGTCCAAAACTAAGGTTAATTGCCCAACATAAAAATGATTAATTTTTACTGTAGAGATAGATGCACTTCCTGGGCAAACTGATATTTAAATTTCAGCATAATTTTCACATATTTTGCTAAAAATTAAGCAAGTATAGTACAGTAAACAAAGAAGACCAAAATACAGTTTATTGGAAGTCATGTTCTTTGAGTTCCAACCACTGACCTATCATTTTAAAGAACACAAATGAGGTCTCTTCATTATTAATCATATATTAAATTACTGCATGACTCCTTCACATGCTTATGCTTAATTCAAGTATTTTTCAACAGCTGCCTTTTGCATTTTGGTTCTCATGAAGATCAATTCTTTAAAAAAAGAAAAAAAATTTCTCTGTTACTAATGTTTCTTTGCAGTTTCCTTTTCACTCAGATTGGAAGGTGTCCTGAATGTCCTGGCGTGAGAGAGACAGTGTATCTCTTCTTCCTGTCCCTTTTTTTTCTTTTCTTTTCCCCTACAGAACTACCTCAAGAAAAGCAGCACACTGTTTGATTTGTATGCGGCACCCAGTACTTTGCTGAATTTCTCCCCTGGCTCTGCTCAGACACATGCCTTCCAGATGGTACTTAAAAAGCAAGTTTGTGATTATTATGTACACGCTTGCTGGCATATAGCAGATCACATTATGCAGTGACATTTAGAAAGTAAAGCAAAAAGTGTCTTTTCTTTTCCAGCTTCGGTCAAGTGTATCTATCAGGCAACACACCCATGATTTTTCAAGTGCAGAAGAAAGGACATGTTGTAATTCGTTTTGAACAACTAAAGTAATCTTCTTTCCCTGATAAACATTTTCCCTTGAAATTTGAGATCCAGATCATCTCTTGAGTCACACACCCATCTTCCAGTTCCTTCCCACCTCAGCTATTTTGCCCCTTTGCTTTAATGTACGAGGAACATGATTGCCAGATAGTTGCTTTTTTGAACCATCAAAACAGAAATTCGAGACAGTCACAGTCACACTTATATCATGTGAAGCAGCAGTAAATTGATTAGAACCTATGTACTCTAAAGGCTTTAGCACTTCAAGG
Organism: Jacana jacana; assembly: GCA_013400555.1. NCBI lineage: Eukaryota > Metazoa > Chordata > Aves > Charadriiformes > Jacanidae > Jacana > Jacana jacana. Next base: position 123,897 of record VZTM01016090.1, on the reverse strand, counting down.
CAGATAATCCAAAGTTTGTCCAATATCTTGGACCTTATCTGAGGAGGAATTTCAGTCTCTCATTTACAGCAAGTCAGTTCTGCTGGGGCTGTATAGAAGAGTGGGAGGTCCTGGAAAGGGGCCCCTGTTGCAAGTGCACATGGACATAAGTTGGCAACTGTAAGCCACGATTGCCTTTAGGTGGTCCATAGGTGTAATGGATTCTGAAAGTAGCATTCAGCTGCCACCACTAAATTAGCACAGTGCTCTCTTCTGCACATTAGAAGATAAACATTTGCACTCTACCTGGTACTTGAGACTTCCTGTTTTCTAGTAAGGGCCACCTGGCACAGATCCCATATGAAGTACTTGAAAGATGGGAATAACTGAAAACATTGCATTCTTGCCACTTTGGCTTCTTGTTCACAATACGTCCTTTTGCCAGTAGCTCCAGGCAGAAAGGTTTTATATTTGCTGGAAATTCTTTACATGGCAAGTCAAAGATGTTTCCTACCACTTTATTTAATTTGAGGAACAAAAAGATATATAACTGAGGCCCCCCAAAAGTTGTAGATTTGTGAAATACAAAGGAAGTTCAGTCCTTGCCATTTGCTAATACTGGGTAGGTGGAATGTTGTTAAGATCTGACACAGCAAATTATGTGCCACATAATCAGTACAAATAAATGTTTTTGTATTGGGGTTTTCAAGGTCTTGGCAGTTTGATTCTTAGAATGAAAAGGTTTTTTTCCCAGCTCAGGAGAAATGGTATAAGAATTTCAAATTCCTTATAGACTCAGCATTCTTGTACTGGCCTTTCTGACTCAAATTTCCTGTCAGCCCACTTCCGCTGAACAATTTTTAAAAGACTTAAGTTTATTGTTATTTAAGAATAAAACTTTGCAAGTGATCACTTTTTCTTTTAATAACACATTTTTTCCAGTGAACTGAAATATGCATTTAGCCATTTGTAATAATTTTCTGGAAAAGCTTCTATTTATTGAATGATTGAATATTTTTTTTTTTTTTTGAATTGCAGCTTATCAGATGAGGTTTTTCTTGCATACTGGAGCTTAATAGATTTCAGATTTTGTCAATAAACACCAGTAATGTTTTCTTGGACCAGAAGATTTCAACTTGCTGCTCAGTTGCAGTCTATTTTCTCTCCTGTCTTCTGATGCACTCTTACCACACTTTTCCCCTCTCTCCTCCCAGTCAGCTAGCTGCAATTTGTGGTCATTTTAGGTGCTAAAGTTGATCAGAAGGGTGAAACTTGAGGAAGCTGACTGGTAATGGATGGTCCATGGAAAAGAACGCACAAATGACTCTGCAGGGAAGGGAAAGGCTGAAGGCAAGCATCAGAAATATAAAATAAACATTGATTTTTAGATGTATTTTTAATGAAAACCACCAGCTTTATACATACCTTGAGTACTGATGCTCTACAGCATTTTAATTGAGAACAGTCTTACATTAATGTAAATGTAGAAATGAAGGTATACATCAGGTCTCTATCAGCATGCTCATATTCATGTAATACTTGCCCTGGGAGTAGTTCAATAGTAAAATGCTGTTGGGATCATTTTATCCAATTCATAGAACTAGAAAGGTGTATAATGCTGATGTATATGAAAAATATCTGTTATTGATAATGTCTGAAAGCATTCCCAAAATACAATGCACAGAGAGTTACACCATTTCTTACCTGTTATAACCCACTGTACATTTCTCTAAATAGAGAACATTTCAACAAGAGTATGTAATTAAAGTCATTAGGGAATCATGAAACCTTTAACTGTGGCTCTGAGGCTTGTACGTCTCTGAAAGATAAAGTACAGATTAACTAGGTGTTGACACACTGTAGTAATTAAGTGGATTAAAATAATTTAGAATTCATAATGAGAGTGTTAAGTATGTCTTTTTGGTCCAGTTATTGTTAGGCAGTTTAATTTTACCTCCCTCCCTATTACCTGACTTCCCAGGCTCCTGTGATGTCAATTGATGTCATTGTTATTTTCCATGTGTTGACTAAGAAGGTGCGTTTATGTCAAAAACTGTTGTTTTACTTATCTACACTACTTACAGCATAGCTGTAACATGTTTGTAGGCATAAGTCTTTTGAGTTAAAATTGTCAAAGACAACGAATCTGATGCTTTGACAAGTGTATACTTGTGGGCTTTCTAAGTGAGGCTTTCCTGCATTCCACCATTTGTTCAAACCAATAGCCATGGTGCAGGCAATGACCATACAGTGATCTTTCTGGTCATGTACACCGAGATGCAGCAAAACTGTTTACAGTCTTCTGGCAAGCCCTAAAATGTGTGGGTATCTATTAAACAGTGGCACTTGTCTCCGTCACAAGATTTCTTGCTCTCTGTACATCATTGTAACTTCCCAGTAGCAATTCACAGTGCTGAGTTGTCAGAGGAAAACAACCACACGTTTTAATGCTCTGGGGGCAGGCTCTGCAGAGATCACCAGGAAAGTACACACCTTCCTTCTGGTTAGATTACTGCTACAGGGTTAACTGTACCTAATATACCTACTGGTGTTTTTCACAGGTCTGGAAACAGTTTTGCACAGAATGAAGCTGCTCCAACAGCCCTTCCCACTGTTGTCCATCTCTCTCACATCTTACCAGCAGTGGTAAGATGTAGCTGCCGTTTTGAAAACAGCTGTCGGTGGCTGTGCCTGGCCCCCAAAGTCATCCAGTAGTAACTTACCAAAGACAGAAGGTGCAAGTTGTACCCTGCTCCCAAGCACTGTCCTTGCAGCAGGGAAGACTCTTCAGAAAGAGTATGGAAAATTATATCAGGAATATACTTTGATGAAATTATATTATCAGGGATGTCTGGAAACAAATCCTGCCACTTGAAAAATTTGATTCCATACTCAGAATTACATTGTCTTCCAACCTAACTGGCTTTTGTTAAGTATCCTCCAGGCCTTCATAGAAGCTGTCCTCCAAAACAGTGCTTGAAAGAGGAGTGAAGAGAGCAGCATGTCTCCTCCTAAAGCATCATGGTAAAGTACAAGTCAGATCACTGAACATGGATGAAGCATCCCTGTTAGTATGGCATGATTGTACTGAATATTCTTACTGCAAGGTGTCCTTCTTGTAGGCAAGGCTGAAGTCTTGGGAAAAAAATGTGGGATAGAGATTTTGAGTCAAACTATGTACCATTTATAGATGTTGAGCAAAGTTGCAAAGTAGCATAAATCAGCCTGCCATAGTCAAGTACTGAAGGTAGTAAAAATACAGTATTTCATATAAGTATCAGATCTTAAAATCTTTTATTTTAGGAATGAAGTTTTCTCACTGACTAAGCTTTTTCTTTAGATACACACTTTTCCTCTGTGAGTTCCTGTATTTCACAATTCCTGTTTGTGATTGCTTTGCACTTCAAAGTGGTCATTTAAGTATTTTTAGTACAAATTGTCTGGGAATATCTATCTGTTGAATTTTCTTCTGGATATTTTACTCTTTTATGTAGGTACAGCTATATTTGCTTTTTAGATAAACTAGAGCAATTAATTAAACCATTTGAGTGGGCTACATGATTTGTAATAATTATGATAAAAGAGCAACATGGTGGATCAAAATAGCTATTAAACAATGAATGAAGCCACATGCTGCTCAGCAATAAAAACCTATATATTATATATACAATATAATAGCTATGCTATCCAATTTCTAGTACTATTAAACATGTCAGCGTAGTTTCTCTGTCTTCATAATCATTAATGATTTTTACAGGCTACTGTCATTTCATTCTGTTAATAATAAAGATCTGTTTTATATAATATAACCCCCCAAACAATAAATTTCTGTAGATGAATGAATCATACTTTATGTTAAGGGTACATTTATAAATATTTCATGTGGAATTAATAGATAATCAATAAATGTTACAAGTAAGTTACAGCTACATATAGATTAAGCTGAAGGTGCCCGGAAGCATATAGCCAGAAAACGTTAGAGGTTTTCATATACCAAGGTCATAACCAAGCTATAGACATATTGGCTGTTACAGCGGTCATGAAGAGTGACCAAGATGTAGTTTGATGTATGTTTGTAGACTGATGAACCAGAAAAGTCTCCTCTAGTTGTCACTCTTCTGTGGACAAATGACATGACCCAGAACAGATCAGAGATGATTATGGCAAGCTAGGGAGTGATGCTCAGGAAATGGAGCATCTCTTTCCATTTGTCCTGTACTCATTTAGCCTTCATTTACCTTCTCCATTTACCCTCTGTTTAGCACTGGTGAGGTCACATCTCAAGCACTTTATAAAAACTGGGCCCTGCCCCATGCAAGGAGTTGTCAGCAGACTGCAGCTGGGGAGCATGCTTTGGCCGGGGGTGTTGGACTAGATGATCTCCAAGGGACCTTCCAACCCCTACCATTCTGTGATTGCTAAACCATTTGGTGAGGGATTTGGACTATTTGGTGTACAAGAATAGGCAAAGCAAAGTGGACCTCAGCCTACAGAAAAGTGGGCTCTAAGAGCAGTCTTCCACTATTTAAGAGAGGCTTTAGAAAAGACAGGGCTGGCAGAGTGAAAGAACAAGAAGCAGCAGTTCCAGGCTACAGTAAGGGAAATTTTGATTTATATATAATGAAAAAAAGCTTTACCAAAGCTCTGTGAGTCTTTGGCCTTGAGATTTTTAAAAATGAACTGGATGAGTAGGAAATAATGTTGCAACATTTTTACTAAATCTGTGTGAAAGATCCTCTGGATGACAAGCCCCTGAGTGGCCAATAAGCCTTAAGTGCCCTGATGAGCCTTACTTGGAACGCCCCCCCCGCCTCTTCCCAGGAGTCCTGGAGTCCCATTTTGCTCAGTCCTGCCTGAGCTATGCTGTGGATGTTTGCCCAGCCCTGTCCCTTGCTGACTTGCTAATGGATTTCCTGGGCTGACCTTGGACATGACCCATCACTTTGCTTTCATCTGATGGCCACTGGGCTGACCCTTTTCCTGCCCGGCTCACCTTGTTCGGGGGGTTGGGAGGGTACCTGTTTGGTGAGGGCACTGCCATTGCCTATGCGTGATCACCCTCAGCTCCCAGCTCTCTCCCCTCATGGAGCAACTGTACCCTTGCTATCCCCTGAAAGGGGGACTGGAAGGTGATTTACTTTAAAACAATACCGATTTCACTCAGGCTCTCTCACAGTTCTACAGACAGGCACCAGGACACATGTATCCAGGTAGTCTGGATGACTGCTATGGAGACCTCATCTTGTCTCCTTGTCTCTTCTTAGGTTGGGAGCTATGTGCTGATTTTTGCACATACTTTTCTGTACCCTCCAGGGCATCTCAGTGATGAGTTTCTCCATCTTATCTCATCTCTATGAGTTGTTAGCATTTGTTTACTGTTCTTCTTTGTCTCTGATCTGGGCCTCCTGAACAGCTGATATCTATGTCCTAGAATCATGATGAACTGTAAATCTCTAGGTGCCTTCAATAAGAGGTGGTTCCAATTGTTCTTCTGTCTTTGATCCTTCCTGCTGCTGCTTCCCCACCCTGTGATCTATCCCTGAAACTAGCACTGCCTTGAGCAGTGAGGCTGGACTTGATGATCTACAGTGGGTCCTGCACTTTGCAGCTCCTAGAAAACATTTATGGTAACAGTACTGAGCACCAGGGATACTGGCCACTTGGGAGTCTGTTATGTGAATGAAGAAGTGAGAGGAATTATGAGGAGTGGAAGAGACATCTGGTTTTAGCAAAAAGAAAACAAGATCTGATTAAAAAGTACACAAAGAAACAAAAATAATAGGTCAAAGAGCGTGAGAACACAGCTCAGCAGAAGAAAGTATTTGTAGTAATGAAAAAAACAAAAAGAGATATAAAAAAGACTGTGTCAGGGAAATTGGATATAACCAGTAAAAAGCAGTTGAAGTACCTATAGAATAATTATAAGGGGCTTACACAAAAGAAAGGGAAGGGGAGGGCTGGCCTCTTCTCCCAGATAACTAATGATAGGCCACAGGGAATGGCCACAAGTCGCACCAGGGGGGATTTAGATTAGATGTCAGGAAAACCCTTTTCTGCCAAAGAGTGGTCAGGCACTGGAATGGCCTGCCCAGGGAGGTGGTGGAGTCACCATCCCTGGCGGTGTTCAAGAACTGTCTGGACGAGGTGCGAGACATGATTTAGTAGCTTAGTGGGTTGTACTGGTGACAGGAGGATGGTTGGACTAGATGATCTTGTAGGTCTGTTCCAACCTTATGTTTCTATGATTCTATGAAAGAAATTAAAAAAACCAATACTGAATATGAAACTAGATGTTATATTAACAACAGGGACATAGTGAATAGCAATCATCTTTGTAAAGCATTAAATGTTCAGAAATAAGTAACTAGAAATTGCATCTTCAGAAAAAATGTTAAAGGCAGTTTGGAGTGGAACAGATTGCTAAATGATAGAGTCTATAAATGAGTATCCCCTATAAAAGGGGAGAGAATAAAGTAGTTTTACTATCCCTTTTGATGGTTTATCGTTAAAAAAAGAAAGTTTCCGAAGGGAGTGAATGAAGTTTGCCAGAGATTTCCCCTCAGGTTTGAATTTAGGCATAGATGCAATTCACTGAAGTGTTAGCCTGTTGGTCTGGTATAGATTGGAGAGCAAACGGTAAAATTTAGATATTTCTGACCCTGGTATCTGATGAGAACATGTACCAAACAACCACAGAACCAATCAGAAATGGTACTGATGCGTGGAAATTGACTCCACAACCTGGAAAGTTGCAAAGTAGGTCTGTTTATTCAGCGCTGGGCAGCACGGGGGGTCTCCGCACCACAAACGTGCTACTCTGAGTGTGGTAACTTGCCCTTCACTTATACAACAAAGATTCATATATTCATTATGCCTATACATATGCATAACCTGTCCCCGCTTTGTATTAAAATTAGACCACTCCCAACTACGCCTGAATAGTGCCTCTTGGTAGTGGTCGCCAAGGGTTGTGAAGAGGAAGGCCGTATGTCTTCTTCACAGCTTTGGCACAGACCCAGTTCTTGTTAGTTCTCTTTCCTGGCCAGGATGGTAGTTGCATCCGGATCCTCCTTATCAAACATAACTCCCTATCTGCTCTCAAGGCAGGGGAGTCGGTTCTGCATCCTGGGATGTTCCTCCTGCTCCCCCCTATCTCAAAGCTGCGGCTCATCCTGACCTTCAGTTATTTTCCACTTCTGCTCAAGCGGCGGGCCTCAAACGGCTGCATACTCTTATCTAAAGAACCATTTCTAAGAAACAGTCAAAGTTACTTCTAAGAGTTTTAAAAGCTTATATTTCTAACTTACTTCTAAATGTTTATATTTTCTTATAAGGTAAAATATTACCTTAATAACTGTCCCCCTTTCAGTACGTTATCAGGCTGGCTTTTTGGTGTGATGTTATTGAAAAGGTTGTAATAAAATGAGTGATCAGAGATTAGTTCAACTGTAATTAAATGGCAGTGTAAAAAAAAGCAGCTTCTAAGGACCTCAATTGCAAATGGTCAACTGATGTGATGTCTTCCATGTAAGGTCACGTCCATTAATTCTGTGTGCAATCAACTATCAAATGTCTCCAGTGGAGGTATTGACAGCATGTTAATGAAGTCTTACTAATGTCTGAAATTCTGTGGCTATATCTATATTAGAATCATAGAATCATAGAATCATTTAGGTTGGAAGAGACCCTTGGGATCATCAAGTCCAACCATCAGCCCTACTCTACAAGTTCTCCCCATTCTTTATTAGTAAATAAATGGCTCAGAATCTTCAATTGCATTCCTCCTACCCAACTGCCTGGCATAAAAAGGAAGTCCAGGATTTCAGCTAAAGCATCTATTGGGAATGGCCGTGACTTGCTCTGTCCTGTGAATCATGCATTGTCCATAGGGATGCTGCACAGTGTGGGCTGAAATTGTCCCAGGGAACCGGCTAGTGTTTTGATAGTATAGATGATCCTGTTCTTGTGTCCTCAATATTGTCTTTACAGTTTTCCACTCCTAGAAACACAGACTTGACTTGCAGTACTGGGAGGTGAGAATACTGAGAAAATCAGAACAAGGAACCTGTTTATGTCAAGAGAATAAAAACAACTGTTGTATTTAAGTTAATGAACAAAAGCAGAGAGTGATATGATGTTTTTTTGTCAAGAGAGGTAAATGCCAGAGAAGGTGAAGATTCAGTTCAGCCAATCATAGTAATGTCTTAAGGACAAACATCTTCGCAGGAAAACTGAGGCTAGAAATTAAAATTCCCAAACGTCAGAAAACTATGACTCTACGATAGAAAATGCAAGAGTCAAAAGAACTCCCCGCTTTTTAATGTAAAGCTTAGTTACTTTGTAAAGGGGGTAAAATAACACAATTGGCAGATTGTTTCCAGTTTGAAAATCTTAAAACCTGTGATTTTTTTTCCTAAATCTTTACAGATAATCTCTCTTCAAGAAGCGCATTTCTATTTCAAACAGAGATAGCTAAAATGTGTTTAAGCTATTGTGTTATCTTTTTAGTACAAAAAAAGCATTAGTAATTTTTCTGAGTTGTAACCTTTTCTAAACTCATATACTTTGGTGCACCTGATTATATTTGTTCCTAAATTATACTATGATGGGCCCAGTTCTGAGCTGCTTTCTCAATCACAGCTTCCCCTAAGCTGTGAGAACCTAGTCAGCAGTGGAGCAAAGCAATCAAACTCAGATCAAAAGACAAGAGGGGCTGGGCCTGAATGGGAGTTAGGCCGGGCATACTGTAAAACAAGTGATAAAAGAGGAAAATACACACAATTAGCCTACCAGAGACCCAGGGTGCCAGGAAACAGATTTTTAATGCCTCGGGCCACTATCCAGAAAGATCAATGGAAATGTCTTTGGGATTTGAAGTCTCCAGTGGAGTTTATTTTGCTTAAGTTGTCCCAGTCTGAGTGAGTAGATTAGGCCTTCTAGCCTTAAAGAAGGTAAATAAATGGGCGAGACTGAGAAGGAGGTGAGAACGTAGCCTGCCCCTAGTTTGTAATAGGCTGCAAAGTGTAGCGACTAGCGAAAGCTTACAGTGGAACCCACAAAGCAATTAGAAGGCAATGTTTATAAAACTAATAAAAGAAAATATGAAGCATCTAATGCAAGACTGACCTATGGCAATCATGGTCAGACTCAGGTCAAGGGCTTAAGTGAGATAAGTGAAAAACTTGGTGTTTATGTAGATAATACACTGAATTTAGACTGAATTATCTCCAGTAATATAAACCCCGTATGTCATTGCATAGAGCCTCTACTGCTGCGTTATGAAAACAAGGGAACATTTTCTCCCCTCTGCGGGTTGTTTCCAAAATGTCTGCCCCATAATTGTTAACTACAAGGCTTTTAGCATTTTCTATTGAAATCTAGTGCTGGTCAATGCTTTCTTCTGTGATACTACACCACATTTTGATAAAGAATATGGTCTAGTAAAAATAGCAGCAGTGTTAAAGCAGCAGGAGAAATTAAGATAAAGCTCACAATAATAAAAGGTGCAGTAAAATAAACTCATCTGTTACATTACAGAACATTTTTCAAGCTCACCTTCTATTGAGGTGGTGCAAAAGATAAAGGAAGTCTTGACTCTGGTAATATTGTAGGTATTTTAGAATCAGTTCTCATTTGCTGGCAGAGCTTTCATGCTTACCATAATAGGAAATTACCATAATTCCATGCTTAACATAATACCAAATCACAAAAGCTCACAAATATTTCAAATCTAAGTACTGCATGCATAAATCTCATCTTACTGTTAGGGGGAAAAAAAAAAAAAAAAGAGAATTTTCACTTTTTATTGTTGTTCTTCCCTTTACCTAAAGTGCCCTTCTTGTTGCCACTAGAAATATCTTACGTACCTGAGATTCAGATAAAGGGGGTTAATCAGATCTAAATATGTAGATATGTATATGTATATGTATGTGCCACAATTTTTGTGACCTTCTTGGCAAAGGTCAGTTCAGCAAAAAGGCATATGTGTGATACCACAATGATTATGTTTAATAAGCAGGAAGCCACTTGAGCAGCAGAACAATTTAAATCTCAATTCCTATCAATGTGTCTCTTTCTACATATTCCCTCTACCCTCACCTGGGAGAGCATTGGCCTCCCTCACAGCCCCTAACGCTTTGTCTTTTTCCTCTTCGTGGAGGCCTTTTTTTCCCCCACTTTGTCCTCAGTTTCCTCCCATGGGCAAGGCAAGAGAAAGCATGTGCTCTGGCCTGCTGGGATGCTAATTCCCTGGATGTTCTGCGATACTTATTCCCTGGCTGTACCGTAGCAGAGGAGCTGCCTGGCAGACCTAACGTAACAAGTCACTTGAGCTCACTTGTCTTCTCCTCTGGGTATGCAATATTTAGTTCTTCCTTCTTTTCTGCATTTGCTTCTTTTCCGAAAGCTTTTAGGGACTTCAGACTGCAGAGACTTTGGTCCCTTTGTTTTTTGGTTTGTTTTTTTTCAAACTGGCCATCTGGTTCAAAAGTTATTAGGGAAGGATTGACAGAGACATTAATTGAATAAGTCTAATTTCCTTTCATATTCAGGCTAACAGCTTGCTCTGCTGCAGGCAGCATTTCGCAGAGAAAGCCAAAGACAGATGAGTAGGATCATGCTTGTGTTATGCCAGGCTCCAAATTCCTACTTCAAGGCATTAGAAACCTAAAGCTGCTAAACCCATCTACATTGTTTAACATAGAATAAATAAGTATTTTTCCTATCTTATTGCTCCCTCTATTCCAAGAAAGAGATGAATTGCCTTTGGTTGAAATTTGGAAACAATACTAGTAGATAATCATGTACCCACTTACCTATCTATGTACTGGTTTCAATCTGACAAATCCTGCATATCTCTAACTCAGGTATGTAACAATCTCCACATCAAGAGCTGTGTTTTCAGTTAGTAACTATATCTATTAGTGTGAACATTTAACGGGTTAACTGGGGCACAACAATCCCAGTTTTTTGTTGTCTTTATCAGCACAGTGTTTTGAGGATGAAAGCCATATATGTATACACACCCCCTCACATCCTATTTTGAGGTCTTTATGCAGCCTCAGAATAAGGTTTTGCATAAACCTTATACAATCTTTCAGCACAGCAGAGAAGTTCACCTAGTCAGCACATTATTTTTTATAAAAATGAAGTTTCACTTATGTATGGGTGATGTGGTGCACAGACCCCTGAATGGCAAAAAACAAAGCTAAAATGGCTCTGCACTGAAATTAATAAACATAGCAGGAGACCACTTGGCTCCAATACTTTACGCCAGCTGACATTTTTAAGCTGCCACTTAAAAATAAGCAGAAGTGTAGTCATTAAGGACAAATTCCCTCCTTGGACACATACAGATTACTTTGCAGAATCTGTGCTAACAGCTGAAATCCTATTGTACTACGATTTTTAAAACAGTTTATCACATCCATAAAGTCAACATCTGGTTTGCTCTGCTATAAAAAACTCTCTAAGAGCTACTATTTCAGTCAACTATGGATTTTTCTTATTATTTGGTACCGTTTATCTTACTGCAAAGTATGACGTTGCAATTAATGCTGTACAGTAAACGTGGAAATCCACAGTTTAGTGGGGTTTAAGTTAGGATTCATTCCACATAATGTTCACCACTTGCCCAGGTTGCCTGAAGTGGAAAATACTCGATCTTGGCTCCTGCTACAGTCTCTCAGCATATACCAGGTGGCTTGAATAGACTTTAAGAGTGCCTTTGTCATGTTCTGCAGCTCACCCTCAGAATGTGCCTGACATTCTCCAGTCTCTATAGAAAGCCCCTCAGGCAAGTGACTCCACCTGTAGATGTAGATGCTTTGGAAATGTATCTAAAGAACAGTGGGTTGAACCTGAGCCCTACAGCAGCCCCACTGCAAAAGTACGTTTGTGGTGACCTGCATCTAACTGATCTTCTGTCATCTAAAAGTCAAGATTATCTAAGCTATCTGTCTTCACATTTAGTGGGCTGACACAGGTACATCCAGAGGGCAATTTCTGGCAAAAGTACATCTTGAGATGTCTATCTTTGCCTGTTTAGGGTACATCTCCCTCTATTGACTGAAGAGATTTCCTCGACAACTGGTTTGAACCTGATGTCCAACTCTCCAACTTTTAGATAACAAATATGAAGATAAATGCACCCAGGATGACTATATAAAAGTCCACTTGAGGAGACATTACTACTGAGGGCTCTGGGTGCAGGCTTAAATTTTAGGAAGAGATCTGCATGACAAGCAGTCACATGTTGTAGCTGAGGAAGATTGTTCAATGATGAAAGGGACTTTTCTTATAACAGCTTTATTTTGTTCAGCTCAATCTTGATTTGAACATCTCCCAGAAAAGACATGTAAGTACAGAAAAGCACTTCAACCTTTTGGGTCCTCTAACATATTTTTTAAGTATACCTTCATGAAAAAAAAAGCATATCTCTACAGTTTGTTTACTGTGGCAGTTTTTTGTATCTTAAGTTTTGGTTTTTTCTTTGTCATCCTAGGACAATGTAGCACAACTTTTCAGATCGTCATTGAAAATAAACTATCTGACTCCCATCTCAGATGATTCCTAGACCTGTACTGTGATAGTATGTCACATCATAAAAGTGTTTCTCCCCAACGTGATATTATATAGCTAAGGCATATTTCACGTATAGCAGAAACAGAGTGCTGAGAAGACATGAGACAGAAAGGATTTAATGGAAGAAAATGCAGCAGAATCCTTTCACAGAAAATTGCAGGTTTTTAAAGGTGACTGGCAGAGAATTTTTTAAATGTTGTTTGTATCCTGTTTGTGTTTCCTTACAATGTGCAAAGAAAGCTTAAAATATGTTATTTTTCTCAAAGCCAGTAACAATTTTAAAAACGAAGTGTGTTTTCAAGGAGTAAATTCTGTGCCTGCTACAGAAAACGTAACAGCTGTGAGAAACACATACCTGGCTCAAAAACTCTCCTCATACCAGCAGCTCGTACTTCCAGCTCACTCATCAGTTTAACCACAACCATTCAGGCATCAGCATGTGTTTGTTCAGAGAGAGGGGCCCTTACAGTTGTGTGTGTGTCTATGTGTGTATAAAATAGGCTACTATTCTGCAGCATGAACAAGAATGAAGCGAAATAAGATTTTCACTAAGCATCTACCTGTTTTCCATAGAACTAAGCTTTAGGAAACATATACTGTCCAAGACTATACCTGCATATGCTTTTAGAAACGAGGAGAAAACAGTAAGGTTTGGAGCTGGAGGGAGGCATGAAGGTAGTTTTAAAGGTCTGTTTTGCGCAAAGAAAATCAGAGGATGGGAGAGAAGAGGGTAGAGCAACACCTAATACCCATCTGGGGTGTGCTGTGCAGTGGTCACATCATCTGCTCACTGGCCTTCCTTTCTGGGAATCTTGGACCACTGCTGTAGACTTATTGATAGGGCCTTTGCTAGTGATTGAGTTCAAGTCCCAACAGAGAGGTTCAATGCATTTTCTTCAGTAGTGCTGCTCCCAGTCATGAGTCAAATCACCTTAAGAATAAGATTATATCCAAATTAACCTCTTCATCACCTCCTATTTCTTTTCAAAGTCTTCACTGAGGAGGCTTTTCTTCACACAGCAATAACTTTGTAGGATAGTTTATTTGGAGTTCATTTTATTGTTGAGATTACTGTGTAATCTTCTGATCAAAGAAGCAACAAATATCACAAAAGCTGAACACACACAGTCTTTTCTGCTCCCAAGGGCACCTATCCAAAATGAATTTGTCTCTGGAGATTAGAGAGACAAGAAATAAGTAACAGATACACCAATTTATTTTCTTCTGTGCTAAAGCTAAGGTCTGGCAATGCAAACACAGAAGTTGGAGACTTGGTTCTCTGTTGTATCAGGTTTACACTGGAATAAAACTGATACAGTGGAGTAAAGGAGCACACCTAGTTTACATCACACATGCCAGACTGGTGCCCAGGATATCAAGAATGTTTTAGCCATTCCTGATGAAAGAATTTCTTGGGAATCCCTGTAGAGTTGAAATAAAATGCTGGCTATTTAATGTTAAAGATTATGATAATTTAGAGATTAATGTCAGAGCTTATGCTTTAAATCCTTGCATAGTAGGACAAGGTTGTTTTTAAAACTTCTTTGGTCAGTGGGTGGCTGTCCAGCATCACAGTGAGATTGTCTTCATCCACATCACATTCTGCCTCGTCCTGCTGCTGAAAGCTCATCAAAGCTCTCCCATCTCTGGTCATAGTACCCTGGCCATGCACGCGTGGAGTGCACATTGCACACTACTAGCTCTACCCTGTCTCTTCTTGGGAATAGGTGACCTTGGTCCCAGCTCTGTGGTGCTGATACCCAAATGCAGCCATCCTTCGTGATCAGCCTCAGCTTCATGACCCTCCAGATCCCAAGCTTGGCTAGTCCATAATGTTTCTGTGTTTGCTGTCCTGTACCAGGTAGGGATGGTGCAGAGGGAACCCACATCACCTATGTTCACTGAGCAGTCACAACTCTGAAGAAGAGTTATGAGTAAAACCATTTCAGCTCTCCTTCCAGTAGGTGTTTGTCTGGCATTTGCTGTCCTCCCGCTAGAGGCCTCTGTTAGCATAGCTAAACTGTCACAAGCGTTTCACTTGTGATGGACAACAAATGCGCTGTGGTAGGGGTGACTGAATTTATCCACTAGGCAACAGCTTCAGGAATATTAGATGCCTGTACTTGTATGGTATCCTCACTCCTGTTATTTTGCTCAGTGCTGCACTGCTCTGCCTGGTCTGGTCCTTCCTCCTGCCCTCAAGGCCTGCTAGGGGTATTGCAGTGTCTGTCTGTCTGTCTGTCTGTCTGTCTGTCTGGGGCTCTGTGGATACCCACTCCTTCTCCCTCCTCAGTGAGGCTCTGGTGAGAGTTGCAGTGGGGTAATGCCTCCAGTACTCGGGTGAAGTGGGGCAGGGTGAGGCAGGGGGACTCCAGTGCCACTTCAAAGGCTGAAATATCCCTAGGACAGCTCCTAAAGCCACCCAGGTCAGGACAGTTTCAAGAAAGGATTAGTAACAGGAAAGAAATTATAAGCATGAAGTACAAATTTGTAGATCCCACAAAAATTAAGGTGCTAAAAATATTTTTTAATGTGTATAATTAGACTTAAATAGAATCCTAGCAGTTTTAAAATAAATGAAATGCAAATCCCCAAATGCTGAGTTCCATTTGTTCGCCCTAGGTTTATTTCTTCTCACTTATAAAATTATCATTTGCATAGTTTTGTCACTTAGCTGCTACTTAAAGCTGCCAGCAGAGAATGTTGCACAGTGAAATCCTATGATGATTCACGGAACAAATAGAATGAAAGTTTCAAAATTGCAAGTTACCATGCACCATCAGTACAGGTGCCCTAGTAATATTTTAGGCAAGAAAATGTTTCAGCCTTGTAGCTACGTGGTTCTTGGCTCCTGCAGAGCCACTACCACACACCATTGACTACATGGTCAAATGTTTCACTGGCTTTTTCATGCAAGAATGGGCTTGCAATTGGACCACAGCTGATTTTCTACCAAGCAGCCAACTATTATTAATGAATACTGGTCACTAAAACACAACCTGGAGTTTTCTTGGATTTCTGATGCCCAGAATATCTTTCAGCTGTGATGACTGGTTTTTGAATCATGGGAAAAACTATGGGTTTGTGAGTTGTTGTGTGCAGTGCACCTTCTCTTTACATTTCCAATGCGTCTAAGGATGCTACATCTTTTCATCAGTCATGTATGCTTTTGGTTTTCAAGCATTTTGTGCTGAACCTCATCTGCCAGATTTTATCATCCTCTTATACTTTCTTTAACTTTTCTTTGAGTGAAGATTTCAAAAGCAAGTTAGAAGTTCTGTCAACATCTCCAAGAGAGACAAAAGGAGGAAAATTATATCTTTATATGTAGGCCAAATGAGATAAATATTTTCTGGAAAGACATTCCGGATGTCTTTCTGACAAGAAGTTTTACCAGAGTTCTTGCCTCTTATTGGATGTAGGTGGGTCTGAGTTGTGAGAAATTCACATGCTATTAATCATCTGATGTATTAATGTATAGATTTACATAGATTCTCTGAAATTATTGTCAGCCCAGCTTCCCAACGAGGCTAGGCAGCCTCTGTACTTAAGATGTGAAGTGTATGTAATCTTTGGAAAAAAACCAACAACCAACTTGAAAGCATCCTCCTACTGTGCTATTTATAAATAGAAAACTGACTACCATCTTGCTGATTGTGTGTGACATAAAAAGTTCATTTTCAAAGCAGATGAAATTCAGTCTTTTGGTTGGTGTGATTTGAAGGGTGATCACTTTTTAAAAATGTATTGCTTGTTTAACATCTTTAGCAAGATCAGCCTGCAAGAGGTCCATAGAAGAGAGAAATCACTGCCCTACTAAATGAGCATGATTATGCTAAGGCATGTAGTGGCATGTGCCTTCTTTAGGAACATTTTTTATTCTTCTATCATTTATTATTTGGTACTCTTCTACACAAGGAAGATCGAACAATATATTTACAAATCTCTTTTTACAATTTCTTTATCTTGTCCTGTTGCAGGGAAGTTTGGTGTCATCTGCAAGGATATATTTCATGTTGGTTATAGGTCGAGAGCTCTAACATTTTCAATGTTGGATACATAAAGTCAATTTTATATTTCAGATTAAGACATGAGCCAGCCTGACAACCTTAGTCAGCGGTGTACTGTAGGTCAACAACTTATTCTGTGCTGAAATAATGCAACACTGTTAGCACAGCTAACACTCTATCCTGTATGATGAGGACGTGTCAAAGAGCAGCTACATACTGTGTTGGCACTGAAGTGACGGATATGCTAGTGTCTGAGGCAAACTAATTGAATTTGTTAGGGGGTTGTAGCCTTCATGGCAGTATGGGTGTAGTACCAGAGTACCAGTATAGCACACTACATCATTGTTGCACCTCACCTTGGAACCAGGGCATAAATAATTAGTGCCAAGGTACGAGTAGAGCCTGTCTCATCATCAGCCCTTCTGAGCAACATAAATAGTCCCTTAAGCCACAGGTAGCTTGGAAACTGGGAGCTGGCCTCCTTTGCCACTATTATTTAATGACTGTAAAACTATGATAGATCTGTGCTGACTTCCTAAACTAATAATCTAGGCACAAGTTGTCCTCTCAGACCATCATCCCAAGCAAGCCAATCTTGTAGTTACTGAGAGAAATCAAAAGCAACCTACCTTTATACTTCAGCCTCAAGGCCAATGTGGCCTCAGTAGTCCCTGTAGTCTCATCAGAAAGACTGAAAATAAGGGTCCCTATTCTGTAATTCAGATCCTGTAAATCTATTAATCAACCCTAATGATTCTCCAAAATATTTTCACCTCAATGCTAATGGTTCAATTGCCCCATAACTGAGACGGTTTTATGATATTTTTTTCTAGTTCTATTGTACTTTCAGTGGCTGGAAAGCTTCCATATTAGTTAATCTCTTGTCTCTCCTTCAGGAAACGAGGTCAACTATAGCATCAGTTTAAAATATGGCATTATATCTGTGACTTCTGGATCCTGCTGTTGCAGGGGACAGTTTCAAAGTGTGCAATCCTTTGCTAATATTAAATAGCAAAATCCTCTTAAAGACGTTTAGAACTACCTCGATTTTTCTACCTCTTCTGTTTGTCTCTTAGTTAAATGCAACCTCCCCTTGCTTTCTGTGCCCTGGTAGGTAAGATTTCTGTGGCATTACCTCTCTACTCCCTGTGTGACACAGTCCTACTGCCCCTTGTCCTCATTCCTCAGCCATTTCTGTGCTGCCCTGCCTCAGTTCTCTGGCTTTTTTCAGTCAGCCTGGAAACACGGTTGCACTTTCAGTCCTGAGCTTTTCCCAGACCCAATTAGACTTCCAAACATTCATTCCAGCTAGCATCTGTCAGACTTTCTTTATTATCTGGTTTTAGTATGCATTGAGACCACTTTCACCAATGTTCTTTCCTAGCCAAGCCAAAGGGCCTCTTCCCATTCAGACCCCCCTTAATGCAGCTTTCAGGACCACTGGCACTTCTCCACATCTTCTTTTCCACCTTATCCTTTGGGGAGCCTGTGCTCTCTGCTCTCTACTTTTACCTCACTGTTCTCTTAGCACCTCCTCTGGTAGATCCTCCCACTCCCTCTCCACTGTCTGTTGGCACTTGTCAGATTTTCACCCTCAGTCCTCCTCCTTTTATCTTTATAGTCTCTATTTTGACTAACTCATCCTCCCCAACAGTTTATGNTTTTTTTTTTTTTTGTGATTTTTTGTCCCCATCATGCTTTCTTCTGTGTTACCATGCCATCTCAAACTCCCTTTAGATAAGACTTTCTTAGCTGTCCCAAGGATGCTCTTTTCTCCCTTGTTTGTTTATTCAGAATTTTATTGTCCTCCTTCTCTTGTAGCCTTAATGTCACCTTCGATTCCTCATTCTCCCTCTGCCTCTCCATCTAGCCACTTATTAAATCAAATAATTTTATTCCATGTGATATCAGCAAGCCTATTTATGGCAATTTATCTTCATTGCTAAGTTACTTGTCCATTTCTGCCCTTATTCCCAAACATCTTTAGTTGTTATCTAAAACTAATTTGCTAAACTTATCTCTACCTTCTCTTTTCTAACCACATTTTCCTCCAATTGGCATAATTTCACCTGCTTTGTCAGTTTTAATCTGTAATACTTTTGAATGCCTTGGATAATCTGTCCCTCCAAGAACCTCTCTGAATCTATTTAGAACCTCTCCTGCTTTTTGACTCCCAGGGTCTTCATTTCTTTGCCCTTTCTTTCCAGGCTCTTTGCCATTTGCGGAGAGGTGAATATTCTGGGTCCTATTTCTTCATCCCCTATCTCTGACATTAATAGGCAGATTAATGCCTTTAATGCTGATGTGATGCTCACACCTGACACCAGCACATACCTACTAGAGGGACTACAGATGGGGTGAGGCTTCTGAATGGAATTTACTATGTCACTTTGATTCCAACATTTATTTAGATTGCTTCCCCAAAAATCTCATATCAGTGTTAGTGATCTGCAATTAGCATCCTTTTGTCTCACCAGTGGGAGACGGGAAGCAAAAAGGTATTGGGGAGACAGTTTTTCTGCGTTTTCTACATGAATTGTGTTGGATGAAGCAATAATCACATTCCTTTGTGAGAAAAAGTAAGCACTCCCCTGCAGAAACCAGCTGGGAACATTAAAATAGTACAATGGGAACATGTAGCCGGCATTTTAGCCCTGAAATAAACAGTGTGACAAGTAATGTCTTTGTCTTTTTATGTACTGTTTTATAGGATTGTCCTTTGTTTTATCTTATAGCAATAATGTTCATGGCATTCCACCAAAAATGGCTTTTGCAGTTATTAAAATGCTGAGGTGTTTACTCTCAAATTCTGTGTTGCAGCATTTTTTTTCTCTTGGGCACCAATCTTTAAAGAGACACGTCAACAAAATTCAGTGGTAGTGACTTAATTCTGTCTCTTTCCAATTCTAATTGCTCAGGGTGGTGTAATATCCTGCAGACAAAGCTTCAACTGCATTTTTAAGGACCTTGTGAGCTGGTACCTTTGATAGGTATCACCCTGGCAGCTCACAGAATGAAGTTGAGGTTATTACTGCAGAATATGCACAGTGCAGATTTCCTGATATTGTTTTATTTTACCTCTGGCTGGCCAATGCTGCCACCAGAGGCTAATGCAATGCTCATTAGATTTGCTGCTGATTGCCAACCAGGCTGTCAACTGATAAGTTTTGTGATATCGACACCTGTATGCTTTAAAATAAACAACACTAAAACTGTTGCACTCACTTCTTGTAGGATGTAAGTAGCTGGCAGATGGTAATTTCCATTAACAATTAGTTAATTAACTTTTGTTTCAGAACTTTGATGGAGGAACATTGTCATGTGAGCTCTCTGGCTGTGTAATGTCTCCATCCTCAACTGCATTAATTTTGGTGTTCCTTTAGATGCTTACTATATCATATTTGATTTGTTTATGGGACTGTGTTTTGCACAGCAAGTTGACATCTCATGAGTGGATTATTGATACATTTTCATAACTTGTAACTGAACAACTTTATAAAATAACGGTGAAATTAAAACCAAATAATGTAATGTTAGGAAGATGCCTCCCACCTACCAGCCTGCAATATTTGAAATCCTCTTCTTTCACCTTTGAGGGGAAAATACCTTCCATTTTGCTGGATTGAAAACTTAAATGGCTGTTTCCTGTTCTGTGTCTGTAAAATGTCTAGTACGACCCAGCAGGATTACAGCCCAGCAAAGATCCCCGGAGCAAAAATAACCAGGGATTGAAATTTACTGGAGAGCAGACAATGGAAATCGTTAACATTCGAGAGTGAAAAGTTCATCCAATTTTTAAATTTATCATATGCACAAATGGTAATTACATTTTTAAACGCCTGAAGTCTGCAAATTTTGAGAGCACAAAAGAAACTATAGTAACCTGTTAGACACTTGTCCTTTGCTTGGACTTTTCTTTGGCACCCTCGATAAGTGAGTGCTAATAGAAAGGCTGACAACACAAGTGCATTTCTGATGCAAAACACCAAGGACAGGATGAACGGTCAAACCTTTAAGAAAAGAATGGGCCCTTTTTGTTGTGGAAATGAAGCTGCGATAATGTTCCCAGACTATAAACTGGCAGTCTGGAATGGCAAAAACCATAGGAGCTTTTGCAAATTCTTTATCAATGTCAGCAGATTTTCTTTTCTTCCTGTTGGGGTTTTAGCTAAGAAAAATGTGAAAATTTATGTGAACAATTTGTTACTGTATATAGCTCTTAGCAACAGGGCTGGAGACCATAAAGGCAAACATTTTATTGTCCATTCAGGAGCCAATTAACACTATTAATGACAGAAAAATTCTGTGGACTGAGGTGTTCTGTTTCCAGAAACTAAACTGCAAGGCAAAAATTAGTTAAGCTCTGCAAAAAGTCATCTGTGGGCAGAAATACTTGGTAATCTTTACTACCCACTTATATCTGCTTTACTCACTGAATGAGAGGCAGAACATTATGTAGCATTGTCCATCTAAGGATCTTGGTAGTTTATTGCCACCATTATTGTTAATATATGTATCCTATTTCTATCAGTACCTAAATGTCATGAGTGACCTCATTGAGCCCAAGATACCTGGGGTATGTTGCTGGCTTCTCTTTTCCACACCTTGTAGCAGCCTGCCTCTCTCCTGCCTCCTCCTATAAAGCATCATCCCTTCCTCCCCCATACGCTAAAGGAATAGTGTATCATCTTCTTTGCATTTCCTCCTTGTTTATAACAGGACCACAAGTCTCCAGAGCATATCAGCTGTTGGGAGACTTTCACAGAATCATAGAATGGGTTGGGTTGGGTTGGTTTGGGTTGGTTTGGGTTGGAAGGACCATCTCGTTCCAACCCTTCTGCCATGGGCAGGGACACCTACCACTGGATCAGGTTGTTCAAAGCCCCATCCATCCGGGTCTTGAACACTTCCAGGGATGGGGCATCCACAATTTCTCTGGGCAACCTGTTCCAGTGCCTCACAACCCTCACGGTAAATCATTTCTTCCTAATATCTAAACTAAATCTGTCCTCTTCCAGTTTAAAACCATTACTCTTTCTCCTATCACTACATGCTCTTGTAAAAAGTCCATCTCCAGCTTTCCTGTAGAACCCTTTCAGGTACTGGAAGGCTGCTATAAAGCCTCCCTGAAGCCTTCTCTTCCTCAGGCTGAACCTCAGCTCTCTCAGTCTGTCTTCATAGGAGAGGTGCTCCAGCACTCTGATCATCTTCGTGGCCCTCTTCTGGATTAATTCTGAAAGGTCCATGTCCTTATGTTGGGAGCTCCAGAGCTGAACATAGTACTCCAGGTGAGGTCTCATGAGAACAAGGTAGAGGGGGACAATCAGCTCCCTCAACCTGCTGGCCATGATTCTTTTTATGCAGCCCAGAATGTGGATGGCTTTCTGGGCTGCAAGTGCACGTTGATGTCTCATGTTGAGCTTCTTATCAGCCAACACCCCCAAATCCTTCTACTCAGTGTTGCTTTCAGTCCATTCTATGCCCAGCCTGTATTTATGCCTGGGGTTGTCCCAACCCCCACACAGGACCTTGCTCTTGGCCTTGTTGAACTTCATGAAGTTTGCATGGGCTCACCTCTTAAGCCTGCCCTGGATGGCATCCTTTTTTTCCAGCATGTAAACCACACCACTCAGTGTCATCAGCAAACTTGCTGAGGGTGCACTCAATGCCACTGTCCATGTCACTGATGCTACCTCTCCATGTGTACCTTTTGTCTTGCTTTTTTCTGCTAATTGCTTCTGTATGCACACAGGTATGTGTCTATAGAGCCCATTCACGCAAATTCACGAAGAAGAGGGGCTTGTGACGAAGATCAATAAAGAATAAGGAGCCCTTCCTGTGTCCTCTGCAGCATGAGTTGGATGCTCTGTTTATACCATCCCTGTAGAAAGTTCCTGTATGTGGGCAAATCTACACTGCATATTACCTTATAGCTTGGAGCTAGCTCAAGCATCAAAGGCATCTCCACCAGGTCAGCACAGACCTTCATGCATCTCAGAGAAGCCTGGTGGCTGCCTCAACAAATGTCCTCTTTAATGAGACATATCATTTAAAACTAACACAGATGGTCTGTCCCACACTGCTGGTTTCAGTGTATACATACAGTCAGGTAGAGCATTTACCCTGAAGACTGCAGGACTAAAGTCAGTACATCAAGAAGACAAATGGCAAAATGCATATCAAGAAGCACAAAATACACTGAAGGTCTCCTAACCCAGCCTGCAACATGCCCTTGCAGATCATGCTGCAGTGAATCAAACCTTCCCGTTTTCTTAACGCTTGGATTATTGCTGAAAATAAAACAGACCCACAAGATACAATCAAGAAGTCAATGACAGATCTGGGCAAAAAGCCCAGAAATGCCTTGTGCCCAGTTGCCTGCCCTGTGCATTAAAAATTCTTTATTCTTTTTCATTCCTTTTTTTCTGAAATGAAAACTGTTCTTAAATTCAACATAATAGAAGCTTCGTTGCTAAAAACTTCTGACTCAATTCAGCCAAGGCAAGGCACAGTCCCTACACAGAAGGTCTGGATTTGGTCTTTCCCCTTCCCTTTGATGTGTTCTTTTTCCAGAAAGGCCAGCATACATCCACTCCATCAAATAGGAAATGCAAACCACAGAGTTTTCAGCACTAATTATTCAACCAGTCTTACCAAGTCTACTGAGGCACTACCCTGCAAGTGTTTGAAGACAAGATCAAACCCCTAGGCAGTCAAGAGCATGGAAATGTAACTAATTTGCACTCATCTAATATCGCCAATTGAAGGATGAAGTAGCTTTTCATGCATTTGAGAAAAGAGTTGATAAAAAATGTATTTTGCTAGAAATTTCACACAAGCTTTGCAGGTATGGTAAGGCACAAGAACAAAAACACCCAGAAGAGATATAAAAGCATCTCTCCCATTCTGTAGCAACACACAAACCTTCTCTGAATCTGCTTTTTGGAGACTAAAATGAACAGTATAACAAATCCCTCTGCTTTCCTACCTCTGCCTATGAATAGTCATGTTTTTCACTTACATCAGTGTTTGTAACATTTTTGACCTAATCATCAAACAATATGTATGCAAGGAAGATAAAATACAATTTCCTCTCGCTGACCTTTCAGTCCCGTAACATATGAATTGTTTAACAAAACCTGGTCAATATTTTCTTATCTTCTGTCATCGGAAATTTCACACTCCCGATGGGACTCTGTGGGATGTTTAGTATAGACACTGTGTGGTGTGCTGATTGATGGGACACGCTGCAACCCCAACAGCTTTCTGTGATTTAAAAAAAAACAAATATAATAAAAAAAAACCAAAACAAACCAGCCAACCAACCAAACCAACCCCAACAACCACATACCATTTCAGAAGCATACATTTTTGGAACTATTTTTCCACTCTGTGATATCCTGAGCTCCCCTGGGGGTGGTTTTGGCAGAGGGAAGAGGGCTGGGTAAGGTCCCTCCCCAGTCACCAAGAAGCAAGTCCCATTTCCTTCCCCTCAGGGCCAGGGCTCCAACCCGTTAATACTTCTGCTTAATCCTTCACATGCATTATGCAGAGGCAAGATGAGAGCAAAGGAACTGTACACTGTAAATGTTGGTCTCCAGGGCCATATTCTGGTGTGGTATAAAAACTCTCCAAGCCAAACTGTAAATGAAGGAGGCCAAATGCTGGAAGCAAACTGGTTGCAGTAGCACTGTGTTTTGCATCAGCAGTCTTGAGTAAAAATAATCCATGTAGAACTCTGTTATAATGCGGCAGTGTGCCTTCTCCTGCACATATTTTTTTTGTTATTATTTAAAAGTAGTTCAGGTATCTGTATCTGCATGGCCGTGCAACAGGGAGCACTGGTGTGTGCTGTGAAACCACAGTAGGTCTATGCAGGCTGCTTCAGTTAAAATAGAAGGGAGTGACTGGGTTTAGCAGCAGATGAAGTCTGACTTGAGCTGTGGCGTCCCCACACATTGTGTAGTTAGCTTAAGCTATAACAAATTTTGTCCATCTCCTATTAGCAAAAATCATTATCAGGTGATATTTTGACTTGAAGGTAGCTGGCCTGTTAAGAAAAGCTCAATCCTACCCAGCAGATGCAGTGAGAAAAATGTTGAGATTACAATAAGCCACTAACACTAAAGGAAATTATTTTGGTAATCACCTTACTTTAGCAAATCAATGAGCTTATCTCAGTACTTGTGAGGTGGGCAGAGCTAGGGTGAAAGAATGCTGTCCAGGCGCAGAAGCAGCTGATGAAGGAACTCCTGTGCTTGTACTGCTAGGCTTCAGCCCCTCAGACCAAGTAAACGCCCTGGGACCTCCTGGCCAGGGACAGTTCAAGCTGAGATGCTGAGGAGGTGCGCACGGCGCACATGCTGCAGCAAGGGCTTTTCAGGCAGCAAAGCCCATCGCAATGCATGGTGAGGGCCCCCTGAATACCTCTGAATGTGGCTGGAGGGAGCCCTTGTTAGAAGAAAACTCTTGACATAAGAAGGTTGGCCTCCATGCTGCTGGTGTTCATAAATGGAACCCTCCAACAGGTGATACTATGCCTCCTTATTTCATGCATTCTATATTTGCTTGGTGATTTATTATTTGTTTTTAAAATAATCTACTCCATGTAAAATATAGGAAGGGGTTAACACTGACCCTTTGAAAGTCACATTTCTTCTTCCACTATGTCAGTGAATGCTAGATCTCCAATATATCTCCCTACTCCTAACCTTCCTTTTAACAACATTGAGAAATTGAAATGTCCATAGCACTACTGTATTTTAAAAATAATTTAAATTTAATTTGAAGCAATTATTCAAAGAAAAGTTCTAATAAAAAAATTATACACTCCAATTAAACATTAATAATATTCAATATATTAAGATACTGACAATGCCTTATAGTCTGTCATAAAATAGAAAGGATAGCCAAGTAGCATCCCTTTTTACAGTCAATTTCATAAATCTACCTTAAAGAAAAGCACATTTCTAGTCCAATTAAATGTGTGTAATTAAATATTTACATACAATTCATGACTTTGGGTTAGAGAATTGTTAAGAGTTAAATCCAAAACTGAGATTGTATTTCCAATACATGTATTTTATTAATTGTGCCCACAAATGGTATGTACTTTCAGAAAGCTACTTTCGAAAGTTAGGATGGGAAAATGAAGAACACAGAATTTAGGAAAAAGCAAAAACAGGACTTTTGATCCTTAAAATTAGAGATATAGTTTTCTTACCCTGATTATGATACATACGATACACTCTCACTAATTAATGTTCTTAGTGTTGCCAGCAGGTCAAGGGAGATGATTCTAACCTTTTACTGGGCGCTGGTGAGGCCATACCTGGAGTACTGTGTCCAGTGATGTGCTCCCCAGTACAAGAGAAACATGGACATACTGGAGAGTCTAATGAAGGGCCATGAAGATGATTATAGGACTAGAGCATTTCTACTATGAGGAAAAGCTGAGAGAGCTGGGAGTGTGTAGCCTGGAGAAGAGAAAGCTTGGGAAGGTACCTTATCAATGTATTTAAGCCCCAGATGGAAGGATGCAAAAATGATGGAGCCAGGCTTTATTCAGTGATACAGAGTAACAGGACCAGAGACAATGGACACAAACTGGAACATGGGGAGTTCCCTCCAAACATGAAGAAACACTTTTTCACCTTGAGGATAACCGAGCAATAGCAGAGGTTTCCCAGGGAGGTCGTGGAGTCTCCCATCTTGTAGAAACTAAAAAACATTCAGACATGGCTCTGGGCAATTAGCTCTAAATGACTCTGCTTGAGCAGGGGGGCTGAACCAGGTGACCTTCAGAGGTCCCTTCCAACCTCAACCATCCTTTGATTCTGTGAAAGGGACAGGAGCTGAATCAGTCACACCTGTGCTCCCAAAGACCCAAAATTACGTGAGTTTTCTCTGTTCTTGCAGCCATGTGCTAATCTCCAGTGATTCTTCTCACAGATGAAAGTAGTGGTCAGTTCAGACAGCTGTCATGTGTTCATGTAGTTACAGTCTTTCATACTATAGTGGTTGCCTGTGTCATTCATAACAACCACATTTGCAGGGAGACACTTCAAGATAACAGGGATGGCACAGACCTCATCTGTCCAGCAGCACATCTTTTTCTGAACAGCAATTTATAAGGAACAATCTTAATGTGTATATTTACTACCTTGGAATACTCAGTCTTACTCGCAAGTTATTTTTCTACTTTAAAAATGCCTTTTAAAATGTAAAAAAATTATTTTACCCCATCTAATTCCATTTGGTAGATCTGCAAAGACAGTCACTAGCACTGATCTAAAGACATTTAGTTACACAGCCTAGATTTTCACTAGATAGATTCAAAAAGTAGCTGGTAACACTTACACAGACATGCCATCTCAATCACAGAATCACAGAATGATATGGGGCGAGAAGAGACCTCTGGAGATCATCTCTAGTCCAACCCGCCTGCCAAAGCAGGTCCTCCTAGAGCAGGTTGCACAGGAACTTGTTCGGGCAGGTTTTGAATGTCTCCAGAGATGGAGACTCCACCACCTCTCTGGGCAGCCTGTTCCAGCGCTCTGCCACCCTCCAGGTGAAGAAGTCCCTCCTTACGTTTAGATGGAGCTTCTTATGTACAAGTTTGTGCCCATTTCCTCTTGTCCTGTCACTGGGCACCACTGGAAAAAGACTGGCCCCTTCCTCTTGACACCCACCTTGTAAGTATCTGGGAAAGGTTTGAAGGACACCTTGGGGGTTGCCAAGATCAGTGTGTTATTCGTAGGACAGGAACATAGATCATAAACTGTGGGTTCAGTGCTTGGTTCTTGTGGTGAATCTTACTCTGATTTTTACAGATTGGTGTGTAGTGCATTTGGGGCGTTAAGTTAGCAATTTAGCAACGTGGACTAATTTCTGTTGGAATATATGGTACTGACTGAACTCTTCCCAACAGAGGAATAAATGGAGCTGGCTGCTGCAGTTCTGCACTGGCACTCTGGGAACTATCCAGGATGGGAGTGGGCTGGCAGACCCCAGCAGGTCAGGACAGAAGGAAGAGGATCACAGAACCAGAGGAGCAAATTCACTAGAAGGCTTCCCCTCTACCCCCAATGTAACTGTTTCTTTTCCCTGGTCAAAGGGTGATTTCTGCAGTGAAAATTCACTCAGAGTTATGAATCTTTTGTTGATTATATGCTTGCTCTACCTGGTATTTATAAGTTGTTTCAGGAGGTCCAAAGTATGCTCTGTGCCGTTGGGATACCCAGTGATATTTTCAGCAAACATCCATGAAGTCCTACCAACCATTATGTGTACAGATATGTTATATATAAAAATACAATATTTATATATAATGTATTTATATAAAATATATTTTAAAGGTACATATAGAAAATGTATATAATATGTATAAATATAAAAATTACATATTTTAGAGTCTCATCATTTGCCCAATGTGGTTTTTTTTCACAGGCACAGCACAATTCTTGCTAAGCTGCATTTCCCTATGGCTATATGTAAAGATAAAGAGCCTGCAAAATAGAGCATCTAAAATATTAGTTCAAGCTTGTGCAAAGTTATTGGCTTTTTTTCCCCCTGTACTTCGCAGAAACAGCTGAACTGGCTGTACCAAAACCTAAAAATCAAAACAAAAATATAACCAGCTAAATTAAAGGAGGAAAATGTAGTCTAAATGGTTGTATTTGGCAAAATATAAGCCACTGAAAACAAAAACTTCATGGGAAAACATTAGACAGCTAGAATTATCAGGATCACCTATCATGATCCACTAATAATTTAATAGGGTTAAAATGGAAATTGGTGTTGACTGTAATGAAATCACATTATGGTTTCATTTTGCATTTATAGGAACCATCTGGGAATGCTGGAATCTATTCATACTTTATGTCTCTTAACTCTGGTAACTCATCCCTGAAGTTTCTGAGACTCTCGTAGTAGCTGGCAACTTTAATCCTTGCAACAGAACTCAACCTGAATTTACTAAGATATTAAAGGTATGCAATAATCCCTAGGAAATGTCCAGGATTTTCTGTGACACTTAATTATCTTTTAACAGCTTGGCATGTTCAGAGAAATGTGGTAGTTATTGCTAATAAGAAAACATTAAAGAAAATAGAAAATGATGGGAAAAGTACCTGTTTAGGGACAAAACTTTCATAGAGGTTAAAGATTTAACTTTAGAAGGATTTACTACTTGATGACTGGGCTAGAGGTGCTTCAACAGAAATGATATAATTTAAATTTAAACTCTCTCTAAATTGTGGCTATACAACATTATATTAGACTATCCATGGTAAAGTAGAGAAGCAGACTTCTGGATCTACATATTTATGTGTCTCTCTGTCTGCGGATGTTGCATATTTGGGAGTTATACACAGTTAAATCTTACACTCCAGGACATGTAAAATGAGCACAAAGGGAGCAATCCTGACAGACGCTGGGTTCTGTGTCTCTGTTCATCGCCACACTATCACAACTGCCAGCAGTCGTACCCCAAAGGGTCTCGTGGAGTGTTTATAGCTAGAAAGTCTGCTTAAGTGACTCACTGGGCTTGGTTCAGAGATCAACACTTTACAAGATTAAGCCTGTATTAATTCACACACATGCATTTGATGGTATACTTCAGCTTCCCAATTGTTCACTTTTTGATCCTAATTAATTTTACTTCCTTTTCAAATCCTTTAGGTAGCTAATAAGTATACATCCAGTGGCTGCTTCTTCAGTGAGGGATTATTTTGGCTGCCCCGTAGCTAGCAAGAAGGCTATATCACTCGAAAACGAAATGAGAAGTGTCTATTTTTCTGATGAGTTTTATGGAAATTGCCTTTATGTTTCCACCCCAATGTGTCTATCTGTCCTTATAGTGTCGTGCTGTAATTTAGCTTGATAGTTATCTTCTGCTAATAAAAATCTTTTTCTCCGTGTCTCTAGCTGGAGGTGCACTGCTCGAGTCGTCAGCTTGCCAGGACTTGACTGGATTTAAACACGGAAACGCAGAGACCGAGAAATGAAAACGAACTGTCAGCAGCTTTTGTATCCAAAGTACTGAACTTTGCTGTGAGCCCAGAATAATAAACCGTGTTTCAAGACGTAGACCCCGCGGATGGAATACACATTCCATAAGCGGTTCTGACAACTACATTATGGATAAGCTGCGTGAGTTTTGTGATCCAGTTTGGTAGGAGAACACATGGCATTGTTTGAAAATTACAGAAATATTTTAGTGAGGGTGTAGGAGAAAGTGATGTTTATATTAGAGTTTGTAGTTCCACTTCTTTTTTTGGTGAGAAGAGTTTGCTTTTTTAAAAAAAGTGTTTAAGAAGTACTCATGTATAGGAAAGGGTCTGTGTTTCATTCTCAAGCTGTTCTTCAGACACGCAATTTTGTACAACTTTTAGTTCTTTGAATGTTTCACTGGGATACATGTCACTTCAGGTATTCATTAGCTTAAATGTTCTTTCCTGAAAATTAAAATTTTTAACTGTGCTTGGGATTTAATGCTTCGTAAGTTTTTGTAGTTGTTGATTTTTGTTTGTTTTGGGTTTTTTTGTTTCGTTTTTTTTTTTGGGGGGGGGGGTGGTGGTTTTTTTTTTACAGAAAACCAAACTACCTTAGTACCGTGCAGCGTTTTAACTTTCATTCCTGGATTTGAATAGCTAAAGGATCTCAGGATGATTCATAAACGCAGAACTGTCTGGGCAATAAAAATCAGTGCATATAAAATGTATGTAACCATAAAATTTAACATTTAGCCATAAAAACAAATGTCTACAGGCAGAGGAGAAACTGACTTATTAACCCTTTTATTGCATGCAGGGCTTTTTAAGAGGTTTGTGGAATGGGCAAATTTTATACTCATTTTGGTAAATGTGCTGAGGAAAGACCATATTGTATTCTCCAGGAACAAAATCTATTAGAAACTCTGCATTGACTTCTCAATTATTTCTCAGCCAGGACAAGGTCAGGCAGGCAGTTTGGCGCTTGGAGTTTGTACATGCTCCCACACTTCTGGGATTCTTTTGCAGGTCTCTGGGCTTTTGTAGAGGTCCAAACAAGATGCACCTTATCATAGAATCATCATAGAATCATAGAACGGTCTAGGCCAGAAGGGACCTCCAGGGGCATCTAGTCTGACCTCCCACAGTCAGCAGGGACTCTCCCAACTAGACCAGATTGCCCAGGGCCCTGTTGAGCCTCACCTTGAATATTTCCAGGGAAGGGGCTTCAACCACTTCCCTGGGCAACCTGTTCCAGTGTTCCACCACCCTCAGAGTAAAGAACCTATTCCTAATATCCAATCTAAACCTGCTCTTCTCAAGCTTGAAGCCATTGCCCCTCATCCTGTCACTGCAGGCCTTTGTAAAGAGATCCTCCCCAGTCTTCCTGTAGGCCACCTTCAGGTACGGGAAGGCTGCTCTTAAGTCTCCCCAGAGTCTCCTCTTTGCCAGGCTGAACAACCCCAGTTCCCTCAGCCTGTCCTCATAGCTAAGGTGCTCCAACCCCCTGATCATGTTTGTGGCCATCATACTTATGATCCAGTACTCTGATTGCATGTCAGAAGAAAACTAAGTGAAAAAAAGAAAAGCAAAGCAAAACGAAGCTCCATCAGGTCAAGACAAATTTGGTCAGAGCAAGATGTGAAAGCTTCTGAGACCCTGCAAACTCGGCGTTTGCCCAACAATGGCAGCACTGGGCTGCTCAGGATCATTACTTCATAGCAGCCAGAACTGTGTGCTGGCTGGTTTTGCCTTGCCCTGCCTGCCTTCCCCTCTGTGGGGATGGCTGAAGGAAGCTGAGAAGCCAAACCAATTCATATTCTGCAACCCTTGCACTTCTGTGTTGTCTCTCTCAGTGAACATGCATTTTATCTCAGCCTGGCAATGGTACACTCAGCCGCGGTTTTGATGGAAGAAGCTAACAAGCAATTTTCTTAAATGGGTACATATTCAAGGCCCAATTTGTTTCTGACTGATGGCAAAAGTAGTCTGCCATTGGCTTCGAAGGAAGCTGGATGAGTATTACTCAGTGACAGTAATATTGCATCTCCTCCTATATGCTGCAATTAAAGTACAAGAAATATCGCACAGATTGCTGTAATTGTTTAACTGTGTAAAGTCCAACTTTTTTCTTTGCAAAAGGTTTCATCTTAAAATAGGCTGGAAGGCATATCAATATATCTTCCATAATAAAATACTGATTGTTGATCCTTACTTCACGTGAAAAACAGCACTAAAAAGAAGAGCAGAGGAAAAGTGTTTCTTTATGTAGGGGAAACTTAAAAAATGTAATCCACATGGTTGATAACCTAAAATGACAGGCTCTTTAGAAACACAGACAAAATGAAAATAAAAATGGTGAGGATTGTATGGAAAAATTAATATAATAAAGAATACCTAATGTTATAGGCTGTAGGGTTGAACGCAGTGACTTCAGTGAGGACAAGACTGACATAAGATCCATCCTTAAGGGAAGAATTTTAATATGTCAGAGGATGGCAGACTTCCAAATTTTCATTAGAGAATTTGAAATGAGATATTCATCCTGGTCACAGATAAGGACCTGAACCTCCCAGTTGATGCTGACTGGCTGGCAAGAATTTACCTGCCCCTAGAGAAAATGTGGTTTCAATCTGAACAACCTTGTGTTGAGAGACTTTAGCACTGTTTAGGTGTCCCAACTCTGCCTGGCTTCTGCTGGCAGCCACCCCCACCACAGCCATGTCAGCAGAAGCATCTATCAGGGACTTCTCTGATGGGGCTTGCTTCCAGCCTAGCTCAAACCCATCCCAAATGACACAAGTTAAACAAACCAAAGTATTGTCTGAAAGCACAGTTGTGGCCAGATCAGGGCTTTTGCTGGCACTGCTAGATGGGATTTTTCTGTGCTCATAGCCAGCACAGCTATGCTCGTAAAGCTCCATAGTAAAGACCTGGCCAGAATCCTTCAAATCCTCCCTTGGCAAAACAACCCTTTTAACTTTGTTGGAGCCAACACAGCTCTACTCTTTCTAACTAATAGTCCAGACTTTGTTCTTTCAGTAACCAAAAGGTTGCCCCTGTGAGACTGGCTTATCTCTCCAATCACCACTTCACATCCTGCTTGAAAAATTACCCTGGTACCTCTGTCTGTGCTCCTGGGTGCTGACATGTGTCCTGTGCTTTTGAGAAGGCAAATCAAATTCTATGCACACACCTCTCCTGGTGTGTTAAAAGCTTTGGCTGCCTGTGTCAACAGGGTTTACTTGTATGTATGTGTAGTGCTGGGCTTGATGGCTGTATACCCCACATCTCCAAGTCCTCTACACAGAAGCAGTGCTGAAGTACTGCCTTCCTGGTCTTGCCTTGACATGATGTTACATTAGCATAAGGCTTTTATTTGCCCAGGATAATGCTTAATTTTGTCCATGTGTAGAGGTGATAAAGTACTTGAATACACAAGAGGATATTTTCCTTAACGCCATGTGGTGTGTTTATGATGTGTTGACATTTTTTAAAGAGAAAGAGTGGATGAAAGAACATCAGAGCATTGCAGAGATATGCACGGGTGTTGGCTTGGTGGCAGAGAAGAAACACAGATTGATATGAAAGACAATGTGTATTGTGTTTGATACCTTATTTTCATGCTTCACGTTGGCATTTTTATAAGAGTGTTAGTGTGATATAGTGAGATCAAGCTCCTCTGCAGAGATGCAATATAAAGCAGTAAATCCAAAACTTCTTGATGAAAACATTAGATAGAGATGACTGAAGGCAATTTGCTCCAGTCACCTCTAGTGCCCCAGGACCCCCTCCCAGTGGTACTTCTTTTAGTAGTCCCTTCTTTGTTTGGACAGGACATCTTCCCACACATTAGGATTGTCCATCAGGGGAGCTGCACAGATAAATCACCAACATTTTCAGCATTTGCAGAAGTTGGCAATCAGCTAAGAAACACCCACCAATATTTTACAGTGTTTTCAGTGCTAATTTTGCTCAGTTCTTTAAAGTCCTGTTATGAGAAATTGGGTAATTCACAAGCAGTGTATTGAACCTCATTAATCTGATTAAATATGTTGGGAGAATTCATTTATTCACTGTATTAAATAACAACTTATATGCAAAATTCACTGCTTTTTGACTGGGAACATGAAGACATGTTTTGATTGCTTGATGATTTTTTAATACTTACATGAAACCTTTTGGCAAAGTCATAGCAGCCTCTCTGGTTTTTGTTTCTGTTTTTTCACAGTTAAGCAGACAGCAATGCATGTTTAACAAAAACACAGAGCTTTATTAGGCTTAGAGGCATGTGGAAGAGACAGCTTTAGAAAAATACTTTCAAGACACGATAATCATCTGCAAGAAATAAATATGTGATGGCACAGTAACCAATGAACAGACAAGGTCTTCAGGAGATGCGCAGGCTGTAAAACACGCTGCAATGCAACTCCACACAAAAGATGCTGAAGCAATCTCCAAGGTAGTTGCTCCCTCTATTTGTCACAGCTCAGCACCACACTTGGTCACTGAGGCCGAATGATGCAGCTCTTTGACATCCTGTTCTGAAGTCGCATTGCTGAGCCCAAGCCAGATGATCCCTACCCTGTTCTCCGGGTGGTGCTACAAGCAGCCCAGGGTTGACCAGGCTCCCACTCTCACAGCAAAGGCAGACCCCACTCTGCTCACAGCCAACACAGACCTCTATGTCCGAACCCCTCTGCTTGTCATGAGCAGCCAGGTACCATCCTACCTTGGAATCTACTGCTCTTCCAGACCTGCTGATGTATTTTCTATGTGTGAAAACTCTGCCATCCAGTTCAGATCTCAGTCAGAAAAACCCATTCTGTAAATTTTAGTTGAAGTTTTGACAAAATCTGTGGGGATCAATCATGCAAGCAGCTATTCCAGCAGATCAGAGGGGTTGTATCCTCTGTGAGTGTGAGTGGTGATAGGCAGCATTTGTGCGATGCTGGCAGTGTCCTCCTCACCCCCAAAAAAGCATCTACCCTTGTTCTGATTCCGACTGAAGTTGCTCTTACCCTTAAAAAAGAAAGAAATCTTAATGCTTCATTTATTGCATATATGTGTAACTTTGGGCTATGACAACACCTTGAGTAAAGACAAAACTGATTGTTCAGGTTTTTTGATCAGAGAATGTACTTGAGTTTCCTTCTGTTATACAAAGGAGGTTTTGGATTACATGCAAGTCTAAGTTTCTCTGTGTGAGTGGACAGATGTCAAATTTTCATATTAAGAAATTTATTTATTATATGTACATTGTAATAGTAGGTAGCTGTCGTCCTTGATGCATATGTAGCACTGACTTCATTTAGGCTGGCAGTCTGTGAGTGGCTGGGGCTATATGCAGTCAAACTGTGGGACACTCCCTCAGGGTGGGGACTCCGCAGTGCAACATGACTGCTGTGTCTGGGCAAGGTGGATACCACCAGCACCAAAACTGCCTCTGACAGGGTTTACTTGAATGATTCGGTTCTACAGGACTGAGCTTCTTCCATTAACCACTAACATATGGAAACTCCAAATATAATTCCAGCTCCATCTGTCAGTCTGCTAAAGATGATTTCATATTGTGGCATATGATGTGTAAAGTGAATAATGGCTTTTTGCCCTCTGTTCCTGGTTGAGAAAAAGTAATTCCTGACACAAACCCACACTTACATGATATCCAATGTACAATGCCATCTTTCAGCTGAACCAGTTTTGTACTCTTCCCTTTCATTTTAGCTTTAAAAATGGAAAAGTGACTGACACACTGGTTCAATAGGATCTTTGTTGCTAGAAGGAAAGACGCGGCAGCATCTTGAGATATGGCAACTCCAAAAAGCTGCAAATCTACAGGCTTAAGTTAGTTGCAGGGGGAACATCCCTTTGTTGTCAGCCAGTTGCTATCAATGACAGTTTGGCACAGTGAAGAGGAACTATTAAGAATTCACCAACAATTCTGAAACTAAGCTCCTGTCTGCTTTGTGACACAGAGAGCAGCAGGAAGTGTTTGGTACCTCCAGCTCTCATCTCGCATTTGTCTATTTTACACCATTCTGCACATCCATACAGATTCAGCAGAAAATTGCTTTGAAATTAAAACAAGAGTGAAGAGAAGTTGCAAACAAAATAAATAAGAAACCAGGGACAGCAACACCTCGAGGCTCTCAGTTATTAGAACAGATTTCAGCAAGAGTGTTGGAACGATCTAGCTGTCTGTCTAGACTTTCTAAGAGGGTTATTCAAGGGCACGGGGAGCCTCTGTCAGGACTGGGCTCTGCACCATGTGGCTCTCAACCAGACCAGGAGCTGTGGGCTCTTCTGGACTGTAGCCCTTCATCGCCCCTCACAGTGAAGTTGTGCCTCTTGGTTTTCTGGATGTCAACTGCTACACATATTCTGCTCCCAAGCGAAGTGCTTTCATCAAATAAGGAGAAAACTGTAACATTATTACATTACATCATTACATGTAGCACCGTGGTTCTATTCAACCACAAGGGAAAGAATCTTTCAGGAGCATTTTGCTGGTGTAAATCGAAACCTGTTGACTTTCTTCCTGGCAAATCTACATTTGTTTGTGGCTTTTATTCCTGGCGGGTCCTTCTGGAGCTGGGTCTTTACATCTGGCAGCGCCAAACAGCTGCAGCCTGTGGTGGCCCTTTTGTAACATCTTGCTCCTTTCCTCCCTTTCCATGGACAAATCCCAAAATGATGCATCTTTTTCCTTATTGCTGACATACTGGTGCATCCTCCCAAGAATAATAAAAGCAGACTGGGAACACAATAGCTGGCCTTTTGGCTAAATATTTAGTAAATACCACATGAGTATTTTAGGATTAATGACCTGTTTGCATTTGTCAGTCAGGCCCATTGTCTGATTCCCTGTCTTTTCAATTTATTTTCCTTCTGTATTAATTGGTGTCAATGTTCCTTACATGCACGGGAATATTATTAATCTGGTAAATGGATGATCTGTTACTGCTCTTGTCCCAGGTCCATCCAGCTACCTAAGGTGAGTAGTGGATTCCATACATTTCATGAACTCTAAATGTGTATTTAAACCATTAGCATAGGAGCACTTTTTTCTTTTAAGAGTTTTTTTTTTTTTTTAATTGTAACAAACTATCAGTGAACTGATCAGAAAAAGGTACTATTTTTTTCAGTTTAAGTAGCCAGTTTTAAGGTCCCACTGGCAGCAGAGCAAAAATGTTCTCATGGGCTTTTAAGGAGAAAGATGTGGCTGCAGAAGGAAATAGCTTCACTGCAAGGATTAATGGAACTGCTGCTCAATAACTGCGTGCAGTTATACACTGCAACCAGGATGACACTTATGGAAGGCAAAAGGGCTGTTCAGACAATCATTTAAGAATTTGTAAGTTCAAACATAACATACACAAATTAAGGGGATGAAGAGCATGCTAAATACTGAAGTCATTTGATCACAAGTACAAATGAAGGCAAAAGCAATGGAAAAGTTTATGAAGAAAATACCAGGAAAGATGATAAACCATTTAGAAAATGCCTCCTAACAGAATGATGACAATCTCGTTCATCATTGTTATTCAGGCAAAAACAGCTTATGCAACAAGGCCATTAGAGGTGAACAACAGATGAATTGGAAAATAAGATAATGGAAAATTTGATATAATTTGGAAGAGTAAGAGGGGGCCTTAACAACCATCAAGAGAGACTCGTGTTGGGTGATTTTTTGCTATAGCAAGAGCTGTTGAAGTTCTGAGATTTGAATGCTGAGAGCTAAGAATATGCAAACATTTTCTTGGACGTATATCTTGTTCCTTTTTGCTGAATTTGATATGCCAAGAAGGGTAAATGTGATATTTCTCTCTCCTTCTAAGAGGAACAGAAAAGAACTGCCCATATGGGCTTACCTTTCAATCACTAAAGCATAGAAATGCAATAGATCTATAACTCCTCTTTTTGGGATGCCTTGGTATACATATAGGTGCAGAGCTCCAAACATATGCAAACACTAGCTTGTGTATATCGATGTGGAACCTTTCAACAACTGCAGATTTGACACCCCAGAGGACTGTGCATCCAGTTTTTGGATGTCACAGCTGCCTGCAGTTAAATAGTTGTGCATTGAAATAAACACGTTAGTGTCTGCATATATTCGTAGCACTGCACCTGAATACAACACAAAGAAGCCAAATATATCCACTAATGATGAAAGGTTGCATGATGAAAACAGATGTCCACTGTTTGGCTCCAGACATGTGGGTACATTATGCAACAGAGTTCTTTGTGTGATTTTTGAGGGTGAACTTTATCACCATAGAGAGGTCAGGTGTTACCACCCTTGGCACGAGCTGGAGGATGGTTCAGGTGGACCACCAGACCGGTTGCCAGATTCATGTTTCAGACTAGACCTTCAGCTGGGGTACAGCTCCATGAAAAGCAATGAAGCCTGGAGGTTTGTGCTGGCTGACGATCTTGCCCACACAATCCTATCTGGTAAGTGTGTATAGGTAGGGGAGGTTTTTTCAACACATTATTTGTAAAAAGTCCAAAGTGAAGTGATGCATTTAATTTCCACAGGAAAAAAAAAAAGAATCATTTAGTCTGGATTCAAAAAATGCAGAAATTGCTAGAAGGAAAGTAGTGGTGACCTTTTATTCAGTAGTTCTCTGGATCAGCACTCACAGAGGACACGAGAGACCAGGAGAGCATGAACTGCAGCTTTTGCACCCCAGTGAAGTGCCCTGAGAGGAGCAGAGGAGAAGGGCCAGGCCAGCTGGAGGCAAAATATTTCCACTCCTACCTCTTTCGCCACTGCCCTGGCAGAAGAGCTGCATAGCACCTGGTGACAGGAAAACAGTTCAGGGTGGAGTCTGGGACAGGAAAACATCCATATTTCACAAAAAAATATGTGGAATTGATCCTTTCCACATTCACTTCCTCTGCACTTACTCCAGCTTCTATAAAAAGTCATTGGAGCAGAGGCTGGAATTTCAGTGTTTTGTTTTTGATGAAAATGCTTGGCATTGACTTCTTTTTCAGCAAGGAATAAACAATTTTTTTTCTTACCAACACTGTTTCCTCCATCACTGCATACTGTAACCTGCAAGCCCCATGCCTGCATTTTATAGTACAAAAATGCAAGTCAAAAACCACCATAAATTATAATTTCAGGCATAGTTTTGTCAAGCCCAAACTTCAAATCATTGAGACTGGAAAGGACGTCAGGAGGTCACTAGTCCAGTCTCCTGCCTGAAGCAGGGTCAACACTGAATTCAGAGCAGGTTGCTAAATAGACTTTGTCTAGCTAGTTGAAAATCTCCAGGGAAGGAGGTACCTCAAACAAACTTCCTGAGCAACTTGTTCCAGTGCTTGTGATGGACGTTTTCCCTTACAACCAGTCAAAATCTCCCCTATTTCAGTGCATGACCATTGTCTCTTGTCTTCCTGCCTGGCACCTCTGCAAAGCCTGGCTCTATCTTCTCAGTGACCTTCTCTCAAGAACTGGAGAGCTGCTATTGGATTCCTCCAAACCTTCTCCTCACTGTTCCCTGTTTCTTCAGGCTTGTGGAGTCCAAGATTATACACAGTGGTGTTCAAAGTCATTCTTTCAACTTTCAGAATGTGAACAAGCTTTGTAAACTGGTATCTTTCCTCTTTTCCTGGCTGCTAGCAATTAGAATAATTAATTAATATTGCTGAAAGTCAGCAAACAAAATAATCTACTCTGCAATGAAAAGGCTCTTACAAGCTATTCTTGCAAGAAAAATTCCCACCGATCCCACCAGATCCCACATTAGAAATGAGTCAGAGATCTTTATAAAGAAGTTGAGATTTTTCCTACGTATGCATACAGAAAACTGGACTAAATAGACCTCATCTGTGCAGCTCTAAGAATACATAGTCAGAAAGTTGCATTAGACAGAGTGACACAAGGGACAGATGACATTGGACTGATCCACTGCAATATGCTGATATGAAGAAAATCACTCCAAACCTTTCTTTCAGTTTATGGAAAGAATTTACATTAGCAATTGTAGCAACTGACTGCTGAGAATACAGTTTAGTTATCCACACAGTAAGAAGAGAGAATAGTCCATCTTAGGGGCTGCAAAAATCAAAGTTAATATGAGAAAAGAAATAATAAAATAAAGATAACAAATGCTCAGCAGACATACCCAGAGCATTTAAATTAGACATGTATTTATTTGTATTATTTCTCACATTATCCAACCATTAATGTAGCTTGTACAATTATAGCTTTGGATATTTTATTTCACTTTATGTCATAATGTTGTAAAATGACTTAAAATACTTCCAAGACTTGTCATATTTTTTTCCGTACATTAATGAGGGTATATCTGTTGTACTAGGCATGAATACAGAAGAAAATAGTAGTTGTTTTAAAGCAATTACAAACTAAAAATTTGAAGAAGATGCCTTAACTCCAGACAGAATAATGTGTGGAATAAAGCCCTAAACAGATTAAATAATAGGGGTGGCAGAAAGAAATTTGCTTCTACAGAAATCTAAGTTAAAGCTGTGAGAGTCACTGCTGTTTTCCTGTGTGTGTGTTGACAAAAATGTGCAATTTTGCAAAGGCAAGTGTTTTGCTCTGACCAGCAGCAGGGAACTCCACAGGGTGAGGGAAACCATTTGTCACACCGAAATGGTGAGATGCTTGCATATAAACTTTTAATTAAAATTGCTGCTCTTACCCTACTGCTGGTGGAAGCCGTGAGGGTGACAAATTTGCTCTCTTGCAACTCAAACAGTATGGGTGCTAACTGTTAGAGATTATGAAGCAGTATTAAGTCTGGAAGAAACCTGGTTTATGATCTTACGTAGGGATCCATGTAAATGATCCCACTTTTTAATTCAGCTGTCACAGTTCTCAGAATTACTATGATTATAAAGCCAGCAAGGCTTGCAGTTGCCCATATACTTAAGTACAGATTTGGCTCTCAATTACAGTGATAATATAAGCATAGCTCCCAGTTAGTTCTCTAGCAAGTTTTGTGCTGGCAAATGCCTACTCAGTTCATATGGTTTCACCAGGGCTTGACAGGGGAAGGAGGGTCTCACTGCAAGACAGAGCTTGCTCCTCAGCTGCATTATGCTGCCCTGAGGATCTCCAAGAGTTTCCAGAGACCAATGTTTGTCTCCATTGACCAAGGTGGGCAAAGGGAGGATGACCAGAGGAGGGAAAATATCTCTAATCTGCTGCTGCTGGAAGCTGCATAAGCTGGGAGAAGTGCATGACATTGGAGTGGAGGGGAGACTCTGCTCGCCAGTGCCGGGAATTGCTGTTGTGCTCCTTAGGCCGTTGTTGTGTACAGTTTCACAAACAGACAGTGTGTGAGCCAAAGAGGAAGGTGGTCCTGTCAGAGGTTACAGAACAAATCAGCACATGAGATGGGAAGATACTTACTCCTCAGTAGGAGTCTATCGATTTTTTAACTGCTGGACATATTTGGCTGCTGAAAGAGTCCTAGGGCTCAAATGATGTACAAGAATAAATAATTCACCTCAAAGATGAGAAATTTTTGGCTGCGTGTCTTACCTCCTCCATAACTTCTTTTCTCAATTATTTTAATGGAATATGGTGAAGAGTGATACAAAGGTAAAACGGTAAAATTAACTAATGAGATAAACTAATGCCCTTGGTAGACCAAGGCAGGGCAACCGATGTCATCTACCTGGACTTATGCAAAGCGTTTGACACTGTCCCACACAACATCCTGGTCTTAAAATTGGAATGTATGCATATGCAAAACCCCTTAATTCAAGGTGTGGTTCTCTGCCTTAGGGTGGGCTGGTTCAGGTCCATAAACTGCTGGGTTTGGTATTACTGTGTAGTTAGTTCTCACTTTTAGTTAAGTCTACACCTTCTGTGCTTTGGGATTTCAGTTGAATTCACTTGAACTTTCATGAACAATAGTGTGTGCAAAATTCAAATTGCTAGAAAAAAACCTTCTTTTAGTTTATCTGTCAAGTTTGGGGGTAGAGCCTATCTTGGAAATGGATTGGTGCATCTGGTCTGCTTGGGAAAAAATAAAAGACTTAAGAATTAGAATGAGTTACTGATTATATCATTTGGAGAAAAGAGGTTTCATTTCTCCAGAAACTATTAACCTCTGTTTTAAGCTAATCTTTTTCTCAGAGGCCTAATATGTTTGGGGAACTGTATATCTGGAGGAACTGAGATGAAAATTGGAAATCTTCCTCTTTTTTATTGAGTACAAATTGTACCTAAAGAATTGTGCAGAAATGGGAAACTGTTAGATTTCAGTCATTCAGTCACTTGTAGATAATAATGAGGGGTCCTCCTCTGACCCTCCAGAGAACAAAATCCACACCACTGTATCAGTGGGACTGTTGGGAGGCTGACAGCTGAGAAAAGATCTTGGTCCCATTACTTTAGTTGGGGAGAGGGACTTTGATTTAAGGGTAAACTCTCACTGAATCTGTGGACACGCATTTTTGAACCCTTTGACAGGCTGTACATTAAATAAATTAAGTAATACATTAAACAAAACACCTTTCAAAAGATTAGCTTTGGAGAAAATGGCAAGATTTTTTTAAACTTTGAAATTCCCTGAACTCATTAGGAACGTGTAATTTCATCTGAATTTGGATCAGGATCTCACTGTGTTGGAATTATGTTATTAAAAATGTAATTTCTACACCTCAGGAGCTTCAGGGTATGTCTCTGCAGGAGGACAGTGTCAGAGGAGAAGGCAGGAGCCATCCCCAGCCTGGCTGTCAGCCTTCCCCCACAACGTACTGGAGACCAGCAGAGCTTGTCCTTGCTGGTTTGAAGCCTCCACTGGCCACAGCTGAGCGCTGCTCCACCCTGCTGGGGTCTGTTACCAAAAATCGCTCCACCAGCTCCTGCAGTCAGGATGGAGAAAATCCTTTCCTCTTCCATCCATGGCACAGACAGTCACTCACTTCTGCTGTTGAGAGTGTACTGCCTACTTAATTATGTCATGGTCCTAGTCTTCTTTAATTAACTTGTATTAATTTACTGTAAGGAAAGTGTTCTGAAAATGTAAATGGCAATGGGTCCAACCTACAGTGGAGTTCCTGGCCTTTTGCCAGGAACCAAGTATCACCCAGTAAGAAATACAAATACCATTAATTCTGAATAACTGCTACTTCTGTAAATTGTGGTACTTAATCTTTTTTGCTTCTACCAGCCACGTATATTTGGGGGTGTCCTTAAATTTCCTGTTGAAACCTATATTGATCTCCAAAGTAAACACCTATTAGCTGCTTATTTAAAATATTTGTGATCTTGTATTTCTCCTTTTGGGTCATGCCTGTGAGAAGTATCTGTCTGTCATCATATGTCTAAAAATATAAGAAATTTAAAAACGGTGATTTTTAGGCTTTTTGCAGTATTATGGTTTGGCGTGAGAACATTATGCAGTGGAGTGAGATTACTGATTTAAGAGGTGCAAAATTATAACTGATGTGCTATTGATTATGTATACATATATATGTTCGCACATAGGCGAATATATAGATAGATAATAAATGCCTCATGGCATTGAACTGCTTCTATAGGCAGTGTTCCAAGGAGGCATCTCATAAAAGATTGCTTCTGATAAGCAGTGATCAGGTCAAGTCCACACAGAGCTGGAAGGGGTGCTGGCTGTGGTATGCTGCGAGTTTGCTGCCAACCTGTCACTGAGCTCCTGTTTCAAATCTTGGATGCCAGCATGAAGCTCTCTGATCTGTCTCACCAATACTTGGTCCAGATAACACATTTCCATCTGTAGAGTTATCATTTCAGCAGGGCTACAGAAACTTTTTAATTGGATCAATGTCATACACTGTCTCAAAGTCTTTGAGAGTAATCAGTAGAGGTGAATTAAGGAGTACAGAGAAATACTTTGTGTAGCTTTAGCATCCAGAACAGATAGTACTCGTCAGTTTTGGAAGTTCTGTTTCATTCTGTCATGGCAGTACATCTGTGTGAAACATGTGCCTGGATCTCACTTGAAATCAGGAGGAGTTTGAGATTCAATCATCACTTTATCTCTGTATCTTTGGCATAGTGGTTCAGGTTTTAAACTCTTCTGCTAGATTCCTGTCTTTGAAAACTGTGGCTCCTAAAAAGGTGACATACCATCCCTATTGTAAAGGATCAGCATGAAGAAGCAGATATGAGCTGCTGATGTGAGATATATGTACAGCCTCTTGGTGCAGGAGGTCCTTAGCAGACACCACTGTGAACCACATCTTCATAACCACATGAG
Organism: Jacana jacana; assembly: GCA_013400555.1. Taxonomy (NCBI): domain Eukaryota; kingdom Metazoa; phylum Chordata; class Aves; order Charadriiformes; family Jacanidae; genus Jacana; species Jacana jacana. The sequence goes on along the minus strand of VZTM01016090.1, from coordinate 80,103 downwards.
TGTTTTTGCCTTGAGGATGAAGGTTATCAGAAGCCAGTGGAGGGTGGACACACATACATATCCAAGAACATAACAAGAGATTGTGTTGCTGTGCCTTCTTATGCAAAGGTCAGGTCTGAGTCACAGATCTCCCAAAGTAATTACATTAATAAGAACCACACATTTAGAAGCATTTCTTGACACACTGAATCTGTGAAACTTGCTGAGCAGTGAGAAGGGTGGGATGGAGAGATGGAGAGAAGGGCAGGTTTGTTAGAGCAGACAGGCTTTTGTTTCAGCTTGGATAACAAATTAGAAGAGGAAAGTCAGACTGCCTATGACCTGATGGTCCGTCAGAAAGTTTGCTCATCTAGAGACCCTCAGGGTAGGCTGCAGCTCTCGATCAGTTAAGAGTCCAAAGTTGACCATGATAAAGATGATGCTGCATTTTCCTGACCGACTGGCTTATCAAGACCTGGATAGTCTCACAGCAGACAGCCTGCCCTATCACTTGACAGCCATGGCCATTGATGGCCTGGGACCTGAAACAGTATTCTCACTTCAGCAGAGCTCTAAAATTAACACACAGTTTATAGCAATGGCAAAATATTTCTGTCTTTTTTATGTTAGTTATTAACTAAGAATATTTTTCACCGGAGGATTATTTTGCCAAAAAACTCTGAAATTATTTGCATCAGTGAACTATAATATAGGTAAAGCTCCATATAAATTATTTGATAGGGAATTAAGAAATAACAAGTCCGCAATGCTTGAAGGAATCACTTGCTTTTTGATTGGATTTGAGACCCCTCAGGTGACTCAGTTGATTTGCTAGGAAATGTTAATTTTAAAACCAGGCCAACAAAAAGCAGAGCAGACCCTCAATCTAAACCAAAAGCCATGCCCGAAAGTTTAACACACAAAGTTTTAGCGTATTCTCAGCTATGACTGACTGAGGCTTTTAATATTCTGTGCTGCTCACGGGGTCTCTTTTAATTAATATCAAACACTGCAGTACAGAAGGAAATACATTAAAAAGGAAATTATTAAATTTTCCCCCAGCTGTTATTGCTAGAAGTGCCATATTTTTGACTACTGATTATGAATAGAACTCCACACTGTAATTCTGATGTGGCTTTGTCACGTATCTTAAGAAGCAAAAATGGTCTGGAAATGAGAGCTCAGGTCTGACCTACAAGATTATTCATTAATCTATTCCATAGTGTGACCTTGGGACACTGCCTCAATTTCCCTGTCTCTCAGTTAAGCTAATAACCGCTTGCTTCCCATGTTCTCGGTGGGGTTTAATTAATAACTCTGATTTGTCTCAGGTCTGCACACCTCCTTTTTCTGTGCCATAGACTCAGATGTGCAACTCCCATTGTACAATGCCTGGGAAGGGAGGTTACAGCATCGGAAAGGAAATCTCCCCAGTTCCTACAGGCACAGGGACATGGTCTGGTGTCCAGGTCAAAAAGGGCTTGGAGAGGCCAGGACAAGATAATTTGACTTGTAGACAAGCAAAGTTTCCTCTGCAGAACGCCAGAAAAGGGGTGAGCACTGCATGGCAGCTGCCTCCATAGCAGAGCACCCTGTAAGAGCAGGAACCTGTCTGGCATGTGGAGATGAACGCTTCTCACTATGTGAAACCTCAGCAAGGGATACTGTAAAATATTATTGCTGAAAGGGTGTTTGTATGCAAAAATTTGTCGTAGACTGAGACATGAAGTGTGCAAGAGAAAGGAGAAGGGTAAAGGGTACCTTTTCAGCCATGGGTAGGTAATCAGCAGTTTCATAAAATGTGTGCACAGAAACTCTGTCTGCAGGTGGAGATGGTAGTTGTGCAATTCTCTATGCCCTGTGTAACTACAAACATTTGAAAATTTGCCCCTGAAAGCAATGCTGTCTTAAATCAGTAGTTGCAAGTCTTTTTAAAAGATAGAAAGCAAGAGTGGGTTTCTGAGATATAGTATCTAGTTTTGAGGACAGAACTACACAGGAGACAGGAGACTGGAGTCATGGCCACAATCCAAGCATTTCGATATATTGTGCCATTTTCTAAATAAGAGGCAATTAAAATGCAGCAACTTGTGCTGTTCCACTGCAGTGTAACCATTAAGCTTCAGTTTGCACTTTAGAGTCCTATTTGGCAAGCAGAGTATTTGTGCTAGTTGTGCAAAAAGATGCCACAAGGCCATACACATCCCCGAATGCTCAGCAGGACACTGGAAAATCTGTGTGTTAAAATTATGAGGTTTGGTGAGTTTATCTTTAAATACTGTGAGCCAGGTTTATACTTAAAAGCACATTAGCAGTATTAGACCATTAATAGAATAAAAAAGCATTCACCATGTGGACACCAGTACAGTTGCCTCCAAAAATGAAAGAAAATCACAAATAAAGTGGTTCTATGATATCTAATTTTGCAGACAGATTATTTTTTTTTGCACAACAATGATAACTGGGAACCACAGCTCTCAATGCCCTTGAGTGAAAAAAACCTTATGAGCAGAAATGTGTAGGCTCAGTGAACATGGAATCAGCAGTTTCAGACAGATTCTCTATCTCCAGATTTAGGTTGGAAAGACTGACACCAGAAATGGAGACTCTTAACCTAGATAATCTGTGATTCAAGTGCAAACACTGTAGAACAGTGGGAAAGATACAGTACAGGGGAACAGCAGGTCTCCTAAGATTGCTCACATGCCATGACATTATGGCCACGGAAAAATTCTAGCAGAGAAGGAATAAAGGAGTAATATGCAAAAACTTTTTCTTACAGGCCCAGAATTTGGAAGAATAAGTGAACAGATGCAGTTTGATCTAAGTAAAGTAAGGGGAAGTTGGACAAGGTCTGAGAAGAGGTGATGTGACCAGGAGAAGCCTGAACTAGTGGAACCACGAAAAGGGACCATCCAAAGGAAAATTCCCACAAATACGCTTACTTGGTCTTAGGAGGGTCCTAGAAATCCCTGTGTGTTCTCTGTGTCCACAAAAAAGAGATTATTCAGGATTGTATCAGAAGCTTTTAGGGCNTTTTTTTTTTTTTTTTTCTGGAGGGCAGAAGTACAGGAAATGTACTGGGCTGGGATCTTTGTCTGACTTTGAACATTCAAAACTTCATCGTCTTGAGCAGAAAATCTGCAAGAGGCCAGGTTTACGATTCTCTATTAGAGTGGAGTGGGAGTTCTCCAAATAATCTGATCTATAATTTATTGCACCGAAATGATCAAGAAAAAAGCATTAATATTTACAACTTGCTCATTATTTTAAATGCTTTCTCTGTTTCCTCCTAGAGCTCCTCTGACAAATGGATAGAACTCTTGCAGATAAGGGTTTGTTTACAGGCTGTATCTACATCCCTTGCAGAGAAAAGCGAGATTGTATGGACAGTATAACTGCGGAATAAGAAGTAATATATAAAAATATCCCCAACTTTCCATAACATGAGGGAAAAAATGTAAAGATATCACAGACATTTAAAAGCAGGAATCACTGAGACTTCCAACATTTCTAAAAGCCTGTAGTACTTTTAAAAGATATCTACCCACTCCTTTACCACATCCAAAGGGAGGTGTTCAGGATCAGCGAGATGAAGGTAGTCTATCCACTCTTACATTAATCTAGACAGAAAAAAAGCCTAGGTGTGACATCTAGGCTTTGCAAAGCCAAGCTTTAGATCTGTTACTGATGGCTGTTCAAAGGGCTGTTGCTGTATTCAGCCCAGGGGATTACATGGTGCATGGCAGCAGCTGTCCCCCTCCCAGTACAGTGCAATCAGAAAATGCCCATGGTGATATTTAGTTAGCTATTAAATTCAATTTAATTTTCATAGTGCTGCATATTTGTGAGCTGGCTGTGCCCAGGGACGTGAAAGAAATTGTGAGCGCTGAGTGGAGTTTTAACAGCTCAGCCGGGAAAGCTGGAATAGCTTGTACTTGGGAAGGTACCGGATGGTGCCTGGTCTGTCCTTCCCAGTCCTTAGCAGCAATGAGCAGTCTCAATAAGGGTACAGACATCTTCCCAGCTCTGCTGGACTGTAAGAATGTGGAGCTATTTAGATAAATTGCACAAAGTTAGAAACTAAACTTCAGGCATCTCAAATGTAAGCACAGGCAACTGGAGCTCAGGAAGAGTGGCAAGAGTCCATCTGAAATGCAGAAGGCAGCACAGGAAAGCTGCAGGCTGAAATCCTAGCAATGTTGGTGTGGATGGCAGGACATCTCTGTAACTTCAGTGGGAGAGGATTTCAGCCCAGGACAGAGTGGGATGACGGTAGGCTCAGCCAGAATGGAGGAGCCAGCAGATCTGTGCAGCAGTGGGTGGGCAGGAGGAAAGCTGTGCTGCCGCCTGCTCCGCACAAAGCAGCTCTGTCCTCTATAGCTGGATGTGTAGCATCCTGTCATATTTCTATCTCTAAATTAATTCAATTAAATGGGTATTATGTTATACAAATTGGTGTATGGCTCTATTTCTGTTTCTGTTCTCAGTCCAAGTAGAACATGTTATTAATTTCAGAGAAGGTTTTGAATTTAAGAGCCTCTAGAAGCCATAATTTGAATGATTTCCAGCTACTGCAGCCTTGCCTTTCTCTAGAGCTATATAGAATTCTGTGCTTCAGGAAGGCTTTCTGTGCTGTCAAGTTTAAGAGCACATGCTGGAATCCAACACCAGCGCTTGCATGGGAGATCTGTGGGTGTCTGATGGATAAGGGAGGTGACAAGTGCAACCAGCACCCGTCACAGTGAACACATATCTGTCTCCTAAATCTCAGAGGTCTCACTTAAAAATGAAGATACAAGATATTCTGGGGAGTTCAGTCTAGATTTGTCCCTAGGGTAAGAGTGAGATCTTGCCTCCTCACTGAGCCAAGGCAAATTTTTCATTTCCCCATGATAAATCTGTATCATCTTAGAATCACAGAATCATAGAATTGTTAGAGTTGGAAGGGACCTTAAACATCATAAAGTTCCAATCCCATGTCATGGGCAGGGACACCTCCCACTAGAGCAGGTTGCTCAAAGCCCAATCCAGCCTGACCTTAAACACTTGCAGGGATGGGACAGCCACAATTTCTCTGGGCAACCTGTTCCAGTGCCTCACCACCCTCACAGTAAAGAATTTCTTTCTAGTATCTATCTAAAAATCTAATCTAATCTTGCGTTAGATGAAACTCCAGCACTGAGCCCAACAGGAAGGACACAATTTCTGGCTTCCCCATATCTGAAGTTAAATCCTTTTGTTTTCAAAAACCTATTTGTGAGGATTTCCTGGGGTTACAGAGCTCAAATCAGCAATCAATACCACAGTGAGCTTTTCTAAACTGTTCTGGTTATATTAGTGTGTCTCTTGGCATAAGTAAGTAGTAACTGCTATGTTAGGACTATCAGGTTTTAAAGGGGAAATCCATCTATTCCTGAGGTCTTCAAGCCTAACTTTGGGATATTCACATGGTCTCATACATGGCCTCGTGCCCATCTAGTGCCCAGCTTGCTCAGTACAGTCATTGAAATCTTCAAGGTCTCGGCAGACAGTCTCCTGTCGGAAAATGTCTCTAAATCAATTGCCAGTTTGTTGTAGCTGAGTTGCCAAGGCTTTGGTCTTCAAAAGAGATCATTTGTACAGCACACTTAGCACACTGCTAAGCCCAAGAGAGGCTGGAAGTCCTGCATGTCATCAAACTTATAAAAAAATCCTCCCAAACTCACTCAGATCTTTGCCTCAAGTCTCATGCTTCAGGGGTTTGAATACAAATCCGTTCTGTCTTTGCAAATAGCAATGCGAATCTATTTACTGCTCAGCATAGACAATATCTTCTAACAGCCCACCTACCCCAGTGTCCAGAACCTGGTGGAAGCCTTGTTCAACTGGAGTTGAGAAATGTCGTGTGAGGGAAAATTATGCTCAGCTGAAAAATAGTGGAAGTGAAAAAGGGAGGTCAAAAAATCCTATATATACTCACATCATCCTACTCTAATTCATCTAATATGTGTCTGTCAAAACTGTCTTTCTCAGCTGTCAGTCTAAACATATCACTCATCTCCATGGATATTAACTTCCTTTGCACATTCTGTTATATTCAACTTTTTTTCCTTTCACCAGTGCAGCCTAGTTTCTCTCTGTTGTATGTCTCCTATTCTACGGATATTCTTTGTCAGTAATGATATGCTGGTCTTGCTCTTCAATTCTCTAGCTGCCATCACTCCCTTTTGTCCATTTTGATGGAGAAAGACCTCAGAATTCCAGGTCACAAAGTTGTTGTTTGTGCCTTAGTTAGTCTTCCATAACACCAAAGAAAAAACCCCAACATTATAAATGTCAGGGAAGATGTTTTTACGTCTATGCTCAGAGATGTGTCTATGTCTAAATAGAACAAATCTTTCTCTTCCCATAACTCCACATAAATAAAGTTTTATTTCTGAATTTTCCAGTGCATTTTATCTTCATTTGGACATAAACCACTTGGGGAAGAAACTGCTATTATGCTACAGACCATAGAGTGTTATTAGTGGGAGAGAAATCATAAGTAATAGAATAACAACAGTAAAGTGCAAAGAGGAAATTACAGTACCTGAAAAAACCCTTTGCTCTACTCAAAGAAAGCTTTTCATCCCACACTCAATAGTTATTTCTTTTGGATAAGAGCAGGAAAATAAATTTGAAACCAAATAGTGAAACCAAAATATTTTTCCTTACAGAACACCCATAAACTAATTTGGAATGAAATACTTTGCAACTATATCGTTCTATAACAACACATGTTAAATATTCTTGTGAAACGTATTTAAATCTAAACTGTGAATGCCTAGAAATCATATCAATTTTCCTAGAAGAAAGGGTGCTAGACATAAAACCAAGTAAAAACCCTGCCTTCTTTCCTTTATAATTAGAAGTATAACAAGACCACTTTGCTGGGTAAGTTGTTGATTATGGCTGGTGAAACTATGAAGTGTGGTTTCATTTGCAGTACGCAACAGGAACACGATAACTTCAGTGCTTTAGATCCCCATTCCCTGCAATTTATGGCATCTTGGGCAACCCAGCTTCCACTGGTTGAAGTGGATCAGCTGGGTTAATAAATGCTCTCCTCATGTTATACAAACAGTACATTGAAATTTACTTCCCCAAAGCAAATCAGGTGTGATCAACAGCATCTGCTGTTTCTAATGACCTTGTTTAAAGAAATAAAATTAGTCTCAGAAAAACAGTAAAGGTCACTCTGCTGGCATGACAACAACCATTTCCTTACTAAGGTCCTGTATGGAGTCATTGAGTCTGCTCCATCTTGTTTCTCTGAGATCATGTTGGTGATGTCTTCTCTTACCATAGGCAAGCTCTATGTGCATGCTAATCCCTGCCCAAGCAGATGTCTATGACACCTAAACAGGGAAGGCTGGGATCCATCTGTTGCATCCAGATACTGCTCTTAGGAAATGGGGTGTTTTACCAGAGTCCATGAAAGTCTGACTCATTGAACATGGATAAACTCAGTAAAGACCTTGAATTTCCTTAGGACCAAATTGACCTACTGGAGCTTTGCACTTTTCTGAAAGGATTTTTTGAGAGATGCACTAGAGATCTTGTCCTCTTTCTCTTTGCCTTCATTTCCTTTGATCTCCTTTGAAGCATTTGTCACACTCTTGGTGACCAGCCAACACCAGTAAGGAGGAGAGGATGTCTTTCTGTGTCTACAAGAGCTGAGTACCCCTCACCCCAGCATTGGGGCTGCATCACCACAGCAACCATGTGGAGATCAGTCCAACACCATCTCTGATGTACTCTGTATGTTAGTACACTCAGGCATCTCCACCCAGTGTTGAGGAGATGGACCCCTTCAGGAACTTCTCCTTCCCCACGGCTCACAGAGGGTCTCTGACAGGCAATATGCTGAGCATGGTGTCCACGGCTCCAAGCCATTTGACGTGGGGCACCCCATGGTGCCTTCAAGTGCATCATCATTCTCCCTTGCTTAGTGGGAGTTTGGTTTTGATTGTTCAATATTCAACCTAAGGTTAGGTGAAATGAGCAAACCCCCCTCACTGGCCAAAATGACAACTCTGAAAAAGGTAGAAATGCATTTCTCCAGGTGCTCCTCTCTGAAAGACGATTTATTTGTTTCTGGGGCTGGAGCCTCATTTGTTCACTTGTTTTATTTTGTGCTCATCGTTATCCTGATGTCCTGCAGAGAGGAGGAGGAAGGGTTGGAGAACAACCTGTCTCCTTCACAGTGAGGAATAAAGTGTTCCTTCAGTGAATCTTGTTGATTGCAATCTACTGGATGACTTCTGCATGCTTCACTTATAATTAACTACCATACATTTTCTTGGGATTAGTGACTTGTCAGCATTTTTGGGAGTTGGTGCTAGGAATTTTAAATAATAACAGCATTTATCTTCTGCATGGACACATTGTAGTTAGGCTGATAGATATAAGTGAGGAATTAGAACAAGTTTTTCTAAGTCTGGGAGTGAAAGCGGAGAGATGATTTTTTCCCCCCAATAATTATAATTTCATCTAATAATGACATTCCTTGTATTAGTAGACATAAGAGAACCAAGTGTCTTTCTCATAAGTTAATAACAGGAAATATGTTTTGTGTGCTGCCAACCTTTGCACTGCCAGTTCCTGGACTCTGCTGCTGACCAAACTCCTCATCCCTTTGGACATAAGAGCTCTGACATGGAGAGGAGGAATTTAAGTTACTATCCATGGAGGCACGTCAGTAGCTGCTGGAGTTCATTCCTTTTCAAGGTCAAATTTACACTCGTTCTCCTAGCAGGCTCCAAAGGACTCTTAAATCTCACGGTGAGGGGCTTTACCAGGAGGCAGATGAATTCAAATTAGGAACAAGGCATCCCTCTCCCCCTCACCAAACCATAAATAATAACAGTGCTGGTGAGGAACTGTTGCTGCAACTGGTCTTTTCCCACATGAAATTGCCTCTCTGGAAGTGAAAGGGCTGTGCCCAGTGCAAAGCACGGTGACGTTGCCTTCAGGCTGGGAAGTTTGATATAAGTCACCCAGACATAGTACCTCTGAAGCTTTGCTGCTGTGGTTATAGCTATGACCAGTGTGTATGTAAATGAGGTGGCGTTTTTTAATATAAAAATAATTCCTTCAGATTTTCTGTGTGCTTATCTACGAGAGCATGGGGACAAGGCTTACCCAAAACCATGTCAGGGGCACAGCTACATCCAAATTCTGAGTAGCACCGTGCTCCCTGAGCAATGCTTTCAAGACTAGATCCTTGGTGTAAATCAGGACATTTTCTTTGAAGTTGTGCTGCTTTATCCCATCTGAGGGATGGGGGCACTGAAGTAAAATCCTTGGGAGCTGCTGGTGGGCAAGGTTTCTTTTTTTGTGAAGTCTTTGGTCTGCAAATGAAAACACCACTGGAAGATTTCTTTTTTTTTTAAACAGCTGCATTAAGCCTGCCTCCATTTCTAGACTGAAATGATTTCCATCAGCTTGCAGTCCTTGTAGCTTATCATTATTTGAAATTGTGTGGGAGAGAGGGAGACTTCCCTGCAAGAATTAGAGCAGACCAAATTTCTGCGTGTATAGGACTGGGTAGGTGAGGAAACAGAGCAAAACAGCTACATATTGAAGTTACCTGTTAACCTGTTATTTCTTTAACCTTTGTACAATTAAAAAAAAATATACTGGCATATACTTCCACATATGATGTATTTAAAGTGGTTTCTCATTTCAGAAGTGATGCCTATACATGGAAAATTTTGTTTGTTTTGACTTGTTTTTAACTGTTGGCCAAAGAATCGCAAAGGAAAAATACTGCTCCTCAGTATCTATTTAAAACCCTGCTACATATTAGTTTACTTGAAAATAAAGATTACTGTCTCTTCCCAACAATGAAGGAAATGCAGCACTAGGTCCTGTTTATTTGTACTGTGGCAGCACCTAGAGGCTCTTAACAGAGATGTCGTTGTATTACAGAGCTAAACGTTGTCCACAAACACGTACATAGAAATATAACTTAATAGCCAATGTCACAAGTACCTGAATTTTTAGACAGTTGCATCCCACGTCACAGGACCTCTCTGAAAAGAAAGCTTCCTGAAATTGCCATTAATCTATTTCTTTCATAATAAATGGTTATTAAATGGTTATTCTTATTTTAGATTAATGGTTGGTAATTGTTAAGGAACTGGAAAAATCACAGAACTTGAATAATCAACAGCCAGTATGTGGCTTGAGCTGGTGCATAATTAATTATTTATAAGGAAAGCAACTGGGGGTATATATTTTCTGCTTGGCAGAGACCACAGAAAGCTTACTGACTACTTTGGTTTTGAGTTTTAACAGAAAGAACCTGATAAATTCTGTGTCAGAGGCAGTGTACCTAAACCTGAGCTCCTCCATTCAATCGTGGCTCAAACACCCTTATCAGTTCTTTTCTGAGTGAAGCCAAAGTGCTTTCAATGGCTGAGTTTGCTTTACTTTGTCCATCTTCCTCTTGCTAATGTCTACAGGAGTAAACTTTGCTGTGCATTGGCTATTAAATGTGGCAGAATTGGAAGAGAAATCACTAAGCTGTGTAAGAAGAAACTCCATTTTTCTAACTTTAAATTCGGCACCGAAGGATACAGCTTTGTCAAGGTTAACTTAGCCTTGTACAGTGATTTGGATGGATGGGATGTAAATCTTTAGGAGTTCACAAAGAACTGAGCACAAGCACCGAGGCTGTAAATAGTCAATATGAAGCAGTACCAGTATTTGTAACCTTGTCTCCTCCCTGCCCTGCGCTTCTGCGCTGTGATCACCGACAGAATCGGGGGAGGACCATCAAACATATACCGACATTGTTAACTAACACTGAGTCCAATCCTTGATTTAAATGACAGTGGAAGTAGTGCTGCTTATAAGAAGTACAGAGTAGTCATGTGGTGCATACATAATAAACAGATTTATAGCATTTTCCCTCCAGCTGCTATTAGTAAGAAAATAAAGGCAAGATTTCCTAAATACAAAAGTGAAATTTAATCTCCAGCTAACCATAGTGATATACGGTGGGGAGAAATACAATCCATCTGTGCTTTCTCTGACAATGCTTTCCACCATTTGTTTTCAAGAAAGACATAAAGTTCTCATAATGCATCTGGATAGCTATGAAATACTCTGGCTACTGTGGGAGAGAGAGAAAGCATTTCTCCCTGACTTCTGTCAGCAATGCTTCTTGAAACATGAAGATTATGTCTTGTAATCATTATCCTGCCTAGGACAGCTGCAGAGTCCCTGTTCATTCAGGGACTGGATGTGCTAAAACCTGGAATAGCTGCACTGGGTAATGCAATTACTCTAGATATTGTCACAAGGGAAAAGACTTGACCCCAGATCAGCTAATTATTTTGAGACTGCACTATGATTTTTCTCCACATCTCGAGTTCTTGACCATAATATGGGGTAGACACAGTGCTATTTCCTTTTTGCTCACTCCAGATTAGTTGCCTCTACCTTGCACAAGAGACTGTCTCCCTTGTTCACTTTTTGCATAAAAGGGTAAAATGTTGTGGCCTTCTCTGGTGCATCCATGGAGATACTGCACTTACACTTCTCACACACATGTAAAGATAAACCTGGGAGCAGGCTTGGAGGGTGGCTGTGATACCCTGTCTGCTCAATGGCAAGGGACCATGCAGTACAGATGACCTGCCCGGCCCTGCTTCAAGTCCAAAGAGTGGAGGCACAACAACCAGTTAAGGGAATTTCCCAAGGGAAATGCCAGTGGCATCCTAGATCAGGGGCTGGACACATAATGGGACAGTATCCCTGTCCTCTCTGTCTGGTCAGTCCCATCAGGGCACCCTGCAGTGAGCATCAACTGAAAGCTCCTTTGGTCTGAACTTTTTGGTGACTCTTTGAACATCTACAGGGCAGAGAAACCCTCATGGAAGTGTTTAAAAAGCTGTATCCTTTGACAGGAGAACTCAGAAGCAGACTTAAAAGATTCTCTTAATACCTTTGAGAAAAGAGAAAACAATGAAAAGTACAGATTTGGGTTGACACTGTCATGTTTAATAGGAATTTTTTTTCCTCCTGAGGAATATAAGGGCTGCTCTGTTGCAGGCTTAACCTCAATTAGTCCCTTAATGTATGCACATAATTAGTGTCCTTTAGCTAAACAATGTATATGCACAGGCTAGATTGTTTTAAATATTATTCTAACAAAGAGCTATAACCTGAACTTGCTATTTCAAATCAGGAGAGGAAATCAAAGGTAAGCACAAAATACTTCAAGCCATGATCAAAGCGAATCCTTTGTGTTTTTCTTCTGGTGTTAATTAACACTGCTTAGTGTGGTCTGGTTTGCACTGGCAATTTCATCTCTGGGAACATCGGGGCTTGCATAAGATTAAAGGCTAATTTTAAACATACTTGGATTAAGCCAGGCATATACAACTATTGCATAATTCAGAAGGCTAGTTCTTCTAAATCACTAGGAATGTCCACCTTGATTTAGAACATGAAAAATGATGCTGGCCATCTTGCCATGGGAACTTCTCTCCCCATGGGCAACTTGTTTGAATGGCACTCCCATAGTAAACAAGGTGAAAGCATGAAACAGGTCTGAAAGGTTTGCTGAGGCAAGGATGAACACATAACTTCAGTGCTGCCTGTGGAGCCCTGAGTAAGAAGCTTCAGCCTTTCTTTCCCCGGTCCTCTCTCTTTTTGCATCCCATTTCTTAGGCAGCATCAGACTGGCAGAGGACCCAATCTGGACTCACAGGGTGAGATTTACTTGATGGAGGCAAGAGTGGCGGAGCTGATCTTCAAAGGAATCGCATAGAAGCCCTCAGAGTCTCTTTGTAGATAAGAAATTACCCAGGGAGATAAAAGCAAACTCTAAGCAAAGTTAAAATCCCACAAGAGCAACACTTTATCAGGGCATCAAGACCTTTTCCTAAACCTAAACTTGCATATGAAAAAGGGGAGGAAGGGATCAGAGTGTTTATGAACATGGGGAGCAAAATCCAGGTAGAAGATGGTGCTCCATCTGCTTCGCTTTGCGGACGGTGAGCTAATTCTGCCAGAACAAATAAGACGTATTTCATTTGGTGTCTTCACTCCTTCTTTACTGTTTTCATTCAGTGAGTAGACAGATGAAATACTGCCAATGAAGGAAAACAGATTTTGTGACGAATAGTCCTACACCATGAAAAACGAGATTAGAGGAACGCCTAAACTAATTTCAGGTTATTGCATTACAATCTTCATCTTGGACTAATTCTCAGTAGCTTTATTCCAGGTTTATGGACAGAAATTTAAAGCCAGTACATTTTATCATCTGTATCATTCATTCTCTTTCTCTCTCTCTTTTTTTTTCTTTTTTTACTGAAGCTTTGCAATGTTCTCTTTAATTTCCAGGAGAATGAATTTCACCTTTTATAACATTCAAAGGCAATTATGCTGTCTTTATGATGAATGATGTCACCCTGATCCCAGCAATAAAAGAGAATGTACTAATGCCAATAAATATATTAACTGTATCAATCATTTTCCTGATTTTTTTTTTTATTTTGTTGTTCAGAAGAAATAGCATGCAACCTTGAGCTTTTAATTGGTTAACACTTCCATAAACACCATAATGGCTCTTTAAATCTTTCTTTTGTCATGAGAATGGGCAAAACATCATGAATAAATAATTGAATACCACAGCAGAGCTCAGCACTGATCTATAGGTCATTCAGGAGATGAACTTGATCTAAAGATTTATTCAAACTCTAGAAGATGGTTGAGTTGTTTGTGCTGGAAATAGCTGTATAATACAATATATTTTCACATGCTCTTCCAATTAGAAAAGTGTTCCTCAACGAAATGCAATATTGCAATGGGATAGTGGTATAGAAACACAGACTGAATTCTACTGACGTCAGTGGATGTGGGTCTTCTCTGACATGGCAATTAAATCAGGAGTATTAGAAAAATAGAATTTAAATTATAAGATTAAACTAGCAGTACCTCCCCAGCGGGGACAAGGAAGATGACACTGGGGCAGGATCTGGCCCCGCAGCGCAGCTCTCGCTGCTGCCTTGCTCAGGAGCAGCGATGGTTTCTGTGCCCTTACATCGAAACACATCCTTGAGCTTTAGTCACATTTACTTGGCATATGGTTTTTGACAAGTGGCGAGTCCCCCCGGTAGCTGCCTGTGGAAGCTGAACAGCTTTGCTGAATGGGATTTTAATTTGATATCTAACTATGTCACGTTTAAGTGACATTACTGACTTGAGCAGAGATCGAACTGAGCCTGGTATATGACCCCAGCAAAACTGCTAAATACAGAGACCGAGTGGAAAAAAAAAAAAAAAAAAGAAGCCTTTTTCTTCCCTCTTTATTTGCACATTGATTTTTCACAAAATGGCTGGAAAACGAGGTGGAGAACACCTTTAAAAAACAAACGGCGCTGCCGTGACCCGTACTGCACGACAACCCGGTGCTTTCCAAACGTGAGCGTCTGCTGCCATCTGGTGTCGCAGAGCGGAGCCGGGGGGTGGGTACAGCCCGGCTCCCCTCCATCCAGCCCGGCTTCCCACAGCCAGACGGGCTCCTTCCCATCCAGCCAGGCTCCCCTCCATACAGCCCGGCTTCCCACATCCAACCGGACTCCCCTCATCGCCAGCCGATCTCCCCATATCCACCCGGGCTCCCCCTCATCCAGCCCGGTTCCCCCCCACGCCGGTTCGGGACATGTGGTCACACACCCGGGGCAGGAGGCATCGCCCCCTCCCCGGCTGTCCACCCGCCCTGGAGGGGTGTCCTGAGGGCAACGCTCCTCAAGTTATAGGGAAAACAAAAAAATCAGTGAGCAAATAATGGGAGATTCTTTGTGGTTGTTCCTGTTGCCGGTTCTGCCTTTGTTCACTTTGAGCTTTAGCCATGGTTATTTATTCAACAGGCTGCCTGCCTAAGGATGGTTTAGCTGCTAAACCAGCAAGGAGATGGTGGAAGTGAGAGCTAATAACAAAAGGATGACAGGAAGGAAATGAGTCTTCTTTAGTCAAATCTGAGCCGTGTAGTGCCCTGGCGGTCTTGTGAGGGTTGTTTTATTTCTCTGCGCCTTTTCAGTAACCTGTGCAATGTCTCAGGTGCCCAATCTCACTGACTTAAAAATCCTCACCCAGTGGTTTATGCTGTTAAGCTTCGTTTGGTTTAAGGAGGGAGGGAGGTTGTGTGTTGCACACAGCCACCCAGCACACCGGCTCCCATGAGGTGTGTGTGCTGCTACAGCGGCAGCTGGCTCAGCACCGCCTCTTCTGATGCACTCACTCAGCAGGGACATCTCCCCATCAGGCCAGCAGCACTGACATGGGTCCACAGCTCGATCAGAGAGGTAAACTGGTGTTGTCATTGGAAGTCCTCACCCTGCTCGCTCTCCACTCATGGAATCATAGAATCATAGAACTGTCTAGGTTGGAAGAGACCTTTCAGACCATCTAGTGCAACTATCAAGCTAATACTGACAAAAACTATCACTAAACCATGTCCCTCAGCACCACATCTGCTTATCTTCTAAATACCTCCAGGGATAACTCCAGCACTTCCCTGACTCAGAGCATCATGCAGCCTTTCACACATCCATCCTCTTGTGCTCTCATCAGCCCAAACCCCTGAGCTTCCACATGCCCAAGGTCTCCTCATCTCCTGCAATCTCAATTTGCAATACGAGGGTGACCTGATAACTCTGCTCCACTTACCAGTGTCATGCTGTTTGGTTGCTCCCATTTTAGCTCGTGGATTGGAATTTTCTTTGGAGCCAGGATCGCGATCCTCTGCAGTTCTGCAAACTGCCAGGCAAAATGCTAACTGTGATGAGAAAGTCTAAAATTTGAGACCATAATTGACATGTGCAATAACCTAACTAACTTAAATATAGCTGGAGAAATACTGAATTATCCTTTAGCCGTAAGAGAGCCCTCATTTGTCAAAAGCTATCTCATCTCCTCTATGTGGGAAAACAATGACAGATAACTGAAACCCATGCTGAAGTTTTTTATGGCAATCAGCATACCCATGGCAAGTGGCCCGCACATGGTCTTTCTTTAG
Source organism: Jacana jacana (assembly GCA_013400555.1). Taxonomy (NCBI): domain Eukaryota; kingdom Metazoa; phylum Chordata; class Aves; order Charadriiformes; family Jacanidae; genus Jacana; species Jacana jacana. The sequence goes on along the minus strand of VZTM01016090.1, from coordinate 64,064 downwards.
ACAAGATAACAGAGTACTAATCAGCAGCAATTATCTTACTGGTAAACCTAAAAATATGCTGCAAGTATGCACCAACAAACTGTCTGCTTGCCTAGTAACTGGACTCTCAAAGAAGCTCACAATTGCTATGGATAATCACCTTATAACTAACCATTGCAAGTTCTGACTGCACATCTATGAGCTGTAGATGTTACAGTCCGCAAAGGAGTTGCTGGCAGTTTTTACAATAATGGTGATAAAGAAGGAAAAACCATTTTTTTTTCCTTTCCTGGGAAGAAAAGCAACACCCACAATGTTGGAAAACAGCAGATCAGTGAGAGCTACAAACAGGGTACAGAATGTTCTTGCCCGTGTTTCTTGGTGCAGGGGAATAAGATGTGAAAAGACAAGAATAAGGATGGAAAGCTTTGCAAAGCACAGAAGAAGGGTTATGGATATAGTTAACTATCCCTGTCTTTCCTAACAGAAAACTGCTTTTGCAAATAAAGAAAGGAAATGGCTAGGAAAGCACAAAGAATAACGATACACTGAATTCACATACCTGTACAGTATTTAGGAGTGTGTGAAAAGCTTTGGGCAGAATGTATTATTTTGAGAAAAAATAATTGATTTAAAAAAAGTGGGAAGAAAGCATGAGATTTTTTTTTCTTTTTTTCTGAAGGCATATAAATCTTTAGATAGCTTTTGTATGAAATATCACTTGGTGTCTTATGGGAGCAGCTGAAGGGTGAGTCACATGTATTGATATCACAAGATACATGCGTGGGAGGTAAGCCTGGCTCTCCCCTCACGCTCTGTTTTAATACAAAACATTATTCACCTGCAGCATATCTAGTTTTTCTCAGTCAGAGTATAAAGGTGAATTAACTATGTGCGGGCATCCTCTGTGCACAGTGCTAACACAAATAAATGTGAAAAAGGAGAGCTGACCACTAAAAGCCTTCTACCCATTGACTGGGTTTGCCTTGGCCATCAGTTAGGACCTTTATGGTATGGGTTGTTGCTCTCAATCCACAGATCACTGCCAGTGTTGGAACAAGCCTTTATTGACTTTCTGGAGACAACAACCATGGTAACTGAGAGTTTGTGTCAGTTATGAGCAATTAGCCAAGTAGGCTATGAATTTAGGTATATATATAAGGTAGATTTGATCTCCCTTTGGAAACCTGTGAAAGAACATCCTTTCCCCCATGTGTGATGAGGAATTTGGGTGCTTCCTTCAAAGGACTAATCTGTTAAAACCACTAAACAGGAGTAGCCTCTCAAAGTACAGGCTGGGGCCCATGTTAGATTGACTGAATCCTATTTGTACCCTTTAATGCCAATCGGCTATGTGACCATATGAGTTCTCGAGTTCTGGGTTTCCTCAGTTTTCTTTCCCCTGCCTTCTAGTGTATGAAGGTCCATACCATAATTCAGCTTAGTCTGCTTCCTCTGGTCATTATTTTTGTGGCTATATCATGGCTGGACTTTGACCTCTGTTCAGAGGCTTTTGCCACTAGCGTTGTAGGGGAAGGTTGCCTTCAGCCTCTCCATTTTCTTGGCTTCTTCAGTGTCCTGTTCACATTCCTTGGTGGGGTCTCAGTGAACTAGCCCCTTTCAGTTTCTTGCCTGTGCAGCTTATCCATACAAGTATGAAGTCTCATGACTAGTATAGCCAAGACTCTTCATGCTCAGTGAGCACCCATGGCATGATACCATTTACATTGAGAATGAATTGGGTGCACATATCATATTTCATGTACAATCCCCAATGATTTCTGTTTCCTGACCCTTGTTCTTCAAGCAGTGTTCTCCAGTTGGTTCATTTTGCAGCAGCTGTTGACTGGAAAAGTGAGCCATCTCTTGTCAGAAGTGATCTTTTCTCCTGTGTCAACCTGGGATTTCACAAGGTTGCAAAATGCCATAGAGTACCTTTCTGATGCTGATTGCATGACTCCATGCACACCTGACACCAGCCTGTGCACACTCTCGGGCCATTCACTCCTGAACAGTACATTGACCTCTGGTGTGTCTGTGTGTTAAAATCAAGCTATGGTTCAGCAAGCACTTAAAGCCAGCAGAGCTCCTAAAAGAGATTGTATTGTCCCTTCTCATCCCTCCTCAGCCATTTCTGCCTCTAAATTATATCCTCCTCTGTTAAATCCCAGCCCAAGCCATCCAGCTGCTCTGCTTTTTGCTGGCCATGATCTGGGATGTGCCTACCTTGTACCCGCATGTGACCTTGTGGCATCCTGAAGAAACCAGCCCATGACAGCTTTTGTGCCCTTTCCCCCAGCTGCCAGGTCTCTTCTCAGAAGTCGTCTGGGCTGTGTGTGTCCTCCTGAGGCACCTAGCAGCCCCTCTCCCTGTCCCACGGAGACATATGACATCCAGAGATGGGCCTTGCTTCTCCTTAAAGTGCTTTGGAAAGGAAATAATATGAAAAATTAGAAATGTGCAATATGAAAATGTGTTTTATTACTGTTCCAACTAGTCTAAAAACCCCTGAGGCTCACTGATGCAGAGACACTTAAAAACTTGTGCTTTTCTTCTTTTCTGGAGAGAGGTGAGAAATAAAATCACTGGCATCAGTGAAGCAGAGTGTGGACAAGCATCTTGAAACTCCTGAGCACTGGCTCAGTTCTCTTCTGATGGGGGGCTGCACGTAGCTAGGAGTGAGGGGACAGGCGGGACATTCTCCTCCTAATGTAACTTCAAGCCACCTGTAAGCAGCTTGAATGGAAATAATGGATAATAATAAAAAAAAAACAACCAAGGGTTTAAAGAGTCCACCCAACTCATAGCACCTTTATTCTGAAGGTTCAACCCTAGGAGTGTCACCTGAGTTTTCTGCAGAGGTCACACTGGCTCTAAAGACACCAGACCTCTGCAGCACATTTTTCAGGTTACATGGTGGCTGTGGTCCATTGCTGTTTTTTAATTCAGTAAATGGTGGAAATACCAGGGCTCCTCATCCACCATATACACGTGACTCTTGGAAAGCAGCAGCATGATCTCTTCCACACCATTACTTTTTATTGCATTCACTGTTATATCTCTGTAAAACAGGGAGACAAAATACCCGCAGAGCTATTTTCATTCTTTGACAGAACAAGTCTGCCGCACCTCATGTGTGTAACATGAAGAACATCAGTCATTTAGAGCCAAACTGCAGTTGAAAAGGTCACAGTCACTGTGACAGAGTAAATGAAATGTTTAATTCAAATGAAATATCAGTTACAGCTGCAGTGGTGCTCAAAGTCAATTGTGTTTTCTTTTCTTTTCCCTAAAGCTCAGCAGAGTATGCTGCAGCATCAGCCATAGGCACCCTTATTTTACAGACCCCTTCCAGAAGGTACTCCGCTTTTATTTTAAAGGTTGCATAAACTGAATAGCAGGCTCTGTCTGCAGAACTCTGCCTCCTCTCCATGGATGACACGGGAAAAGAATTGGCAGAAAGGGGAAATGCATTTGGGTTGTTTGTACATATCAGTCAAAGACCTAATTTTGGATTTTTTTTAATAGAAGACTGAGTTCTTTGGAAGATGTGAGTTTTTCCAAAAAGACTTTTGCACACAGGTTGTTTATGAGGAATAAACCAGTTCTAGATGGAGAAATCATTCCCATCGTTCATCAGCTGGGCTCTGCTCAAGACCTTGGCCAGCACTGTTGGAGACCATTCTGACCCCACTCCTGTCCCCTTGGAGGGTACTCTGGGATGGACTTCATGCTTACATGGACATAGACACTCTAGCCTCTCTCTTTCTCCATCCTTATCATATGAATTTAATTCCATCACAGCAAAATTCAGCAGCAGCAGCAGCTTTATGTATTCATGTGGCTGTCCACAGAAATGGACAATTTTGTCTCCTATGTTCATGGTGAAATGCTGCACCATGACCTTTCTCAGCGAGGGCCACATCCCACATTCAACTCGGTGCTTAAAAATACCACAGGCAGCACATCCGTAAGTGCTAAGGCTTGATCTCACTTCTCATCCCAGCAAAATACATCATCCTAACATACCAAACACCAGCTAGACGCCAACAGGTTACCCCATCTCTTCAAAAATATATTAATTGCATCATGCCTGTCAGCCTGACAAAGGAGTCCAGGGAAGGCTCTGCAGTACTAGTGCTTTCTCAGCTTGCCAGAGCTTTTGCTTAAAAGACAACTGGAAGAGCATGAGTGTAAGAGGGTGGTGTTCCCTGGGACCAGGCAGAGCTCACTGGTCTGGGCTTTGCTGTGGCCTCAGTGGTTGGCTGAGCTGCCGTGTGTCCATGGGTGACACAAGGAGTCCACAGGCAAATGAAAATCACACCCAAACCTGGGTCACCAAGGAAAAAATAGGAAGGCAGTGTGGTAGCCAGGAGAAAATGAAAATATGTCCAATAGAAAATATGCCAAATAAATATATGCCCAATTCAGACCTGAACAGGGGGATGATGAAGAAGAGATTGCTGCTGGTGTCCATGGGCTACTCAGTAGTGGCCTGTACAGCACCCAGAGTGGTGCCAGCTTGTTTGGAGCTCGCTCCCTGCTCCTGTTGGCACGGCTAATGTGCAACCTGGATAAATCCCTCACAGGTGCTAAAGGCTTTGCTCTAGCTCTGTGCAGCCTCACGCTTCGTTGGTGGAGCTGACCCGTACTGGCTTGTGCTGGCCGTGGGCTTGGGAAATGCAAACATGCTCTGACGCAGTGGAGGCACAGGGTCTCTATGAGCTCTGGGTAAGAGGCTATGAGTTTCAGCAAACTGCCCAAGCCTGAAGTTTGCTGCCTGAATCAGTAATCAAGCATGAGAGTGCACAGCCTGTGGTCCAGGGTCCAGCTCAACTTGAGCATCCATGAAAAGGGCAGAAGGGAGAACTCTGCTTCCTTCGGCTCCTTGATTTTCTCAAGTTGGCTTTGCAGCTCAGTATAAACCTCTGTAATTTTAACACTGGCTGGTTATCCATGCTTCTCATTTTTGACATGCTGAGGCTGTACATTTCCTGGCAAAAAATGACTGAGGGAAGCAGAGCTGCAGCAGGAATTTGAAGGTTTAGTGATTCGCACACAAAAAGCCCTCTTCTCCCAGGCATGCCTGCCAAGTTCCCGGTTTCAACCTCTGATGCCTTTGCTATTAAATTACAGCCACTGAAGCAGATCCTGAATTGGTGCTCCCAAAGACAACAGCAGTTGCTTTGCTGAATGGCAGGAATCCTAATAGCAGTCGCAGCAATCACAGGAACAGCAAGATCTCTCTGTTGTCTCTTTGTGGATGTCATCTTGATTTAGACTCCAAATGTCACTGCTGCAGAGGGTTTCTTGTTTGGTGTTTCTCCCTGCTAATGGAGTCATAAAATCAGTTTCTTTCATTTCCCTTCATACTACATCTATTTCACAACTTCCCAGTTATAACTAGATTTCGTTTGTGCTGTATTTATGTGTGACTTTTATAGGACGCTTGTTGGCTTGAGCATAAAAAGAGCTCTGGTGTGATTGTCGATGTTTGGGGTGTGTTTTGAATGGGACCACTCAGAGCAGAGATTTTGGAGAAACAGAGGGCTCAGGTAATGAACGCCCAGTGTGGGAGTGCGTAAGGAGTCAGAAAGATCTTACAATTAAACAGCACGGGGAAATAATCCAAGCAGAGGCACAGAGCCCTTGGAGTGGCACAGGCAGGTGAAGGCTGCCTGGAGCCTCTGCAATGCAGTGAACTGTCTCTGCCTCTGAAAATCCTCTCCCTGGAGCTTATGGGAGCTTCCCGACATCGGCCATTATTACTGCTCACCATGGTTTTCCCCAGCCAAAATCAAACTTTATTAAAGTTGCATGTAATTCCATCCTCTCTATTCCTTCTTGCTTTGACAGGGCAGGAGAAAGGCTGAAAACAAAATGAAATATGACCTGTTGGCTATGGGTTCCTGTAGTCCCATGGGATCTCTCCTGATCAGCAGTGTCCGAACAGTGCAAACGCTTCTGAAAGTCCCTAAATGCTGTTTGGATGCTGCTCTTTATTTTCCTGAGCATCTCTGTCACTGCCTGAATATACCAGTGGGATGCACTCATTGCCACAGTGTCACTGCCCTGCAAAGAAACAGATGTTGTTATAGCACACCTTCGAAGTCAGGAAAACACCTTCTTCTCTGCCAGGTTCTGTGCATACCTGAATCTGTCTCTTACAAAGGAGGGTCTCTAGGACTTTTATTCATAAATACAAAGCCAGGTAAATATAACTATACATTTGTTTCTTTTTGGTGTGACACACTCGGAAATATTAATCATTCTGCTGTTTCTAGACAAGGAAAAAAGTGGTCTGGCTGCAAATTTCAGCTAGAAATATGGCTGCAAGATATGCACCAGGGGCAAGGCTGTGTTATATGCTCACATGGCAAATATATTTGAGAGAAAGTTTGTTGTCTGCCATTCAGACGCTTTTAACTGCTGTCCCACAGAAATGATATACGTCTCTCTTGCAGCAGAAAATCACTCTCAGTTCTGACCATCAACAGAAGCCTCACAGCCTTCAGATCATGCTTGACCCTCTGGTATTTGTTTATATTTTTATTGTCCCAAAAAATACTGGATGCAGCATTGCTTGGACCACAGCACACAGGCCTGGGACAAGATAGACTCTGCCTCTTCCCATCTGGGTGTCATTTTGTTTTTTGTATTCTTCTGTTTGCTCAAAAGCTATTGTCTCCTTAGCTCAGTGTTTTGAGGTGTAGTGAACCTGCTTTGGCAATGGGGCTGGACTAGATGATCTCCAGAGGTCTTTCCCAACCCCTATAATTCTGTGATATAAATCAGGGAAAAGCAGCATTCAGGTAAGTTCGTAGAATCAGAGAGTAGTTTGGGTTGGAAGTGACCATCATCTACTCCAAACCCCTGCAATGAGCAGGGACATCTCCTACTAGGTCAGGTTGCTCAGAGATCCATGTTTCCAAGGATGGAGAATCTACTACCTCTCTGGGCAACCTGTTCAGTGTTTTGCCACCCTCATTGTAAAAAATTTCTTCTTCATATCTAGTATGAATCTATCCACTTTTAATTTAAAATCCCTTGTCAGATTGCTACAGGCCCCATTAAAATGTCTGTTCCCATCTTTCTTACAAGCCCCCTTTGAATATTGAAACTCGTGAATTTTGGTTAATCTGTGGGTTATACACAAACAAATGCCAAACTGTCTTTGCATCAAACTAGCTAAAGTAAGTGTTGTATAAGGTATCTTAAGAGTAACAGCAATAAAGAAAGCAGAAATCCCTATATGGTGCATGGCAGGTACAAGTGCTGAACCCAGAGCTTTGAAACTGTCTCTAGATTCAGGGAAACTGAGTCCGGTAGACAGCATTTTTGCATGTCAAATAATAAAATAATAAATCAAATAATAAATCCACAGTCCATCGTGGTGATGGCCTGTAAGTGATGGCTGTATATTAGTTCTCTTGTGTGAGATTCTAGTCCTGTGGGAGTGGACAAAGTTTCCTTTCTTAGAGCAGGAACTTCACTGTGCACCCAGGTAAAATATATCAATGACACCACTTGGGAGCCTTCAGCCACATATTGTTTTGAAAATCATTGTGGATTTGCTTAAAACTAAATCCACTTTCCTTAATAAAACAATACATTCCAAAGGTTGTTTTTACCACAGATTGGGTTTTGCTTACCTTTATCTTCCTGATGAAATGGAACTCAGCACTAACTGTCTACCTTTAGTAGAGTCTTTGAGCCTGTTTATCTCCCGTGACAATGATGGTTGTTCTGACAAGGTTATACCCAGACGTGTAACTTCTGGATGCCAAAGTCAGGGTAAAACATCACCACGCTCTTTACATCAAGGAGCCTGATGGGCAAAATCCCCAGATTGAATTCCAACAGGGAATAGTGATTTGTGTGAGCATTGCTCAGATATGAGAGTAGGTAAAGGTATAAACCCTAAAATAGGCAATAGGGATGGAAACATCTGTATATGCTAGATAAGGAAAATTATTCATTACTAGGCAGCAACTTTCCAGTAAATTATCAACCTAATGTCTGACAGAGCAGAACGAGCTATCATACTAATAGAAACATGTCATAAATACTGTTGTTTTGAGAATGTTACCTACTTTTTCCATATCTTTTCAATTTTATTCCCAGTTTCTCTCTGATCATGTTCACTGGTAGACCTGGACTGAAAACAGTGGGTTTGTTGTTGTTATCTAGGAAATAGTGACTTTCCTGGAATTATTCTCAGACCTAAACAAAAACTTAGAGCCAGAATGGTGAGACTTCCCATTCAGTAAAAGTTCAGATAGTTTGAGTCAAAACAACAAAATCTTTTCATTTTGATAATGTCATGCATTGGAAAAAAAAGTTTCCTACAACGTACAATATCACATTTATTGAATAACATCGTAACATAAATACAAAAAGCATTTTGACACTGTCAGAACAAGCCAGCTGGACTTCTTCCCTTTGAAAAATGCAATCAAACTGTACTCTCAAGATTTAATATAACTGCATTTCCCAATTGAAGAACTGATCCATCAGCTGCCTCTGGCTTAAGAAGTCTGATTCTGCCAATAGGAATAGTGAAAACTGACAGCAATCTAAGTAGGTTAAAGTTGCAGAGCTCTGGTCAAACTCTTTCTCTAGCTTAGCTTTTTGTAGGGTCATTAATCTCTAGGCCAGGGCTCTGGCTGATGGAAGTCAGTAGCCAGCCTGACCTCTTTAAGCCCTGCAGTGGTAATGCTGGGATTAGTGCAATCTATTTCCTCATGGTTCAGAGAATGAGTGTGCGGATCCACAAGAGCTGTGTTGATGCCCCACAGCACACACCTTCCCACAATTTATCACTTATCTAAATTGCAGCAAGAAGACAATGAAAATCAGGTTTTCCTTATTACTTGTTGAAACCAGGAATGGAAGTAAATAATTCACTCAGCAAAGCATCTCCTTTCTTGGAGGGCTCTTGCAGTGATCCTCTCTTTCCCCAAGTCCGACATGATGTAAATCCATTGCTTGTTCTGTTGCACCCTCTTTTCTGCCTGACATTTTGACAAGCCAAAATAATCCTTAGAGTGACATTTTTTCCCTTAAAACAGCACAAGCTGGTTTTACACCTAGTCCTGCTCTCCAGCCTAACACAGAGCCCTTTGTTGTTTTTTTTTTTTTCCACATTTTGCAGAAAGCATAGGAAAAAAAAAAAGAAAAAAGAAAAAGCAGCTTTTCCATTAGTTCCACCACATTTGCTGTTTTTCATCTTCCCTCTCTGAAGTAGGATTGATCCTCTCCTGCCCAGGATGCATAATGAGGTCTTTGCTTTGGCACCTCTGTTCAGCAAGTTCCCCTGCAAGGACATGACAGGTCAGTGTCCTTGTGTTGTTAATCCATTGAACTAACAACTGAAACCTGGGAGGCTTTTTAGCCAATTATAAATGAGCAAGTTATTAATGATTAAAGTTACTCAAGCATGACTTTGTATTCCTCCCTTCAACCCCACTCCCTTTTGAATAGTGTTATCATCAGATGAAGAAAAACCCTGATACTGAAATGTTCTTGTACTCATAGACTTTGGCAGAAAGTTAGCAAAAAATCTAATGCTTACTGACTATCTGTTATGTAGAAGTTGAATTGTTTTTAGAGCAACTTGGTACCTGATAAATGAACCTCACCTGAGATGAATCCAGAGCCTTGCTTTGCTATTTTCCAGCATGCTGTTACAAAGAGAAAATGAAATTTGTATCCTCAAAGGTGAATAAGCACACCAAGGTCAAGGGGTTTTCCTTGCATTTCTCACCTAAAAAATATTATTGCTGTTCACTGAACTGCTGTAGACATTTTCTTACAGTGATCAGATCAGCCCTGTCCAAGCTCTGTGTTGTTCCCCGTGTGACATGACCCGAGTGATGCACTCCTAACCCCTGAGCATGGTATGCTGACCAGAAGGACACACCACTGGGGGCCTGATGTTTTGCTAATCTGCTCAGGCATTTCAAGGTTTTTTGGAGCTCACAAAACTTGAACAGCTTCACAGACATTTTAGCTATCATTTAAGCACATGGTCTTATTTCATGGTGAATTAAATTTCAGGTTTTTCCAGCAGAAGGAAAGCAGCAACCACATATGATCTTCCCACACATTCTAGGCATTTAATAGCTGAAACGTGCTTCAAAGAAGAGGTCTCAGTCAATGCAAGGAGTTTTAAGATGCTTTACCTAAGTTACAAGGTTAGTCTGCAGACTCCCCAGGTAATCAAGAGAAAGAGCATCCTGAGCAATTCAGAGCGTGAAGCGAAATTGAACTAAATTTAGGATATGCATCCTTCTTATGTCTCCCTCCTACTGGCAGCCCAGTTTCCCAGCCTAACTCTTACTTGACAATCTTCCCTTCAACATTTACTTTTGAGTTAACTCACTACAGTTTTTTCTTTACACTGTCTGTAACTCTGGGAAGATGACAGGGCTTGAGATACAAGTAATTCCCAATCCACTTAGGGGGGGTCTGCACTATTGTGAGTGAAAATATTATGTAAAGCAACTTAAAGACAAGGAAATTACTACCAGCCAGCACCCTAATCAAAGGTGCATTCCTGTCATCACTCAAACTACAGGATGGGCATGAGAAGCACAGCTTCTTATGGTTTGTTTCTTGCTGTTGTATCTGCAGAATTTGTCACAAAATCCTCCCACAAAGTGGAGAGAGCAATGGACCCGATGTTTCATTTGTATCACATCAGTCAAAATCAACACTGAGCATGACTCTTTTATGTTGGATTTTACCTTTGGCACATCCAAGTCTGGGCAAACCAAGCAAAACAAAACAGAACTGCAGGGAAGCATTTGCCATTTCACCCTTATTCAGATGTGTCCCATAAGCAAATCTGATAAGCAGCTTCTGCAAAAGGTTGTTTGAAATAAAACATTTTAATGAAATGCCATAGAAAGTGGTAGAAGTAATTCTTAACACAGAAATCTCTTTTGTTCTATTATGCATTGATGAGGGAATTTGCATGATCATTAGGGGATGACTGAAGTTTGGAATCTTTTTAATGAATATTACATTCCCATCTATTAATGGGAGGAATGACAGTAAATTCTTCTTGTAGCAAATTTTTGCCATCTGTGTAATTTTTCCCTAGAGCATTACTAAGAACTAAGTCAAGGCACCTAAAGAGTGCAAAGGAAGGAATTTCAACAGAGTACAGAGTGAAACCTAACCAGGTTTCCATGTAACTGATATCTTCTCTCTTTGGCAGTTTTCTTTACTCTTTTTCTCTCTTTTTATTTTTTTGTTTTTGTTTTTGTTTTTGTTTTGAAAATTGCCTTGTACTTCATTAGGCTCAACTGACCTGTCTCTTCATTTTTCTTGTTTTTACCTTTCTGAAATATCAAGAAACATATAAACTTCCTTTGTTATATTCAATGAAGCACACCTGACAGGAAAGTTGGCATGGGTAAGTAGATAAATCAAAATCCGGTCAGTTCTGTAATAGTTTTCTACTCTTTAGGCTCCACAATTTTCCAATATTTTTGTAATTTAACGAAAGAAAGGCCAGATGCACCACTTGCCTACTTTTCCAGATCATGGTTTTAGTTTCAACAAGAATTTCGTGTATATAAAAAAATACAAATTTGTTTCTTAACTGAAGTATATATTTGAACAAGATAACTAGCCTTGACTAAGAAGGAACTGAGCAATAAGTATTTAATCATAGCATGTACCAACTAGACCTGTTTAAAAAATGTTTCCCTCCTCTTAAATTATTTTGAATCCTGAAATCAATGATTCTTCTCAGAATGCTTCTGAAAGCAGCTCCCCACACAGCTGGATTTGCTCCAACTCACCATAATCAAGTCTGCTTAATTTACATCTTTCTTGTTATACTCTGTTATACTCTGTTACACAAAGGCATTGAACAGCATATTTGTATTGAAAATTAGTCTTTGGCTGAAAGTTGAGTATTTGGAGTATTAGATAATATTTGATAGAAAACATTAACGTTTCCACAGAGAAAACTTTTTGTTTTCAAAGTCATTTATTTAGATAACAAATGGAATAGCTCTATTTTCAATTATTTTAACTGGCAGTTTAATTAATTCTTCAATTTATTTTCAAATTTCAGCCTCCACAGATTCGATATTGTTGTTAAGGAATGACCTGCTATTTCTTTAGAAATCTTGCTATTATCTGATATCTTTCTCTAATAGATATTTTAAACCATTCTGGAATATTCTTTGACTTTTAAAGGCTAAGTAAATTTACCTCCTTCAGTTTTCTCTCTCCAGGTCACATATCCTTCCTACAGACTCCCTCTGAAATCTTTTTAACTTTCAGAATTCCTCATGGACTGTTTTCTATGAGAGTTTTTAACAACTTGTCTTTCCTTTTCAAGCATACTTTTAACATGCTCCTTCTTATGTCATTGTGCAGGTTCAAGAAGACAGGATTACATCTGACTACTTACTTAAAATGGCTCATGCTCCCTCCCCATGCACCAGAAGCAACTTTCCTCCTAAGGTCTGATGTCAAAACTGCACCAAGCCTGTCTGTCCCTTGGGCCTCTGAAAATGACTGAAGTTTCAAATCCTTGCAGTTGAAAGGATCAGACCCAAGCAGGAGCATGAAGCAGGTTCAGCGAGTCCCCATCAAAGGGAGGGCAGGCTGTTCCTCAGACAACTAAGGATCTCCACAATGTGGATGTGTGAAACTGCTGTCAGTTATGTCCTGGCCAGGAGACCTGTGAACATCACCTGAAAATGCTCTGCACCCTCCTATACAACATGTTTTTCATCTCTGGCTGCTCTGCATCTTGTGGAGATGGAAGAGAAGGCAGTGAGCTTTGTATGACCTTGCTTTTCCTTATTCATGGAACAATCATAGCTCCCACTAGAGATTTGCTGTTTACCAAACCCAGAGTGCTTTAAGTGCACATTGCATGAATGCAGATATTGTCCCACCGCTACACTAAGGAGAAACAAGCTTGCATGGGAGGCTCAGAGGCAAGAGGCTATTTCTTCCAGAAACTCATTCATACACTGAGACAGATGACTGCTGAAAGAGACACTGGTTTCAATGCTCCTACCACAAGAACTGTGAAGAAAGTGTGGGGAGACTTCCCCTTCAGCTGTTCTCCCTGCACTAGGTGTGGGAGAATTGGTCACAGTGACTCCACTGTCACTGGGGATTTACCAAGATTTACAACAGAGCTCAAAAGTAGAAATCAATCTAAAAATGTGAATAAGATGCTGTTAAGTAAGTAAGAATGATATAACACCTCAACAAATCCAGTTAATTTCTCCTTCTTTTGAGTGCCATGACCCAGTAGAGGCTAAGCACTGAATTGTATTGCCAAAATGTTTACTAATCAGAGCAATTATATATCTTGCTACTTCCAGGAATCCCAGACATGGCTTTCTTCTATTTCCACGGGAGTACATTTTATGGAAACCACTAAAGATAACAAAATATTAATTTTATGCTGAAGGAAAGTACCTGAATCCATATGCAGCCATCAAAATCAATGAACTAATTTTCAGAGATGCTAATTATCTTTCAGTTCCTATGGGAAAAGGGAGTCCATGGTAGTCTGGAATTTGAATAGACCTTTCCTATTTATATCCGTCTTGCTCTGGTAAAGCTTAGTTCACTAAGCATAAGTGGGTTGCTAGCTGTTAATTATTATGCTAGCAGTATACTGCTAAGGGTGGTCTGGAACCTGGTTTGCCACATACTGACTTATCTAATTTTAAAAAAGAATAATATTAAGCTTGTTTAAAATAACTGTGACATTGATATTTTACCTAATCCCTGGTTTAACAGAAACAGTCAGCATCCTCTCTTTGCATGCACGGATGAAACTGTATATTGCCACTGTAATTCCCCAGTTCTGTAACTGGATTTTTTTAGCCACTTAAGCTTAACAGCAGTTCTTTCCACATAGAAAGATTTAGCATCCATAAAGATCCTCCCCATAATCTGGTGCTACAGAGGGAGTCCCTGCCTCCCTCTGAGGAACATGTGTTTCTTGCAGACTTCTTCGGTGATTAAAGGTAACTCAGATTCAAAAACCCTTTGACTGCTGTAAAGGTGTTCAGCTCAAGGCTGAGACACCTAAGTTAAGGTGTCTAAATATCAGGGATGGATTCAAGTTCCTGAAGAAAAGTGCCTAGTGTTTTTTGAGACGCCGTTGTGAATTTGTTGAGACAAACATTTGGCCTTCAGCTGCAAGTCCAGAAGAGCCCAGGTCTCCCGTAGATCCTGTACAGGTCTCCTGTAGATCCTGTGCAGTATCTGCCAGCTCTGTGATACCTTAGCTCATCTCAGTGGACATCTATATTTACTACTTGGGTAGAATCCTAATTACTACTAAATTGAGGGACATACAGAGAGTTAGCAGAAACATTTAGCTCTCATCAGGTTGGCAGCTGGGTTGTCCTAATGTCCTCTGAGGTTACTGACTATAGCAGTGGCTTAGGCACCAAGCTCACATAAAGACATTTACTTGCAGGCACTTAAGTGTCTTTATCCAACTGAGACTGACCCATGAAGTCTTTGTTATAACAAAGAATACATTCAGAAATGAAGGGCAGAACAATGAAAACCTCTCTGTGTATGCCTTTGTCAGGAACTCAACAACTGATAAAAAGACTAGTCTAGACTAGTCTCCCCTGAATGTTTCAGTAGATGCTACGTCTATAATGAAGGTGACCATGAAAGGGCAACTTCCTCTTTTTACCTTCCATTGTCTGAGATTAAACAGTGCATCTTCTGTGGAAACTTATATATCAGTGAGCAGCTATAGTCCAGAATGATTACAGGGTTTTTTTTCAGAGCTGTCCTGTACTTTTTTTAACATAATTGGCTTAAGCACCAATCACTGCATGAAAAATAATCTGAACTTGATTGTGACCTTCTGTTTCAATCAAGAATATCTACCATATGCTTGACAGAAAGGGACAATATTGAATGGTAGAATATTTGAAATGCTTCCAAAATTCACCTTCCAGTATCTTTCACTGATAAAGACAACAGTCTCCTGCCACCCAATGCAATTTTGCATGAGATACTTAGAAGAAAACAGCCTTGAGTTGTCTTCTGACATGAACTTCCATTATGATACATCTCAAGGTGAGAGTAAACAGGAAGATATGAGCCCCTCTTACAAGCAAGTTTCTGAATGACATTATAGTAAAAGACATTCTTTATAGTCTCTGCTGCACAAAATATGCAGAATTTTATTGGCAGCATCTCTCTGACAGATGCCACTACTGTCCTTGTTTAAACCAGCATTAAAAAATTAAACATAACTTAGAAAAACCAGCTGTTATCAGCATTTGTACATAATGAAATATGAAAGTAAAAAAAATATCACCCAGAAACTAAAAATGAAACTGGAATTTACTAAACCATAAATACTGCATTAAAGAGAAATTCTGCATCTGTTGTGTGGGATACTGAATTCCAGACACTAATCCAAATGGGTATAAAATTGAATAGTATGCAAAATTGACAAAAGAACTGCCAACTCTGCATGTCAAGACCCCATGCTCTTTCATAACCACTCAATGAGTTTAGTTAGTTTAATGTTGATGTTTAAGGCTGTTCTTTAGAAGTGCAGATAGCTGTTTGGGCACAGCTTCCCAAGTCAGTACCATACCAGTAACATGAAATATCATTAAATAGCTCATTCCTAAGGACTACAGCTCTGGAAACAGGAAGCTCTCCCTTCTAAGTGCTGAAAATTGTGCCCTAGCTGACTTATCATCTTTGCATTCATCAAGGTAATTATCGCAGATCACTCTGCAGTCTAGAACAAGAACCCAAAGTGTTCCCTGGTATGCACGGCCAGACAAGTGTTTTTCTGTAGTGCCCCAGATTCTTGCCTTACTTTCTGCATTTGTTCTTCATATGATAGCCTAAATGAGATTTTCTGTGGTGATGTGCTGGGTCCTCCGGATCACAGCTTTCCAGGACACCATCCTGTAATCAGGACCTCCCACAGCTAATTGCACCAGCAGCCAGGCTGTGGCCAAGCAGTGAGAAGCTGTGGAAAAGTCTGCAGAGCTGCTACTGAGGAACTCGTTTCTGTGAAAGATAACAGCCTGTCAGTGACCTGAATAAGAATGGCAATAGATATCACAGGTCCAGTGCTCACCTTATCTAATCTGATGGAGAACACTGTAAAGTCTGAGGCATTGTGCAGTGCAACAGGAGCCATGTGTGGTCAAGAAATCAGGTCCCAGTTTATGTTTGTCTCGTTTATAATGCCGTTATTAACACTGAATTCCAACAGCGAGTCTAATAAGCATAGAGTAGTGTGTATTACTTGTGTAACATCTTTTTAGCACATTGGGTATCAATGTGCTTACTCATGAACACAAACACACTAAGGGATCGGATCTGGCTGGTCATTCAGGAAGAAGTGTTTCAGAGACTTTCTACTGTCGCTTTAGCAAACATGAAAAATGTCTGAAATACTAGTTTTTGCAGGGTGGTAAAAGTGTTGCCCACACAAACACTATTTCTAGCATTCTGAAATCTCTTGTTTTAAACATTTTGGGACAGCAATTCCCATTTTTTTTTATTCATGCGTTGAAATATTAAAATTAAAAGCCTGCAATGAACATGTGCCCCGTTTGTGCTCCGCCACTTTCTATTTTCATTTCCTATCTATTTCACAAATCATTGTTACAGATTTCAGTTTAGCTTAGATGCCTGAGCATTTTTTATTGTCAGCCGTGTACATTTCTGGGTGCTTTCATATCTTTTCAATCTTACCTTTAGTAGTTCTAAGTATTTTGACCTCTACCATCTCGTGAAGTATTCAATAGATCTGGACAGAAGTTGAATCAAGAAAGTTATACCAGAGCCTAGCTTTCTTGCCAAGAAATATTTCTTCTGATATTGCATTAAAGACCCATATATAAACAACTCTAAGGCAATAAGAGACAGAAAGCAACTGTTCACATCAATAAGTCATTAGCAGCAATTAGGACAAAACAAAATTGACAACTTGCTATTTCAGATGATGATAGAAGACAAGCAGAATTGTAAAAACTATAAGAATGTAAAAGAGATATTGGAAATCCATACTCATGCAGGCAGCATGAGCACAAACTATAAAAGTCACTAAAATTTGACAAGCCTTTTTGAGTAACACAGTTCTGAAGGTAGAGAAAAGTCATATGAAGTGTGAATAGTCTCTAAGTTAATAGCTGATAGACTCCCTGGTCTTTTCCTGGGTTCCTTTACTAGGTCTAAATAATTAGCACAGCCAGTTTCCTCTTGCACCCATGTTACTCCACTGGTGCTAAGTGAGTAACATTTCTTTAGTAGGAGTAAAATTTGGTCCACAACGAGAAAGCAAGGCACAGGGGGAACACCATCTGACAAAATGCGGAAAAGCAAGTAACAGGGTGATGATACAGCTCACAAATGCAATCAGGTGAGAACTACAGGAGAAAGGACAGGATACCTTCAGCATAACGGAGCTCAAATAAACTCTGTACTAAATTCAGATCCCTTCCTACTAGGAATCATTTGCAATAATTCAGGCTGATTTAGACACCCAGCAAGAAGTGCATGGATTGCCTGCACATACCCTTCATGCAAGAAGTGGCCAAAATTCTCCTTACATCTGGAAATCTAGTTGCTCTCTGTGTGCTCTCTGAGTTATTTCCCTTCTGAAAATCTCATAGCTGGGAAAACCAACATGGCTTTTTCTCTGCTACGTAAATATCAACATTGGTATTTTTTGCCTTATAAAAATGTAGCAGTTTTAAGTGTGCAGAAAAGATGCTGGATTTTTAAACTCATCCTCCAAAATACTCTGAAAATCTACAAAAGTCACCACTAAGGAGTATAGCTTAAAATGTCTAACATTTCAGTCTCTGTGTCTGTTTAGTACCCAGTTCTGCTGTCACCACCCCTCGTGGGTTGGAAGGCAGACGCCTGTGTGGCTGCAGACATATTATTACCTTCAAGTGCTTTCATGCAGGTTGTTAAAGCATTTCTCTGCCCATCGTCATTGGACCTATAAGCATCTATAAGTCATGCATTGTGGCTATGGTGCTACTCAAGACTTACATTGCAAATTTTTTATTAATAGCATCATGTGAGGCCTAAAGCTCTGTAGAATCGGTGTGGGGGTAAAAATGGAGTAACAAAAGAGGGATCTGCTTCAGCTCAAGCAGTCTGTGCCCCTCTGGTCTGTTTTGGAGGCCACCAAAGTAGTTGGAATGAGTAAAGTCATTTCCAGTGGGCTTTGGAGCTCTCTTCTGGTTGTGTCTGTGAAGTTCTGAGTGTGCAACAGAATAGCATTTGTGGGGCTTTTTGTGTTTGTGACTATAAACGTAATCCTTCATTCAGATGCTGTGATGCTGAAAGCTGCAGAAATCCCCATGGCTCATATAAAGAGTAAGGCTGTTCAGTAAAAAGGAGATTTTTTTTCTCCTTTTAAATCCTGCAAAAATGCATTATTTCCCTGTTTTTAAAAACAGCTTTTCCGCAGTCAATGGTTATTTATATTGATGGATTATCCACTCGAGTATGGCAACTTCATGATTCCCAATTGGTTTTTCTCCTACAGTGCTATCAGCTTCCTTTTATCTCAAAATGTTTTCCAGAGAAGCTCAGTGCCATTATTCTGCTTTTATAGCTAGAGAAACTGAAATCCTCAGAACTCGGTCCCCATGGGCTAACCCTGGCCCTACTATACTTCAGTTTGAAAAGTTCTTAGCCACACACCCCTGCCTCACTGCATTTCCCAGTGGATGCATATGAAATGAATTCCTTTAGGTGTTTATCTCTTCAGAAGAGCTGTTTCAGATGTCCTCAGTGATGGGATATCTGGCCTCAAATTCTTAGTAGGTTCAGACTGTAGTGGTGGGGAGTTGTATTCTTGTTTGCAAGCAAAGATTAATTCCAGGAAAGTCATAGTCACTATGTAGTTTGCTGCCTAACTAGGAAAAAATAATGAAGAATTGAACTATGGCTTATTTTATGTTCAAAGCAGAATATTACTTGATATTTGATTTTCTGCATTTTACTCAGTGTAGATCTCTTTCCTTCATTCAGAGCTTCCACTCTTCACTCCACTCAGTCTAGCCAAGAACTGGAATAGGAGTGTGATCAAGTACCCAAAAATCTATTATTACCTCCTTGGAGGAGACATTTCTGCATTTCCTTATATAATAAGCAAATTTCCTCTCTCCCTCACCCTGAAATATCATTAATCTTATTTCTGCCCCATCAAAACCTCCAAAATAATGTGTGGCCATTTGTTTGGAAACTAGCAGTCACCATGTGTAACCGTTTTGTGTATAGGCAAATAATTTAACATAATTTCACAGATGATGCTAAGAGAAGTATCAAAGGGCTTATGAGGCTGCTGGAGTTGAAAAGCAGAAGCTGCAATGTTTTCAACTGAATTTTGTACCATTATTGTGTTCTTTAAACTAAAAAGTGTAAAAGGAAAAGTCATGGAGAATGGACCTTCAGGTGTGTAGCACACTGTAGAGTTCCCCAGTCTGGCAAATGGGTGTCAAGTTTAAATACAAGCAGGGCTTTGTGCTTATTGCAGACAGCCATTATCGTTGGGTCAGGAAGTTCTGTTTGCATACAGGAGATGAAAAGTCTTACCTACCAACCCTGAAACAGCCATTTAAACTATAACATCTCTATTACAGATTATGCAGGCAGGCCATTATTAATTTGCTATTTCATCATGCTTATGTGCTTCTAAATTGGTTCAGCAAGTGAAGCTTTTAACAAAGAACTTCAGTTATATGATGACAAGTAGTAAAAGCATAGAGGATGCGTTCTTTTGGGAAAGAGCAAAAGCACTGCCATGGAAACCAAAAAGGTGAGAACTGATGCAGAGGATGCTCAGCAGACACCGGGCTCTATTCTAGAGCTTGGTTTGTAGCCTTTACTCTGTGACTGTGGGGCAAAAGCTGTGGAGTCTCAGTTATAAGTGAGATCTAAGGTTGAAATTCAAGTTTTCCTATAGCTGTAAGCGTGGTGTAGCTGGGGATCAGAGCTATGCTTGGGTATGCACCCAGCACACGTAATTCATGGTCCCAGAACTCTGTATATGCAGAGCTCGCTCTGCACACGTGAAACAAGGGATTCACCCAAGACAAGAGACTGCCTTGTGACAAGGTGATTGCCTGAGCTC
Source organism: Jacana jacana (assembly GCA_013400555.1). NCBI lineage: Eukaryota > Metazoa > Chordata > Aves > Charadriiformes > Jacanidae > Jacana > Jacana jacana. Next base: position 43,939 of record VZTM01016090.1, on the reverse strand, counting down.
TGAGACCCTGCCCAGAAAAGCTCTTCAGCAACTGATGCAGGAGCCCTCTGGGGTGTTTCAGACAGGCCTGAAGATTCCCCTGGGCAGCTCCTGCTGTGCCTGGATGGACTGACAGACAGGCACTATTTATATGTGAGATGTGTTGATTAACCTGGCTGAGAACCTGGCCATCCAAGGGACTCACTCAGGTTGTTCCTGCTACAGAACTGACCAGGCTGCACGTAGGTAAGATACTTTTAAATAGTGGAAACCATTCTTGCAGAGATGCAGAAATAGGCACATAGTGCTGCCTTTTGTACACAGTAAAAATGGTTAGATGTTTTGTACATAATTTGATACTATCAATAGAAACAGACCATGCATGTGCTGGAGCAACCACTGCAGGAGCACAGCCCAGCCGAATCACAACAAGCGAGCAGAGGGCTGGGGAATCTCACCAGGTCCTGCTGAAGATTCTTATGCAAGGACCATCACAACAGAGGCTCCCATTGCCAGCTGGACAGTGACCAACACTGCTGTTTGAGGGATCAGAGCATCACCCTAAGGAAACAACTCCCTGGATCTATTTATTTTTAACAAATGCTCTGTGAGTGTCTGTGCAACAACCGCACTAGCAGTACAATGCTCCTGGGGCACGAACAGGCACAGCACCAGCCCCTGGCACACTCTGTACACAGGAAAGAGAAACATGATTTCACCTCCATTAGAGGAGATCTCTGTTGGTGTAGAAAGCAAATACAGCCAGTTTCTCACTCCTGTTTTGTACTTCAGCTCTTGTGCTAATGCAGATTTTATTATTTTACTGGATGTGGGCTGTCTTTAACAAAGATCTTCTGCCATCTTAAAGGTATCACATGGTGATTAGGCTCCTGACAGGGAGAATTGAATTAAATCTTTTAATGGATAATTAAACATAGGTCCTTCATATCCTAGGAGTCTGTTGTAACTCTAATTATGGCCTTCTGCAGTCTCTTCTGCCATCTTGCCTGGGGCTCCCCTTACTTACTTCCAGGGGTCTGCTTAAGAGCTTAGAACCCATGGCTTCCATGATAGGGTGCATTTTGAAGGAGAAATTTATACCTGCTTTAACCATTCCTCAAAATATTTAGTGACAGGAGTTTTGTGCCCTTAGTTGGTTGTTCCATTGATTACCTGTTCGTATAATTAGACAGTTTTCTTGCCCAGCTTTTTCTTTTGCTGCATATTATTCTAATCCACTGCTTGTCCTTCTTGTCCTCCGTCCCTCTGTACAACCCCTGCAATATCACCTTTCTTCTACCTTCCCATCAGTCTGCTAAGCTAAGTCAAATCCATTTTATTTCAGTCATTGCCAACAAAAAATATTTTCTAAGTGCCACTTTTCTTAACATCAAGCAAAGGGTCTTAATCTCTGTGGAGGTCTAATATCTAAACCAGGACATGACACTCCTTGTCAAACTTCAGAAGTGCTGATGAGAAGAGAACTACTGACCACTTTACAGGATAAAAGCTGCCCTTCTGGCAACAGCATGACATCAGTTATATCATGTTTAGATTCTGATTCCCTACAACCATCTTTGCTGCTCTGCTCTTACCCAGTTCTTTTTCAATTTGTTCCTCTCTCCAAGTGCAGCACTTGTTTGTCCTGGGCTTCATCTTCCCGACTTCAAATCACTTCTTCAGTGTGTTGTTTTAAATTCTAACACTCTCAAGTGCTTTCAGTCCCCCTTTGCTCATTATTTTCACCTTTGATGATGTCCATGCTTTTCCGTTATCCAGGTCATTAATAAGGATGTAGGACAGTACACCTAATTATGTGGGACAAAGCCTTTTTTGACTTACTGAAAATTAAATGAACTCTTATAGCCATTTGTGCATTCACTGTTACAATGTTTTAATTGACTCAATTCATACTTATTTCCTAAACATTAAAAAAAAGCGCTATGTAGGCTAGGCCGTCAAAAGCAAACTACAGTTGTGAGGAACTGGACACCCAAAGTACCCATTCAGTCAGATTTTCAGCAATAAAACATCAATCAAGCTTCTTCTAGAAATGTCCCCCAACCTTTGGCAAAACCTCAAGTTTCAGTGATGGAAAATTTATGGGAAAACAGGACTGACCTCCTTATACTTTACTTACAGTGATTTATGCCCAAAAAGCCATTAATCAGTATCATTGCTAAGGTTATGTTTTGAGCTCCAGAATGTCTTTTACTTTTTATTTATTTTCATAAGATCTAGTACAAATGAGCATTTCTCTGGACATCACTGTAATAGAAAACACTGTTATCCCCATACTTGTGTGAACAGTTCAAAAAAGTTTGATTCAGTAAAATCTGGGATTCTTGCTACTGTTAAAGTTATTGCTGGCTCAGGTTACTAAATTTTTTAACTCCTTGATAAGTCATTCGAAACATAAGCTTCCCAGACTGTTTCAGTTTATTACTCTTTTTAAGCGAACTGATCTAAATTAGAATCTCCTGAGATCAATAGCTCATTTTTATCACAGAACATTTGAACTGTACCATATAGAGCAGATAAATCATCTTTCACTGCACTCGAAAGTTTTAAACTGCAAATCTGCAGTGTAAAACTCCCATAGATTTGGTGCTAGGCAAATGATTCATTACGACTGTTTCTACCTACCTATGCCTCTGCCTGAATAAATGCCATGTTCCAGCAGAGCAATTGTTCTAATTGCAGATGTTTCCTCAGACTGCATGACATATTTCTGTGTCTTGAAGCAGGCTGTTTACTTCTACGTTACAATCAGTATCTCCTCACTGGGTGACATAGGTGCTGTTCAGTTTATTTATACTATGAGAAACACTAAATAACGTACGTGAGTAAGTGTGCAGTTCAGAGCTAAAGACATGAGTAGATTAAAAGTGGAAATTAAAATCACTACCATGGCCTGTCCTGGTCAGTGTATGAATCACAGGATCATGGAAAATTCATACTGGAAGGTACCTCAGGGGGTCTGTAGCCTGGCCTCCTGCTCAAGGAAGGGTCAGCTCTGAGGTCAAACAGGTTGCTCAGGGTTGTATCCAGTTGGGGCTTGAAATGTTTCCAGGATGGGGATGGTCCAACCTCACTGGGCAATTTGCTCCAGTGCCCAACTGTTCTCATGGGGCCAAAGATTCTCCTTATACCCAGCCTGATTTTTTTTTTTTTTTTCATGCTTAATATCTCTCAGCCTCCCAGCAGGCACAGCTCTGTAGAGCCTGCCTCCTTCTCTTTGATGACCTCCTCATGGGCACTAGGGGGTGCTCTTAGGTCCACGCCCCAAACTGTCTCTTTTCCAGGCTGAACCAGCCCACCTCCCTCAGCCCCTGCTCACAGGGGAACTGCTGCCACCATGAGCATCCCGGTGGTCCCCAGCTGAACTCATTCCTGTTGATTGATGCCTTCCTTGTGACATTTTGCCTTCCAAAGGTGATTGCTGTTTGATTTGGTACTGCTTCACTTCATGTATTAAGCCATTAAATGCTGTCTGCTGATCAAGAAAACTTGCCACAGCAAAGTCATTACAGGGATTTCAGAGGTAAATGACGTGACATTGCATAGAACCACTTGAAATTGTTTTCTGAAACTTTTTTTTTTTCCAAGAAAAAATAACCTTGCAATTTTTTTTTGGTAGCAATTTTTCATTATTTTTTTTCTTATGCACTTCTTTCAACAGAAAACACTCTTGAATGCATAGGAGAGATTTTTTTTTTCACTTCATTTTGCCTAATTCACGATATGTAAAAATAAATAATGGACTTTTAATGCCACTTTCAAGTATAATTCTTTTTATACAAATAAACCTCTCTGCAGACTGGAAGGATCCTGTGAGTTTCAGGGCAGAAGGAAGCCTAATGTAAATGGGGACCATGCAGAGCCATGTGAGCAGGAATGTCTGCTCACTACTGGGCAGGTTACTGGTGTGGAGCTGCAGCCACCAAATCCCCCTAAGTCTTTCCATGTGGCAAATATGAAGGGCAAGGTTTCAGAAAAATATCAGACACAGACTAACATTTCCCCGTGTTCTTGGGCACAAGTATTAAAGGAAATCCTGAGGAATTTTTCCAGGACACCGTCTATTACCCTGGCCAAAGCATGATTCCAGAAAGCATTTATGGTCCTGGTACAAAACAGGGATAGCTTCCAAAGTTTTTCACTGCGCTATCATTGCTTCTGCCAGCCTTGCAGCTGTATATTACTGTGCTGCAGCATCGCCATAGCAATCACAGGAGATGCAGGCAGGAATCCACCTCTGTGAGTTCAATGCTAAATCAATTGCCAACTGTGTACTTTAATTCATTAAGTTTGAGATTCATTGTGTTCTGTCCTTCATCAGCATTATTCATTATTTTTATCATTGCTATGGACAGAGGCATAGAGAATATTTTTATTAATTTTTCAGATGACCCCAATCTGGAAAGGGTTACCTGGAGGACTGAGAAATAGGATTAGAATTCAGAATACTTTTTACAAATTGAATAAATTATTAAAACAAAAAAAAAAAAAAAAAAAGGAGATGCAATTCAGTCAGACCAAGTGAAAGGTATTTATACAAAAGTAGTGATAATCATCTACTCAAATATGCAATAGACAAAGCGGGGTTAGCACCAGTATAACAGGAGAAGATTTGGATTGGGGTTGGAGGGGGGACACTTAGTAAATCACAAGGTGAACCAAAGTCAGTAACATGACACTGCTCCCAGAGCAGTATCTATTGCCATTAGATATATAAGAAGGATTTTGTCTATGATGTGACACATAGTGGAAATCTTTCTTATTTTGGGGTTGGCAGGGCCCCAGCTGGAGCGTGAGCCTGGCCCCGGCTCAGCAGCGATGCAGCCACTGGTGAGGGTCCAGGGGAGAACGGTCCAAAACCACAGCCTGAAGGAACTGGGGCCGTTTGCTAAAAGGAAAAGAACAGAGCGGCACGATTGTGGCTTCTAAGACATAAAAGGTAGCTGCAGAGAGGGAAGGAATTAATTCTCCATTATGAAATAATGACTTAAATTACAGTGAGGTTTAAGTCAAGCATTAGGAAAAGCTTTCTAATAGGAAGAGTAATTAAGCACAGAAATAGACTGCATGAGGAATATCCATCACTGGAGTCTTTTAAGGGGAGGTTAGAAATGCACGGGTAAGATGTACAGGAATGGGCAGTCCAGCCATGGGGCTGTAAAGGGGGAAAAGCTGTTGTGATTTTGGTGCTAGCAAGTGGAGAAGATTTATGCTCTCAAAATGCAAATCTCCTGGCTGTGATAGGTTGTTGTCTGTGTAGAATTAGCACACAGATAACCTGGAGCAAGCACTTGTGCTGACCCCAATAGAAGGCCTGTTTTCATAGATGGCATCTCAGAACCTTAGGAACACACAGAACAGGGAATCAAAGCAAACCCTTTGATTCAGTCCTTGCTATGAGGTTAATCCAGATGCTCGGCAGGAACTGGGGACCAGCTGATAGACATACCAGTCTATGCAGGAAAGAAGACTGGTTGCAGGAGGATGCGACCAACCTTTCTAATAATCAACACATTATTACAACAAGACTTAGATGTCTTCCTGACAGATTTTGCTCAGATCAAGTTTTTAACTGGTGTTTGAAAACTCTAAACAGTGGGGGAGTATGGAGGGAGGCTGGTGGAGAAGCTTTTGTTCAGTTGGAACACTAACTCATCTTTTACCAAATCAGCTCATATGTTGGCATCCTGAAGATATCTACAAACCCCAGACACTTTCAAAAGAGGAAACCAGATCCAAATTTATCAACAGGCCTTTAATATTAGAAAAAGCAAGAGCCATGCTCTTTAAATGTCATATTAACTGTATACTTATCAGTATTTACCAGCTTCATGCCACTCCTGGTATCATCAGGTAGCTCAGGGATTTGATTACAGTCATCATGACAATGCTATAATAAAAGATTATGAATAGCTTGTTGCTGACTTGGGAGCAATCTGGAAATCTCATATCATAAAACCAGCATTCAGTCTCTTTATTATATTAAAAAAGTTATAAAAACTCACTGCATAATTTTTACTGTGCTCTGTACACAAGAGAGCCATTATTTAACTCTTCATTTAATTTCCAGATGCTGTATATATACACCATATGAAAGGTATCCAGAGAGCTCAGGCAGGAAACAGGCTTATGGTAGGCAACTCAGAGATATGCATGTGTGGAAAATGCCATTAAAATGACGGCATATCTAGTGTATTTTGCTTCCCTATACTAGAAATCTTTCAGCTACTTCCATAGGTTGAACTGTGAGGCTGATGTCCCTTCATACTGGCTGGGAGGTCAGATGGGTACTGCCTAGAGATTACTACTGAGACTCCAGATCCAGGATCCTGTGGTGTTCTCTGCCTTGAAACACATCCAGCGTGTCCTGTTTGGACCCCTTACATGCTACACGCCATGGCTGCATGCCATAATACAGCGTGAGTGGCACTCTTTGGAGTCCCAGCCCCGGATTTCTGGACTTTCCAGTTTTTCTTTAGCAGAAAGAGAGAAAATACATGTCTGCAGAGAAAATCTTACCCAGGTAACAATTTGCAGGGGACAGAGCGACGTGGGCTGCATTTCAAGGGGAAGTTTCAGGCACACCGTCCCTGTAAAATGACAAAAGTGTGCTGGTGTGCCCAGAAGCGCCCCTGCTGCAGCCGGTGCTCCCCCCGCTCTGCTGCCGGGGGGAAGCACATCACGCATACTCAGGTCCTGGAAAAGAATAAACAAAAACAGCTCGCTTTTTCAAAGAAGTCTTGTACATTTGAATTGTAAGCCCTGGCTTCCTGCCTCCCAGTAATATTATAAGTTATTGCAAAGAGAAATCTAGAAGTCCTGCAGGGAAGAAAAAGTTCTTGAATAATGGCCAGTGCCTTCACGGCTGCATGCCTGCGTGCCTGTTTAAACAGCAACTGCAGTTCAACAGCCTTTGATTGAGAAACCCTGCTTGCTGGGAAGCCTTTACACAGGATGTCCCAGCAAATGCTTTTACCAGCTTGCTCTGTCCTCTTCCAAATTTGAACTGCAGTTATAGGGATGATAAAATGCAAAAATAGGTAAATATACAGTAGCTGAGAAAACAAACAAACAAAACAATTAGCTTTGTACTGGTGAGAAATTATGCAGGACTCCTTGTGTCTTTAACAAACTGGTTCTCAATACATATATTGTAATGTACCTTTATGACCCAAATATAGGAAGAGCATGACAATGAAATGTGTGTTGGATGTGTAATAAAGGAAATAATGCAATAAAGTTATTATATTTTATTAGAAGAAGAAAACAAAATTATATCCAGGTAATAACTTAGGAACCAAATGTCATAGCTGTCTCCTTTGCTGCCAAAATATGTGTATTCTGTTCCTAACCATTTTATTCCCCAAGGAAAAATAAATGTATCTAAGAAATACTTGTTAGCAATGCAATTACAGGCTTAATTCCCCAACCCACTTCAGACATCATAAAAACAAAAACAAGCAGAAGCCTTTTGCAATAGCAATGCAAAAGAGACAGAAAAACACTAAGCGTTCAGAGGAAGATAATAATATATTTTGTTACAAAAGCTGACACACTCTTTGACAATAACATTTGAGAAGTCATTAGCATTTGTTTTTCAACTGTACTGTCTTTTCCTTTTAAGCTACAGCCTAGAATGAAAAGCTTCTTCTATGGGGAGGCTCTGTGCTACTCCTGAATAGGACTTCTGGGACACTCAGACACCAAAGTAGTTTGCCAGACTCTCAGAAAAGCAAAGCAGCTGTATCAAAATAACATTTCTTGGCATTTCTTACTTCTGAAGATCTCGTCCCTCCAAGGAGCTTAATTAGAGCTGGGTTATTTGGACAATGTGGACTCAACCATGAGGGCTAAGACACTAGGAAGCTGATTCAGAGCACTTCTGAAATGTTGGCCCTAAAAAAGTAAGACTTCTTAAAAAAAGTTTCAATAAATAAGGTAAAAAAGGACAAAAAGTGCTAAACCTTACTTTTTCTGAGAGAATACAGACTATATCCATATTCATATCACAACCTGGAGAAAAAATCTTCAAGAGGCCTGGCACAGGTTATATGAAGTTAGTAGCTTGTGCAAGGCTCGTGTCTGGTGTTCTGCATGACTCCCATGCTGTGGTCTAATAATATACCACATTTCTAGACTTATCAGTGTGCTCCCTTCCCAGACTGGGCACCCTGGGCTCTCTTGCTATCCATAGCAAGGTCTTGAGCTCCTTCAGAAATGTCTGGCTTGGGATGGGCTGTCTCACACTATTAGCTTCACCAGGAGTCAAGGAGAAACTGAGTTTGGACACTTTCATGTGTGGAGAATCTTCTACCATTGAAGGTAACGGTGTACATCTCAAGATGGTACCATGCTGTGTTCCTGCTAGATCCCCATTCCCAGTGCAAACTCAAATTTCTTTGACAAAGGCCCAAAAAATCAAAAGTCTTTTTCTCCACAACTGCTTTATATAATTTGAAACAGTCATCTAAGACATTTCAGAGGTCTTCTGCCCTTCAGCAGAGACATAGTTAGTGGCTATCAAAAGTCTCTGTTCTTTTGAACTGTTGGCATCAAACCCAGAATAAAAATATTGAAGTTTAAAAATTCAGTATTTTAAAATATTAAACATTAATATCTTTTTAATATTTTTTAAATTGGCTGTAAATCAGGGTGGATAGTTTCCTTTTGGCAGTCACTTACAAAAGGTTACTGCGTTACTAGTTTCACAAAAAGAGGGACACACATTTTCTCTGAATATTTCTTGCCTCCAGCCTTAGATCCAAAAATTGCAGGTGACTGGAGAGGTTCCAGTCAAAGACACTGGAGCTCCATTGGGTGAAAAGGCATATAAATGCAAAAACTGTAATAATCAAGCCCCAGAAATAATAAATGCCTGGATCCCTAGGTTGCAGGCAATGCAGTACAGAGATACTCAAGCTGATGTCAGAGAAAGGTAGAGAAGAACTTTGTAGATGATCTCTAAGATGTTTCATGCCTCGTAAAATTGACTGACTTTGCTGGCATTTGCAATTAATAGATGCAGTGAATTTCCTCTGTACATTTAAGCTGTCAGCATCTACTCCCATAATGACAGGATGAGGAGTTTTATTTTTTCATTTTTAAAGTGTGGCTGATTAAAGTTGAAATGGGATCAAGGATACATTTTTTTTTACTGATGGAGATTTTGGATAATAATGACGAGAGGTTTTCATTTGCGAAAGCCAGTGTGATGCTTCACATGTCTGCATTGGATGCAAATTTTGAGAAATGTCCTTGACTAGGGTCATTAGAACTGGTATGATTGGGTATGTGACATTTTTAATGTAGACTCGGAAACAAACTGTGTTATTATTGAAAGCCGAAGATGAATTTATTGAGATGGTCTGAATAATTTCTCTGAAGCAGAAATTCCACAGACAGCTGCTGTCTCTCTCTTAATGAGTTTCAGAGTCTGTATAAAGAGGAAACCCAAGTCTTTGTGGAAAGCTCTGAAGAGATTTCTTTCTATCCTGCCTCACAGACTGTCTCCTGAGAAGCACAACCCTCAGCACTGACAACAATAAACACAAAACAAAGGTCTAGATTAAATGCTGGGAATGATCTATGGCTTTGTTCGCTGACATGCACCTGAGGCTTGAGACCCTTTTGCAAAATGCTGGAAACTCATCTATCTCACTAGAAAAAGTTACATGCTTCCTGTGACTTGAACAGAAACAGGCTTTATCTGCAGTCTTCTGAGGTGGATTTTAATTTTTCCTTTAACTGTGGGATACTTTGGCTTAGCACTGTAGAAAGACTGAGACCCATTGTAAATCAGGAACCAGTCCAGGTTTATTTTTCAGACGTCCCCAGCCTGTGACAGGATGTTGGTGTTTGGTAATTTCTAAAGATGAGTTCAGAAGCACACTGCACTAATGGTGGTATTTATGGTACTGGGAGCCAACAGAAGCCCTTGTTGTGCATGAATTATAAGCCTGTATCAGGTTGTAAGGCACACAGCTGGAAAAGCTACCTTCCTCGTTCTTCCTCCCTACCTCCCTTTTAGCTGCAGAATAAAAATCTTACTTAATGGCATTTCTGGGGTGGTAAGTACTGTGGTACTTCTGCTTTGTAACGATTTTTGCGGATGCCCTGGATCCATACTATTCTTACTTGGACCTGAATCTCTTCTCAAATCAGCCTTGCCAGCTATCCATGTGAAATGTCAGGCCCGAGTAAGGGACTGCAACTTTAAAAATTGCATATTAAAGAGCAAGTTTATAATGTCCAAAAGATGCTAGGAAGTCCCAGGAATGAGTCAGAAAATGAATCTCCTCCAACCAAAAGGGCTGCTAAGAGTGCACAGGTGGGTGTATGCACCCGGGAAAAGGTTCTTGAGAAAGGGACATTAGAGGGGTAGAGGCCACAATGGATTGTGGAGAAATTGCGTGTTTCTGCTGCTTGCCAGTGGCTGTTCAGGACCATATCTGAGATACCATCAGCTCCTTGGCTCACATGCTCTAGGGAAGTGTTTCCACAGCTGACATGTGGGAGGCAATGTGGATCTCTGATGACATAAAATCAATTTTTTGCATATATATGGTATATGCNCCGAATCTCAGACAAGGTGCATGTTCTGCAAGCTGGGGGAAGGGAAGGGGGGATCCCAGTTCGAAACATACATATTAGGCTACCCATAAAAAAAGCCACAGAATTTTAATGCAGCACCCAGCATTTGCTCACTGCCTATTTCTAATCTCTCCTGCAAAGGCAGTGCATGGGTAGGGATCTCAATCATAGTCTCATTCTGCCAAGAATACATCAAAACATAGACAGTGCCCGTGCAAAAATTCCCATCAGCATCGAGGAACATGTCTGAGACCAGGCTGTGAGAGGTGAGGCTGGAGGTCTTCTCCTCTCCTCCAGGGACAGTGGCTGTGGACAGAGCTAACAAGCTGAAAAAAGCAGGAATAACAAACAACCTGCAGTCCTTCCCCGTGAAGTGAAGATTTCAATAACCTGTGTCGCAAATGGCAATAATAAGCAATCTCTCCTGTTTCAAACCGTTAGGAGCAAATGTGCCAGGGGTAGAAATAAGTCTTTAGAGCGATTGCTCAGATTAAAGAGGCTCGCACTGAGCTGGGGTGAGGAGGTGTATGTTCCTCCCAAGCCGAGCAAGTAGAAAGGCAAACAGTGCTTTGACTGTTTCCAGGCAAATAAGGCTGTTTAATCACCTTCTTTCTCCCTCTCAGCAGGCCTGTGCGCAGGGTGTGTGCAGCGCTGGGCTTGACCCCCAGCTGGCACGGGGGAGAGCATGCACCCTCCGCCTGAGCAAAGAGCACATCACAGCATCAAGCATGCAGGGAAAAGGAGAGGAAAAAAAAACAACAAAAAAACCAAAACCAAAACAAAACTACAGAGGGAGGCCTAAAACCCTCAATCTGACACGGTCAGCAAGTTGCTGTTTGGCATGTTGGTGACGCCACCAGCACTGGGAAAGCAGCTTTCTCTCGCAGTGTGTTTATTGAGAAGATTATTAAAACCTGTTTCATTTAAAAACATTTGGCCAAGGCTTCTTCGTTAGGTGGAAGGACATTTTTGCCCACATCCACTTCCAACGGAGAAAGGAGAATTAAGGGGGGGAACAAACCAAAACCTCACCGACTTCCCTGATGGCTGCCAAAAAGGCTCTTGAAAGAGTTTGCCTTGTGGGTGAGAAGGACACCAAGAAGTACTCCTTGGCCCTAGACAGGTAACACTAAGCTCTCTTTCTTTCACTGCCATTGCTTTGTCTTTGTGAGCAATAGGAGATCGCCAACATGCTAATGGGCTGCTGAAGTCAGAGTGTGGGAGCTTCCCAGTGCGTACAGGGAATACCTTTGTCTATTTTCAAAATGTTTTCCTTCCCAAACTTTCTTATTAAATGTTTGATACATTTACTAGACAGCAGGCTGATGTGTCCGCTTCTGTGATGGATTGAACCAATCTACTGTTCAAGCAAGTGTCTCCTGCTATGTATTTTATAAGCTTCATAGATTTATTGTAGGATGCAAAACCTCATGGATTATGTTGCAATTTTAGGCTGAATTATAATAGTGCTATTGACACCGTGTTTGATGCAAGACTCCTTCATGCTTGAATGTCTAAATAATCTATTCAGTGTGAAGGAAATGCAATGCTGTTAAGGACTTGAGCCTGCAAAACTTTATTCATGTGGGTAGTCTATCAGACTTGAAGCTGATGTACCTCTTGTGTGCCAGAGGTCCTGTGAGTAAATGCTTGCCTGAGTGAGCAAAGACCCTCTGAAAACATACGATATGCAGTAGCTTGGGTTAAAAAAATAGTATAAACTTCTATCACAAAATAGTTTTACAGTTGAACTTATTTTCATTCTTCCTCTTGACTCAGACCAGCAAGATTTTTTAAAAGAAAATAGCTGCTCTTTTACAGCTTAGCACCTCTTGACATTTCCATTATCTCATTGGTTTTCAGGTTATTTATTGCTTGGCTCTCTTAAAACGTGTGGGACAGAAACTTGGCGTAAACACTGTCAGTTTAAATGGAAATCTGTCTCTCCATGTTCTTATACTGGGGTCATTGCCATCGTATTTTAGTTATGTTAGTGTCTGGGTTATTATTTAAATATTATTACATGGCTCCATAAATATACATGGCACTGTCCAAAATTACTTTTGTGGTAATATTTATATTCTGAGAAGATCCCATATGATTCTGTAATTCATTTCAGTTACTGAAGACTCTCAGATCTTTTTTGATAGTTTGTGGTTTTGTACACACAGCTTCAGTGGTTGAGGTCTTTTGGTGCCTTGCCACCTCTGGACATGAGGACATCTCTTGATGAAGCCTTCAAAAGCTGCAGGAAGGGGTACCCTGGGGCAGGGAGGAAGAGAGAATATTCCCTGTGGGAAAAGGGGCAGGACGCATGATGGGGGCAGTAACAACCAGCAGCTCATCCTCCCATCTATCCATCCAAGAACTGACTTACCCATCTGGAGGGGTCGATTTCTCTCTGACAATTGAGGGTTGAAGTTAGTTGGGGTGAATTGCTGCAACAATTGCGGTTGTTTGACTGATATTGGCTGCTGCAGATACGCCCAACAAGCCCCAGAGTTTGAGAGCCAGTCCCGGGAGGGCTCTATAGCAGAGGTCCTGGGACAGATGAGTTACTCTAGTTCCCCAGGAGGAGGAGGACTTGTCGTCCAGGTGTGCTGTACCCACCTCTCAGCTTTTCTTTGTTGATTACCTGCATGACCTCATTACTCCATTCCAGCAATAACCAGTGAGGGGGCTGAGAGCTGAGGGTCCCCCTCCATTTGGAAGAGCTGGCAGCCTGGGAGAAACCTTCCCCGTGCTCCCCCAGGGACAGAGGGATCCAGCCCACTGAGGGGATGCAGCCTACTGGGCTTGGGCTTGCACAGACCAGTTGTGAGCACAACTTCAGGTGTCTTAAGCCGATCAGTAGCAATAAGCTCATTTTAGCCTTTGGTATAAATTACCACATTTTTCCATTCCCTGTGTGTAGGCTTAATGAATAGCTCTAATGTTTCCAGCAGAATTTATTTTGCACACAGATTGCCTATTTCTTTGCCATCCAACAGTCTCTTTCTTTTTAATAAATGCCATTATTACAATACACAGGGAACAAAACTGTTTTTGTCTTAACCATGTGAGCAGGAAGAGTGAATACAGGCTCCGTTCCCTGCACACAGGGCTGTAGGGGAGAGTGCTTTGTGCGTGCCAAGGTGGTCTGTAGTCACTGGTGGATTTGGATGCATTGAGATCTCCCATGCCAAACTTACAAGGGGATGGGCTTTAACCAAGCTCTCTGAAAATAAGGTCAGCTGTAGACTTGTAGGATAATTCAGGTTGGAAGAGACATCAGGAGGTCTCTGGTACAACATCCTGCTCAAAGTGATATCAGCCAAGAGATCAAACAAGGTTGCTCAGGGCTTTATCTGCTCTAGTCTTGAAAAAAAAATCTCTCCAGGTGAAGTCTGCACAACATATCTGGGCAATCTGTTCCAGTACTGAGTTATCTTCACAGTCATTTTTTTCCTTTATATTCAGTCAGAACCTCTCTCGTTTCAATTTTTGACCACTGTTCGCATCCTTACTCCATGACAGCAATAAAGCTCCATCTTCTCTATAACCTCCTCAAGAATATTGTCAGGTTGCTGCTAGGTGCCCTTGAAGTCACCTCTTCTCTAGCCTGGGTAAGTCCTGTTCCAGTGCTCCAGCCCTCAGCCATCCTGGTGGCCCTCCGCTGAGCCTGTCCCAGTTTATTATCTCTCCTGTGAAAGATAGGGCACCACTTCTCACCAACCTCCAGCAAAGGTACGGACCATAATTGTAACAGAGTCTGAAACTGAGCGCTCAGGACCTCCTGCCTTATGCAAAAATGTTGTCTGCAAGGTATATCAAGTGAGATATCATCTCTCTTTAAATTAAATCTGAATTAGGTGTCTTTTTACAGTCAGTGAAAGTGTTGCTAGAGGCTAAATTCTTCAGATGATTAATCATTTGTTACATTATTTTTTATTTGTTATCACATATCTAGTGATTTAGATAACTGTTTATCAAAGACTAGGGGATATCTTGACCAAATTCCTGAAGTTTCCATGAATGAAGACAGGTCAGATGATTTTATTTCTTGCTGACAATAATCAGTGTAATGTTGATGACAAATATTCAGTATCTCATTTCATAAAGCAGTGGATTTGCATTAGATGTACCAACTATGCTGTGAACTAGGTTTTGGCTTGACCTAGCATGGATATCTGGGTTTCTTATCATGTTCTTTATACATTATTATAGTGGGAGTTTGAATATCACACACAAGTGAAACTCAGGCTTCTAGTCTTAAAGTGTTTTTGTTTGGTATTGTCTTTGGGATGAAAGAAAAGAAAAACAAAGGGGGAGGAGGGCAATGTTGAAAGCAGGAAAGAAGTGTGAAAATCTTTGGGCTTGTCTTAATATAAAAGTTTTTAACACAGAGCATTAACATGACCTGTAGTTATTCCTATCTATCAGTGAAGCCTTAGGCTTATAATTGATTCCTGTCTGCCAGGCTCATACCAGTAGGCAAAAAGCCTGGGAGATGATTTCTTCAAGTGGAAATGGATTTTCTACAACAAGCATATAGGGAATGTTTACTTCTTTTTCTGCCTCCCTGCAAGCTATATGAAAACTCTTATGGGCTCAAAGAGCCCTCATCAAATAAAAGCTTTTCACCTCTCATTGTGTTTTGCAGCAGTCCGTGCTCAGGAAAACTTTAGGTGTTTCTCATGACTTCTGAAGGTTTCACCTGTGGGCCCTCTGGTTATGTCTCCTTTGTATGGGCTTGTCAGCTGCCCCCAGGAGCATGAAGGATCTTAGGGAACTCAACAAAATCCATCCCTTTGCTTTTGCCCTTCCATTAGATGACATGAAGACCCTGTTGAAAG
The DNA here is from genome assembly GCA_013400555.1 of Jacana jacana. Classification (NCBI taxonomy): domain Eukaryota; kingdom Metazoa; phylum Chordata; class Aves; order Charadriiformes; family Jacanidae; genus Jacana; species Jacana jacana. Next base: position 28,514 of record VZTM01016090.1, on the reverse strand, counting down.
GCCTGTGTGTGCCCAGCACTGGTCATACACCATCTCCATTGTGCTCACTTCAGTTATGCTCACTTCATCTTGGAGATAATTAGGACTGAGATAGTAAGAGGTATGAAACAGAAATTAACTGGCTAGGACACCAGCTCAGGAAATTAATAGTCCGGGTATATAACAGTGACACATAAAATCATGAATAATGTGATGAAGGTAAACAGGGAATGGTCATTCATTATTTCTAACAGTACAAGAACTAATTAAAATATCAGGCAGACAGCTTAAGAGTAACAAAGACTGAATTATTTTTACACAAATCATAATTAAACTGTGGAACTCAACACTTTCAAGTCAGCCTGGTTCAAGGAAGAAAGCGCTGTAAAAGGCTATTAGACACAAGCTCTAGTTCAGCCACCTCCCAGCCTCCCAGTCTGTGCAAGTGGGGAGCAGTATCACTCCAGACATCTTCCTTTCTTGTACTTTGCCTTTATGTATCCTCTCATGCTCATTAGAGAGTTTGGATACTTGGCTACATGCCCCTTCACTCTAACTCTGTGCAGCTGTTATTGTACTGTTACACAGAAGGAAATTTATTCACAATACATTTATGCATACATGGCCAGGCCCTCAAAATGACACTAAATAAAATAACCATAGGAAAAATTTCTATCTAGTAGACATCTAAATGTATGCAAATATATAAATATTTGCCTTTGGTTTGTGCCTACAATAAAGAAAAGGAGAAACTGGACAGTCAGGCTATAAACAGGCTCTTAAATGACTTGGAAATATTCAAGATTGGTACAGCAGTTGAAATCGGAGCAGTGACAGCATAAGGAAGGTGACTATGGCTTTGATAAATTTTTCTCTGAAGGCAGTTTCATTACCCTTTCAGGCACCAAAAATTACTTTTTTCCCTTGTGAAGGAGATGATCTCCTGTGGGAAGTGCAGTGATTCCACATTTTGCTCTTTTGACTGGTGATCTCATAATGGGCTAGGAGGATGGCAATTATTCCTGTCAGCCTGCAGATCAAGACACCCAGCAGATCAAGTGAAAACAAACAAAAGGAAGTTGTAATCAAAAGCTCTTGCTAATGATTTGTATGGAATCTGCAATATGTATTAATATTATCTCCTTCCCCCCTCCCAGGCATGACTCTGTAGGAACCTTTCCCTGACATTCCCCCGACTATTTTTTTGTACAAAGGAAAGAGAATTTGAAATGGAGAAAAGATTATTTTTTAATCTAGGACTCGGCTTGCAGTGTGCTGGTGCAGAGACGTAGCTCAAAGGCTACAGCTTGCTCTAACACACTCAGAAGGAGTTTACGGTTTGACAGAGCTGATCCCTGCACCTTGGGCTTTTGATTCACACATTTATAAAACTGTCTCTTAGATTCTTTTAATTAGTGGCAGGCTGCTCTTGGAAGAAAAAAATAATGGTTACGCAGGGGAGCTGGCAGGATTCTTCCTAACTCATGGGGCCAGATGCTGCTCTGTGAGTTCAAAGGGAGCAGTGATTGTTCGCCACCTCTGACAACCAGGCCACTTTCATTTAGGTACCCTTTAGACAGAAAAATGTGACATTTGTGGGTTTACACTGTCTCTGTTTGCTTTCGCATCTGTTCAACCGGATCTGTGGACAGTGCCTTCCCAGCCCTCAGTGGTACTCTGAGGTTTAGTTAGCTGATGGAGAGACTTGAAGATTAAAAAAGGGAGAGGCACCTGTTTTGTTAACAGCAAGGAGAGGACTTGGTGGCTCAGAAATCTGCAGGGGTAATTTTGGCATCCCTGCCCTGACAGGCTGTTGAGATGATCATGACTCATGTTGTTAAGATGATTTTAGCGTTCAATGCCAACTGATGAAAACTGAGTTAAAGGGAAATTAATTTTACATGCAAAACTACAGAAAAGCATTGGAAGTTAACTCCAGAGAGGGATCACAAGAAAGGAAAAGTTGCATGCCCTGATCTCCAGTGAGAGGACTACAGTATTTTATTCAGCCATCTGGAAGGAACCAATTTGTGGTACTTTCTGAGTCTAATTCATCAGGAAGATACCGTACTTCAGTGACAGTGCACATGAGGAGCCTGATGCATGTAAAACCAGAGGACTGGAGAAGGACTGGCTAGCAAGGACTCTGGCTGCCAGATGGACAGCCCATTCCCCAGACAGCCCAGCTCACACATATTTGATCTTGTGGGGAAAATAAAGGAAAACATTGACAAAAGGACTAAGAAAGCTCACTGTCTCTGGGCATCAGGCATTAAACTGCCCAGTTGCTCTTTCAGATGAGTTCCTTGTCTACAGGAGGAACCGGTTGCCTCCACTGAGCAAACAGAGACCACATGCTAACCTGGCTGGGAAACAAGCTGACTCAAAGGAACATGTTGCATCCTTGGAACATGTCAATAATATTTACAAAACCAAATCCACATTAATTATCTACAGTTGCAGGGCTTGGCTGGCAGGGTGGCTCATCTCTTCTCCTTTTGCCAGTACCTTCATGATGCTGATGAACATGATGAGGGGTCGAGGCATCTGTAGCTCTGCAGCTGCCTTTGCCTCTTGCCCATCAGTGGAGTGTGGGCTGTGGGGCACATGGCAGGTCTTTGGACCCACTGAGCAGCTGCAGCCCCCTCAGGCTGCCCAAAAAGGCAGCTTGGAAAAGATTGTGATTTCAGCACATTTGTTTTCTAGATATCGACTACTGCAAATTGGCAGCCGCCAGCATGATTTCTTTCCAGCAAGATTTTAGGCATCTTGACAGTTCCATAAATAGTGTGGAAACGCTACAGAAAGTCACCAAGATCTGTGTACTTTTCTGATCACAGGTCTCCTTCCCACAACTTAAGAAACAACTTTTCCTGGTCCCAAAAGAAAGTTCTTAGTCAGAACGAGGAAAAGAGGGACAATGGGGAATGGGGAACTGGGGTCAGCTGGCCCCCTCTCCTCCCATAATCCACCCAACATCATGCCACCAGGCTAACATCAGACTCAGAAACAGCAGTGGAGTGTTCTCCCTGCCCAGGTAGGCTTGTAGACTACGGTCCTGCACACACAGACCTCCAATAGCTGTTATACATGGTTACGTGGATGTTGCATACATGCATCTGGGCAGAATTCACTTTTTGATGCCACAGTGTGCTCCCACAAGCCTCAGTATATAGCAGGGGATGTTTTACCAACAGTAGGAGCAGCTGCAGCAACAAATATATTTGGAGAGACATAATGGTTTTCAGTTGAGCCTCCTGGGATAGGGTTTAGGGTTTTGTGTTTTTGTTTTGTTTTGTTTTGTTTTTTTCCATTTTGGCTCTTCTGAGTTGAAAGGTAAGGAAGAAGGAATGTCCTTGCTTCCCAAACTACCTTGGGGCCTCCTCTGGGACAGTCTCTGGGCTGCTCTAGCAAAAGCACCAGATGCCATGGTCATCCAGGAGCTCCATCAGTTGCAATGCAATGTGCTTGGCCCCAGACCTCTCTACCCTCATCCCATACTCCCTCTGCAATAGCCCTAAGAAGGACTGCACTGAAGGTTTGCAATGGAGTACATTTGTCTGGGAAACCACCTTGTGATGCAGCAATGCTCAAAGAGCCACTTCTGCTGAACTTCTCACCCTTCTAGGAAATCAATGGCACAAAGGTTCACCATACTATGGATAATTTATTTCTTTGGTTCTTTTTTAATGCCTTTGAAACTACTGGGCTAATAGTTTCTATGCTTAAGCCCTGCAAGAAGGTTGATAGTACATATGTGGTAATTTGAGATAAAATAGTTCTACATATAAAGAGAGGAAAGAAATATCCCTAGTCAATTATGTTCGGGAGAAAGAAGACATTATTTTTTACCTGACAAAGCTGTTGGGAATAAAAACTTGAAATTTTCTGTAAATAGTCCCCATGTTATGCTGAATTTGGTTACTATTTGCATGAGGTATGACTTTTTGAAAATAATACAGTTTGCATAAAATAGACAGCCTGAGAAAGTCACCCTGTACTTCATAAACTGCTGAATTTCGTAGGAGAGCCCAGAGAGCTGGGAAATACAGCCAGAGCAGTCATTTCATGTGCAACTCCTTCCTGCAGAGCTCTGCTTGTGCAAGCAAGCCTCTTCTGTCACCTGCTCCACTGTTCCCGGTGCTGCTTTTATCCTTTGAAAGCATTAATTACGTAGTTTCTGGGGCTGCAGGACTAGACACCCAAATAACCAGGGTTTTTCTTTTTTAACCTTCTGTTTCTTTCAATCCCAAAGGACGAGCCGGCATCAGAAGAATTTCAATGGGGAGAGGCAGCAGCAGGAAGCAGAAGTTACTGAAGCTAATCCAGAGTATCACTGTCACAGCTACTCATGGGCCTATGAGAACAGAAAAAAGGAGCAGAGTCAAGCCAGGAGGAAGCTCTGTGTAGCATCAGTAATTTGCATCTTCTTCATGATTGCTGAGATTACAGGGGAGTATGTTTGCTCAGTTTGGTGAGCTCAGTTTGGTGCCCAGCACAGCCATATTCGTGTCCTTTTGCACCTACTCTGAGTGCAGTGACCCATGAGGCACAGAGGTGAACCCACCTGGGATAAAATAACTCTCCTTTCTCCCCAGTTATTAAAATAATTGTGAGGGGTTTTTTAAAGTGAAATTACCAGAATATTTTCATTTAAAGTAAGAATAAAAGGACCAGTTAATGGGCTAAACTATTCTCACAGGTCTTTAAGCTCAGCTAGAAGTAGCTGAAGTATCTTAACATCTTGTCACAAAGGTTTCTAATAAATTGGGTCACATTTTTCAGAAAAGATTAAAAGATTTTATATGTTTATCCAGGCCAATGAAACATCAGCAGATGAAGGCTGCTAGGAGCAGTTTCTGATATTAAATGCAACAGTCTACAAAATCCAGGGAAATCCAGGGCCAGATTCACCATCTGCTTTTCTTCAGTTAAGTCAGTGTATTTATACCAGGGCATGTTTATCTTTTAAATTGGCCTGCTGGTGTGTCTCCGGATCAATGGAAGATTATTCCCTTGTCTAATTAGCTTTCACTTCTGGACCCATCTTACAATACCCAATATAAGTTTTTGGCTCTCTCATAGACCATCAGCTTTCATTTTGTCCCTCCTATTCACACTCTGCTCAACCTCTGTGATATTTATACCTACCTGATAGTTCCTGTCTCTTTAATTTCCCTTTCTCTGCGGTGAGGTAAAGTTAAGGTATGAGAAACCCCACAGCCTTTTGCCACTGGTGCCCATGGGGATGTAACAAAAATCAGCCAAGGAGGCCTCTGAAAGCCATGTTTTCCTTGTAACTCAGGAGCCCCATGAAAATAAAAGCAAAGGCTTTGTCTTCTCCATAGGTGAGCAGCGGAGGCAATGAAAGAGCCACTGCATTTCTGCCTTCTCCCCTGGCTGTCAGACCCAGCAGGGACTTCTCCAACTCTCCCCTCCCACACGTTTCATCTACATGAAGCCCTCTTGTTTGTAGGTCACATGTATTTCCCTCATGAAGCCCATACATACCACTAATCTGCATGCAGTGATTTCCAGCGCCAGAAGTAATGCGTTATTAACAAAACCATATAATCAGTAGGCTTAAGTTTGGTGAATGCAGCAATGCTAGAGGATAATTGGAAGGACAGATGATATGTTAACTAAATGTTTCATTTTGCTTAATGAATCACACAGCTTTTTTGCAGTGACAGCTTAAGTAACGGGCTTGAAGACCATTTTGCTTCAGACCATTAAACTTTGACAAACCAGTTATTAACTGCAGTTACAGACAGCAGTCTATGGAGATTTTTGTAATTATGAACCATACATTTAATTTTTTTAATCATTAGGCTAGACAGCCTGTGCCTGATGATTGACCATTGAGTGCCTGATAATTTCCACTGCTTTGTGGTATACAAAGCTATAAACATCCATTGTGGGCAACAGTAAATCATAAAAGCCACTTGTTGGACGTATTGATACAAACCAATAAAAGCCTGTAACTATTACACAGGCTTTACTCTTGAAAATAAAGAGCGTGTTCCCCTTCCTTCTCCTCTTCAGGGCAAACAGCTTCCCTGGGCATTATTATGCTAAACGGAACAAAAAAGAAAGCTGCAGGACTCACAAAGAGGTTGCAAAGTTGTGTTTCTTTGAATCCCGAGATCTTTCCTGTGGTGTTTTTGCTCAAACCATCTGTGCTGGCCATTACTGCTCTCCCAAAAGGGGAACCGTTGGCTCAGCCTGATGCACCGTCTCCGAAAGACAATTATCTTCTGTTCTTCTAACACAGATCCATCACAATCTCTATAGACTTGGACATATCAGTCAAACCAATGACACCCTATGTACAGCCCTGATATAAAATTGCTTTCTAAGGATTTTTAGTACCTAATAACCAAATGTGGATTTCACAGTACTTTGTTTCCATTTGGGCACACTAGAAAGAGAGACAAATCCCACATGTGTCCTTGTGTCAAAAAGGGATATAAAGACTTGACCAGGTTGCTAAGATAAGCAGACGGAGATCTCAGAAACTCACCCAAGGCATTAGTTATGCCAGCAATACATAAAATAATAATTTGCCAACATTTTTCATAAACAGCAGGCTAGAAGCAAGCTTTTGCAATGCTGTCCCGGAGAGCATGGAAATACAGTATCTAAAATGCAGTAGGGTTTTGCAGGCAGCTTGTGCTCTACATATTTGTTTGCTGAAAGATAGCTGTTGCCTTGGTTGTTAACATCTGTGCGTTGCCAGACAAGCCTGTTTACCTCTGCTATGCAAAATTGCTTCCCACTTGGGAAACAATTACCCCACAAACAGTGAAAGTCTAGAAGCTGTGTCATGACCAAAAAGTATATGTGCATTTACACCTGCTCATGTTCTGGGAAATCCCCATTCTGTTGAATTTTTCATTTTATTTGAGGAATTAGATGCCCTCAAATTCTGCAGTCATGCCTGCTCCCTTTTGGAAAGTAACTTTCAGGCAGCTGTAAATTCGGTGTAGAGGGAGGCAACATAAAAAACAATAATAATATATCCTTTGTATGTGCAATGTATATTCACCTGCAGTGACAAATTGTACAGTATTAGGTATTATAAACTAAAACCTGAATATTGGAGGAAATTAAACAGGCAGTCCATCCTGCTGGCATGATGACTTTCCATCTATAAGGAAACAAGAGATAGGTCTACGTGTCCTGTTGGCAGTAGTATCTTGCAGAGGTTTGGATGAGGCATTTTACAATGTTTTTCAGGATTCATTGATTCTCATATGGGTTGTGGTCAGGAGAAACAGGTGGGTTGAAATTAATTAGATGACTGAAGAAGGGTGGAAACATATTGCCAAATGCAGAAACTATATGTTTTGGCTCCATTATTTCATGTTTCCATTTTTCTATATTTTCACTCTGATTAAAAGATTCCCTGCTATAGCAAGTTGGCAGGACAGCTTCCTGCCTGTGATTCCTGTCTTCTCCTGCAACCGCCAGCAGCTGGGGTGGTTTAGAGCAATCTTTAGTTTCTTTGGATCTTGCTTTAGCCCTGAGACATGGTTAGAAGAATTTGGCAAAATAATATCTGGCTTACTAGGTAAAAGAAATGTGGTTTCAGATAACCTAAAATGGTTTGGGTTATTTTTCACAATTCACATGAAACCAAAACCTCCCAAACTAAAATGGCATTCAGCCACATTTTTCCAGCTCTAGAAGGAAAATGAAATCATGCATTACAGATGCAAAATGATAGATTAGTCCTGCAAACAGAACATTTTTCTCTATGCCCACACCAAAATGGTCAGTTGTTTGTCACAGATTTTCTACTAGGACCTTTCCTTTTATTCTTGTTTCAGTGTTGCCTGTGGCAAATAAACAACTGGGCATCCAGCTGCCCAAAACTCAGGAAGAGTATGTGTATTTTCCTATAACAAATAGGAAATTAGTCCCATAAGCTAGGTTTCTGAGTTTTTGTACATATATAAAAATATCAATGATCTATGAAGCAATAGTGGGAGGATACTGGAAATGTGATCCCTAATCCTGCTTTTCACCAAGAAACCCGATACTAAAGTAGTCACAGTAAACCAGACCAATAGTGCTAAAACCACAGTGCTACTGTATCAAAGCACTTTTTGTACTTAGGACCCTCTCTGTACAAAAAAAAAACGCCAATAAAACCTTATTTCTTTCATTAATTACTTATTTTCACTGCGTGAATGACGTACAAATGTAACTATCTTTGAAGAGTTTTGAGTCACGTCTGTGGACACTGCAAGTTTAATGTTCCCTTTGATTCACAGCAAAAGTGGTTTCAAGTTTGATCTGGTTGTCTCAAACTTCTGACCAGATCCATGATACGGACTCGTGTTTCACACAGGTGGGCAGATCGCCGGGAGCCTGGCGGTGATCACCGATGCAGCACACATCCTGGTGGACCTGACAAGCTTCCTGATTGGCCTCTTCTCACTGTGGCTTGCCTCCAAGCCTCCCACCAAGCAGCTAACTTTTGGGTGGCACCGAGCAGGTAGCAAAAGTGTCACAGTACAAACATGTGGAAGGGGAAAGGGAAGTCATGTTAGCCAGGCACTGGAAAACCTGCTGATGTCTAACATAGGTCTGCAGATATTTCAAGACAGTGCACAAATATTCTCAAAGCCCCCAGGACACATGACAAACAGAGCAAGCCAGTGACCTTCAAGGAAGTAAAGAGCACAGACATGTCTTATCTACAAATGTGTCTTTCAGTTCATTATTTAATATAGTTTTGGGCTGGTGCTAGCTTTGGCTGAGATTATAGCAACTTCTCTCAGTGACTTGAGTGTGAGTCTACTATGTCTACTCAGTCTACTATGAAAGTAGAAGTTTCTATAAAAGCAACAATGCCTATAAAAATGAGGGGGGTCTCCATTTATAGGAAAACATATACAACACATATAATATTAAATGTATTTTATAACAACATTATATTTGTAGAAAAGTGAGATTCTTTAACATTTACCATATTCTAAGTCCTCTCCCTGCATACCTCTTTGTTGCTGATGGTTTTTATCAGCTGGAAGCTCTGTTGGGTTTTGAAAGTTCTCTGTCCTCAACCAAAATCAACATGTTTACATATGACAGTGCAGTGAGCCCACATAAGCACAGGGTCCAAGTTTCTCATATGTTCAACAGAAATCTAGGCTCCCTTCAGCTGCATAAACAGAGAGGGCGTTACATCCCTAGGGTTGTGGGGAGACTTAGGCATGGGAATGGCAGCTGTGGCACAAGACCCATAGGAGACTTCATAGGATGCCAAGCATAAGACCAGGACATCTCAAATGCCATGAGACACTTGTAGCTAAGGAACTGGGATGTGTTCCTAGTCAGTCAATGGAGCAGGGAGTTGTGTGAATCACCATTAATTTGATGCTTATTGATCTTAGAGATCTTAGAGACCTACCTCACACATGCATGTATGCATCTTAATTTAGTCGTCTCGGTCCAGAAATTAATCCCATGACGGGTGTCTTAGGACTCAGCTTAGTTACTTACATGTAAGGGTTTGGTGCTATTTTGAATGTCCTAATGTGCTCCACAGCTATGGGTCATCTATACATCTTGTGTCAAGTCATACATGGAGGTGTCAGCATATCTCCAAATGAGTCATTTGAGACACCCATTTGAGACCTCAAATGAAGACTCAGATGATAAAAGCTTTAAGGATGTTCAATATGAAGGTCCAGAAGCAGCTTCTGACTCAGAATGTCTGCAGGCCAAGGTTGCCTGTATCTGCAGAATGTACCAGAGAACATCTATGCCATACTCATCCTGTCTTTATATTGATCCCTAAATATATTCTATCAGCTCTGCTGGAAACAGGCTGCTGGATGAGGGGGAGGTTTAGTATGACTGAAGCGGGGCTGGCATTACGTTGCCAACACACAGCTGAACTTTCCAGCCTTAGCAAACTACTACTTACCATCAGTTGATCCATAATTATTTCTTGTGTTTATGCTCTCTTAACCTGAGAATAAAGGAAAGTGAAAGAGAGACTTCTAACTAGCTGATGAGATGGCAGGCAGGTTTGGCCACCTCACATAACTTCACTCTCAGTCTGTGTTAGTTTTTTCAAGCTTTTTTTTGTCATTGCAATGCAGAACATCAAAACCAATCTTTGCTTGCCATTTTATCCTGGTAGCAAAGAGAGCCCTGCATCAAATCCCAGTGGCTATTTAATTGCATTCCATGCTAGTTATCCTGTTTCTTGCTTATTTTCCCAGCTATATTTCCAGTTCAATATGCAGGTGGGTGCCTTAATAGGGTAGATGAGGAGTGTCAGGTGGGTGGCAGAGCCCCTGTGTGCCACCTACCAAAGTCTTGCAGCTGCAGCCCTCCATGTCACTGGAAGCTGTTCTTTCACTGTTTTTCTCAGTGACAGATTGGGTTTGTCATTTAAAGGCTGTGTATGACACCACTCCAGTTTAGCAGGAACCATCTGAATGCCTCCTGTCTTCTAAGCCAGACCAGGCAGCAGAATCAGTCAAGACAGCAGTTCAACACAATCCTTTGAGTGTGCAGCTACTTTCATCAACATGGCTACAAGCATAATATTGAAGGAGATTGATAGCATGAGCCAGACCTACCTCCAGGTAGGAGTGCTCTCTTCAACTTCAGCTTCTTTATTTATCTCTGGCATGATTCAGAGTTTCCCAAACAATTCTATGCTATTGGTTGCTATGCTATGTGAGTTCTGGCAGTTCTGAAGACATGTAACCGAAAACATCTTGAGTAAAATATTTCTTACTACTGAACTGGTCTGTAAGCTTAGCTAAACTTTTGCCAAGATACCACATTGAAAAGTAATAGGTATTTTTGCCTTTGTAGGTAAAGATGACCTCCAACATTATCAGCTGTGTGTTATATGCACACACAGACACAGACATTCATGCATGAACTGGCAAAAGCTGTGGGCTCCTTTAATAGAAGCAATAGCAGAGTCATCAACTGAGTCATCAAGTCATCAGTTGGGCCAGGTTTGCCAGGTTTCAACCTGTAACTTGCAGAAAATACAAACATCAGAAAATATAAACACTGTGCTTATGTTAGCTTCTGTCTATCCACTTTTAAGCAAAACTAGATTTCCTTGTCACTGCACTTTCATTCGTTATATTTCACTTTTAGACAAAATGGTTAGTTTTGATAAGCATCTGGAGCCTGGACTGCTGCTAAATGTGTGACCTTCATAAATATATATTCAAAATCATAAGCTGCGTTTCAGCTGCTTTCAAGAACTGACAGTGGAGGTCTGTGCAAGTGTTTTGGTCTTTCAGTCGATCTATTGCCTTTCACTTTCCTGTGAATTTTCATTTTCTTGGTATTGTCTCAGTTGTGCCACATTTACCCACTCAAGTCACATGCCAATTACTAGTCCCACATCCTATTAAAAACCAGCTGCACTTTCATACGAAGATCCCCAGACCTCGCCTATGGCAGTGCAATAAAATGTGGCCTGGGGGACTGGATTTATTTGAGCCCAACGCAGAGCCAATAGAGACAAAATTAAATTTTGCTGCCCCAGGGAAAAAATAACTTGTTTTGGCCTCATCACTGCTGGTGGTACAAAAATTATTTACTGGCATTGGCAGAAGAGAGGAAGGAGAGGTTTTCCTGGCAGGACCTCGTTGGGGGCTGTCACTGAAGTGACGAGAGGTGTGCAGAAACAAGAGAGGCTACAGGAGGGGGATTATGTCTGCCAGTGGGTTTGGGCGAGCCATATCTCCTGCTTCCCTCTGTTCCCCTGACCAATATAATCTTGTTGGGGAAGGAGGGCTGGTTCCCGGGGTCCTCACATCGTACTGGCAGGGTCAGACAACCTTGTAAGGTGTAAAACAATTGCTCTTTTATCCTTCCCATTACAGTTCCTTTTGCCCCTCCCAAAACTCCCCAAATGATCTTTTTAATCTCTCCAATTTCTCTAAGTGCCCCATGAACTCAACATTGGAAAGGGCACAAAAGTAGGAGCAGGCGGAACAGGGTTAGTCCACCATATGCATAGGGCTGCCCTGTGCCCTTGGATTTGCTATGACCAGAAAGGGGTTTGACCTCTTTTTGTGAGTGTCAGAGCTGTCAACAGACAAGAAGTAACTTTTCTGGTTATGAAGCTCACAAAACTGGAGCCATTACCATCAACCTCTTAACATTTCTTGCATTTCTGTTATGACTCTTGTTAAAATCAGATTGTTTTATTTCCTAGAAATTCTGGGAGCTTTGATGTCTATGGTAATCGTTTGGATGGTGACTGGTGTGTTGACCTATTTGGCTAGCATGAGGCTGCTGCACCCTGTTTATGATATTGATGCCACTGTGATGCTCATTACCTCTGCCTGTGCCGTGCTTGCCAACATCCTGTAAGTTATTTTGTTTTCCTCTCCATATAACTTTTAAGCCTTGAACCTGCTTCTGTATTTCAATACAAAAGAAAGAGGGATATTTGCCTCAAATATATTAAATGTTTACAAGTTTCATGAAAACATAGAAAGAAGTAGAGGAGAGAGATCCTGCTCTTCACTGAAGGCTGCAGTTGCTCTCCTCCTTTCTGGTAGCTGCCACGCTGGGAAGGGAATTTATAAATGCACAAACTCCAGGAAAAGATTAATCTCCATCTCACTTTTCATTAGATGTCAGAACATTCAAGAACTCTACAGAAAATGAGACCTCATTAATTCCCCTGTTCACAGGCTTTCCTGTTTGCATGCAAAAAAATGAAACACCTAGGAATTATCTGCTTAGCCACTCTGAGATTTTACTTAATGTGTTTGATTTTACTGTTCATCACTCAGAAGTGAGAGGACTGATGATGTGTATGACATCACTGCTTTCAGAAATGCAACAAGCCCACTGATATTTGCAGCTTTACATCTCTTGCAGGCTAAGTTTGATTCTGCACCAAACCGGCCACGGGCACAGTCATGGGGCACAAGCCAGGGGACATGTGTCGGTCCCTCTGGAAAAGGCAACCCTGAGCAATGCCAGTCTGCGGGCAGCCTTTGTGCATGCCATTGGAGATCTATTCCAGAGTATTAGTGTGCTAATTAGTGCACTTATCATCTTCTTTAAGGTTAGTTTTATTAGTTCACTTGCCTTCCCTGCAATTAAGGATAACAGTTATTTTCATAGCATTGTGACACTGGGTGTAAATATGTAAATATTTTCTTTGTCTTAATGATATACATTGTAATTTAGTCAAAGACAATTATACTTATTCTTGGGAATAGGAATGCCTGTTGAGAATGTACCACTTACTTCTTAATGTTTCAACTGCAAGGAGGATACTTTGGTGTCTCTCCCTTTTTCCGTCTTCATTCCCTGGGCTGAGGCTTCTTGTCAAAGAAATAATGGGCCAATGGAAACCTGGGCTGCACAGAAGAGTGTGGCTAGCAGGTCTCCCCATATGTACTGGTGAGGCCACACCTGGAATAATGCATCCAGTTCTGGGCTCCCCAGTTCAAGAGAGACAGAAAACTACTGGAGAGAGTCCAATGTAGGGCAACAAAGATGATTAAGGGATTGGATCTCCAGAGGTCCCTTCCAATTCTGAAAATTCCATGATTCCATGATCTGGCAAAGGAGGTCAGCACTCATTCTGTACTAGATGAATGGAATATATTATTTTTTCAGATTAACTAATTAAAAATGGCAATAACCAACAACAATGAAATAACAAAGTGATGTGTTCATATTTTTCTAGCCAGAATACAAAATAGCTGATCCAATCTGCACATTTGTGTTTTCCATCTTTGTTTTGGCAACCACCATCACCATTTTAAGGGATATTTTGATTGTGTTAATGGAAGGTAGGACCTGATTCCAGAATCAATAGTTATATTTTGGGGGTTTTTCTCTCTCTTTCTCCATAGTGCTTATAATTGCTGACAAAAGTATGATAGCACACTTCTGTATCAGTTTCCAATATTCTCATAATTCTGATTGTACTTTAAACCTAATTACAATTTTAATCACAACTGTTTTCTACCATTGCACTAGAAGATTTATACATATACGAGTTTTCATAAAAATCTGTTTACTGGTGTTGTGCTAATGAACTCCTAATGTGTCCCTAAAAAAGAGTCGCTTTTGTTTGTTGTATGTGTAGCATTGCTTTTTATCACCCCTTTAGCATGAGTGGTGTGTTCATCATGTAATTATTTTACCAATGTGAAATATGAGTCTTTGATTAAAAACAACAAGAAAAAAAAAAAGAAAAGAGAAGAAGACTGTGCTTTGAACTGAGCCTGTGAAATAGGCTGAGTGCAAGAAGCAGAAGTTGAAAAGATTTTTAGTTATGCCAGTCCAGAAAAGTAAGCTGGTGGAGCTTTCCAGTCATGCTCAGGTGCAAGGGAACAGACAATTCTCAGCACATCAGCACCAAGAAGAACAGGCTTAGCAATCTTTAATCCTGCCCAGCTATGGGCATGAACATCTGATTTGCAAAGCCAAATTACTTGAGCAGTCACAGGTGCATGGTTTTGCCTTCCTTACACTGAATGATATACTGGAACCTCCTTCTCAGCTATGAAGACATAAGGATTAAAGGGAAAAGTAGGAAAAGAGCATAGCTTTGAATGGTTGTGAGTCACTCGGTATGACTGTCTGCATGGCTATTTACTTCTCTCTTTCACTTTGCACCTATTCTGCTTCAAGAAAGGAAATATCCAATATTGCTTTCCAGTAAAGCTTCATTCTAGGATTGGTTTGCTTTCAGTGATTGTGTGACAGAGACCTTTCTGTTGAAGTGTACCTAGACAGATGCAAATGGCTGCATCTCAGCTGCCAAAAAATCAGATCTCTTGATTTCTGAAAAATACCAATCTACCAGGAAGACCTGACAGCCCCTGACATACAGGGGTCTCATTCTCATAGCAGTGATTTCCAGCTTCTGTAAGCAGTGCTGACATACCAAATCTGGCAAATCTCTCTTCCCCTCTGCCACAAGCCCATTTACACTGTCCTTCTAGGAAATTCTCTAAAGCCAGTCTCCTACCTCTGAAGTAGCATGTTCTGCCCACAATTTTTTAAAGAGAAATGGATGTCAGAGCTGGTGTTGGAGGTGGCTCTCACTCCATGCATCCAGTCTGTCCCAGGGTGTCAGCCCCACAGCCCCTGTGGCTGACTATGTCATGCGGGCACTGACTATCCATGGTTTTCTCTAAAAAGCATGTACACACCAGCATTCTATTTGCTAAGTCAGTACTCCATATAGCTTACTATTCTTGTAATAAATAGATGGGACAAAGCATACAACACTGAGGTCATTAAAGATTACAAATAACTACCAGTTACAGTACGAAAGACTAAATTAACTGATACTCTAATTAGCATTATTATACTTCCTAACGGGTGGGTTAAAAATATTTTTGAGCTAACTGATCCAAGTGAGGCTTGATGAGCACAGCTGTTCAGGTGGGCACAGAGGTGGATTTCCAAACTCCCATGTCTCTCTCCAGGGAAGTCCTGTAGTTAAATTCCTTGGTCAAATTTGGATTTAGATTAAACTCTGAATTTTGTGTTGCAGCTCACTCTGTCACAATTGTCCTCACTCTGAATGAGGGTCATCACCATCATCATCTTTTGTAAGACATAAAACAATCATTGATCTATTCATTAGGTAGACCTAGAGTCTAATCTCATCTAAGATGAGGCAAACAATTTTAATATTTATGTTTATCTTTCCCTAAAGAGATGCTTCTTTGTTGTGTAAATGTGTTGAGGACAGAATCCCTCAGAGGTGTTCGAGTGATGCCATAAAATCTGCACTCACAAAAGATGTTACTGCAAAGCTATCACACAGTGTGGCTAGACAACACACTTCTGTATGTAAAAAGGACCCTCAGAGTATCTCCTAAGACATGCATAACTCTCATTCTTCCATGGAGAAGTATGAAACAAGAGATAGGATTAAAGTCCACAGTGAACTCTAGACAGGCTTTCCAAAGAATGGAATACTTTTGTAAAAAGTTATGAATGTAACAGAATGAAGATGCATTCATGATGCATTTTCATCTAATGATCGTTGTTATCTCTTCAAAATACTTTTTCCACTAATTTCTCCTTTTAAGGAACATCAAAAGGACTTGTTTATGATGCAGTGAAAGCAAGAATTTTAGCAGTTGAGAAAGTGGAATCCATTCACAACCTTCATCTTTGGTCTCTGACAATGAATCAAACTATTCTGTCTGCTCATGTTGCCACAGGTCAGTAAATTTCTGTAAACAGGGAGTAAGTATTCAGCTGCTGCCTAATAAAGGTCAGCCTTTACTGAATGGAAAACAACTGACTGTATATCTGTTGCTTGTTAAAACAAATATCATAATTTTGTTGGAAAAATACCGCTACCAACAACAAAACAAGCTCTCAAATCCTCCTCTCAGAAATCTTGCCAAAACAACAGGGAACTCTACTTAATCCAAAACTTGAAAACTGCAGAGGTTGTGGAGAAAGGAAGTAAACTGCAAATATTGTAAACAAATTAAAAGAATTAGACCCAGGCTCGATTCTCACAATATTAAATAGATTTTGTAGTGGATTTGTCAAACTTAAAACCCGTTGATCTCTATAAGAAAGACTTACAGGGCAAATCTGCATTCCTGATGCATCTCTAGCTGTAAAATAATATTTTAAACATAGCTTGGAGCATAGAGGTAACTCCAAGGGAACAGTTAATCTTTAAAAATATTTTTAAAAAATGTAATCCTTATCCCTATTGACAAATTGTCCACTACCCAGATCAATTTTCTTGCTTATCTGTTTGCTTTGTATATATTAAAGTTTACTAAAGGAAAAAATTCCACTTGTGTTTGGCCAAGAATGGGTTCAGAGGCAAAGTCCTCCATGGAGTCCCTGCTTCCCAAAAAGACCTAGTCTATCAGCCACCCGAATCACTTGGCACTATTGCTACTCCCTGACTGGATGAACTAATCTTTATTAAGCATTCCTGCTTTCTTCCAGTTTTCTGCCAAACTGAATTTCTTTGGTGATTACTCTTAGCTTAGCTCTTGCCAAAGTTGCATATTCCAACCACATTTGAATGAACAAACTTTTGCTGACATGCAGGTTTCTGAAAGGGGATAAGAAGGACAAGAAACACTTCTCAAAGCAAACTTCTTGTTAGAAGTTTGTGAACGATCTCTGTCAGTAAAAACTTACTCTTCTTTCAAGTATTGTATTAGATGCATTTTGATAATTTTCTGCTTGCTATCTATAGCAGACACAGCAGACAGCCAGAAGATTTTGAGAGATATTACTCAAGCCCTGTTTGAGCACTACAGCTTCCACTCTATCACCATTCAGATTGAATCGGGAGAGGATCAGAAACGAGACTGCGTCTTCTGTCAAGACCCCAGGGATTAAAGGGAGTGATATGCTATGCAAAATAACAAACACCCCTCATATGGGTCGATAGAGACTATATGTGCTGCTTGTATGTAATTGCTTAAAAACCAATGGTAATTAACTGAACTAAAAAGTCCTGCCACTGTGAGCAGGTACCATCTACCAGGAGAGAACATGTATTAGGTCCATCCATCAGCTAGATTACCTGTCCATCAGTGGTTATTTTCAATTACAAGAGAAAGTATCTTAATTATTCTTGACTAGAGCAGCAGATTGGCACTAAAACATTTAAGGGTGCCTGCTTGTAATAGCAGGTAACAAAAAACTAATCAACCTTCAATTTATGGGCAGACTAATTATCACAAAATGTAATGAAATGTAAATTTGGTGTTAGCAAAGCTCAACACTTACTCAGGATAAAAGAAAAAAATTAAATCAGCACAAAGGATGAAGAGATCTGGGAAAGAAAGAGATGGTGGCATGCCCTGTGTTTTGGCAGGCATTCCTCCTCCATGTCAAGGGAAGTATCAGAGGTGCACCCTATTCTGCAGCATGGATCACAAGAAGCTTTACTCCACTCACATTTGGCAAATAGCTCTTTGGATTTGTATCTGACCCTATCTGTTTTTCAGCCAAACTCTTTTCTGCCAGACACAGCCAGTATTCTCTACTACCGAGACAACCCATAATTCATATCGCACATGCATCATGTTAAGTTGTGACAGAACATTTGTAGGGGATTCTAGGTGTCTGTGTCATGAGGTACCACTGAGTTGTGACAATTAAACAGACCAGGTATCCAACAAAATGAAAAAATAATTAGGACAAGGGAAGACTGTGGCCTGTTTTGAACATCACATTAAGTGTCCTTCACAGCATGGCCTGTGAGGTCTTACCCTGTAATGCTACATCCTTGAAGTTAAAAAACCCTTTGGCATATCACACAGCCATTCACTGTACATATTAAGGGACACACCTCTCCTTCAGGCAACTGATTCCCAGATTCCTTATCAGGATGTGTTAAATCTTCCTCTTCTGCATACCTGGCAATGGTTACTGCAGAACTGGGAACAGAGTCAGGACTTTCTCCAGTGCCTCTATTTTTGTCCCATCAACTGAATTAAACTCTCATCTGTTGGCAAAAACAGGAGTTGCATTTCAAAATGCATGCTCAAGGGCTTCTTCAAAAAACAGCTTCAGTTCTGCCCTAGGCCAGTGCAGCTTCGCTTTCTGTGCAGAACTAGATGTAATGTTTTCCCACTCTGCAGTCCTCACTCCTACAGCTGTAGAGCTCATTTTATTAACAGGTTTGTTAGAACAGAATAAAGTACACTATACTGAGTGGTACTGAGTTTCCAGGCTGACAGTTGGAAAGAGCATTGTGTTATTAAGGTATAAGAAGGCCTTGCTTTTTAGGGAATTCAGTTTTATTTATTTGCAATAGGTTCACATTAGTTTTCTACTTTATCATCCTAAAGAGATTAGAATTTATTATTAGGGGCTTTTGGCTATGGATAATACATAACTATGTGATGATAGATTGATGTATTAAGCTGGGATTTGTTACCTGTTAGGGGGAACAAGAAATTATTCTGCTTTGTGGAGGCATCCCAGAAGATCTTAGCCAGGTAAACCTCCCACTGAAATCAGATACAGTATTAAAACACAAACCCACTAAGAATTTCATGAGTATCTCATTATTTACTGGCTTGGAAGTACAGAGAACATAGCAATGGTATTCAGCACAGTGATAAAGGCAATCCTTGCCCTTTACAACTGAAACTTCAGAAGATAAGAAACAGATAAATCAAAGCACAGTAAGAAACCCTAAATGAAAAAATTACCTTGTATTTTGGCCAGTTTCTCTGCTGGTATAATTTAGCACGGTTGCTTCCTACCAAAGGCAACTCGGCTGTGCTTGTTAAATAATCTGAGCATCCTTTTCATTAGTTGGGGAAGACAAGTGAATAGTATGGCCTGCATGTGAAAAAAAAAGTAATTTAAAATGTTTTTAATAAGATGAGGACAGAGACCTGGATATAATCAGGTATTTAGGGGAACAGTTGGTCAAGAGTAATGTAAAAGACAATGAGTGGGTGACAGCAGGATCCATATAGGACACAGATTCAATTCTGAGATTTAGGCTGAGGTGCAGATAAAAACCAGAAGTACAAAAGCAAGTGTTGATCTTGAAAAATTTTAAACAGATGAGTAACATGGTCTACCAAGAAAGCTATGCTGAGTTGCAGAGCTGTAGAAAAGCTGGATGGAAGCAACACAAGAGGACCTGGAAAAAAGAAAATTCAGCAGCAGAGACCAGGACTGATGAGGCTGTTGTCCACATGAGTTGAAAGGATAGAGAGGACTTTAATTATGTTTTAGAAAAGGAACAGAGAAGTATAGAAATGTGAGGCAAGAAGGAGTTAATCCAAAATAATGATCCTTAATGAGAGAGTGGGGGAAAGTTGTAAAAACAAAAGTTTTAGAAGGAATGAGGTAGCAGCTGACATCCACAGTCATCCCAATGATCCATTAGACCCTCAGGATTGTAGCCTGGGTACATGAGTATTAAAGGGCAGGGCAGGAGTGGAGTGGAAGAGGAGACTTTTGGCTTTGTTAGCAGCAGTAGACCCTGTATTTCAGCAAAAGAATTTAACCATATATCTTCAGCAAAAGTTAGAGAGAGAGAAATTGTCTCTACTTTCCATCATGGAATTTACTCTAGCAGACCACAGTAGGAAAAGTAATGCAATAGCTTATGAAAACCTAGGGAAAATGTACCCAAATATGACAGATTGAACACAAATTCAGAGCAAATATTTACCTTTACTTATCAATATTGCTAGAAGGAGCTGAATCTTTAATGTTCCCACTGTATGTATGAATGTAAAATATAAATCTTTTGTTCATCCCCATCTAGTCTGATCTCCAGGGATATTATCTTGGTACAAAGTTGTTTTCAGAATACTTTCTAAATGTTGAGGAAGGATTTCTGCAGAAATGCTACTGCAATATACAGAGGACAGGGTTGAGAAATTCCTAGATGTTTTCTAGACTTCTCTGCTTTTATTAACTTTACCTCCTTTTGATTGTCTGCAGAATAACTATAAGAAAATTGAGAAAAAATTACTATCTCTAAACCGTTCTTGAAACTACTGTGAAATAGAAAATTATTTATCATGTAAGTGGTCTCTTTTCCACATCTGACTGGTTTTTGGTGGAGTTCAGTTCACGTAAGCAAGTATGTGGCTTTACCAGCTGGCACTGAACCTTTGTGTGCATAAATACATTCATCTTCCCCTAAATTTTAATGCAGTCATTTTGTAGCTTGTAAATTACATAGTCCTCCATTCCTCAAAAAGCACTCTCTCTTTTTCACTTTCCACAACCAAAATCTAGCACATTGAGCAGAGCCTGAGGATAAGGAGTTTGTAGAAGCTCAAGACTTTTTGGAGTAGAAACCATGAAATTGGAAAGCGCAAAGCTAAACTTTCTTCATTCAGCACTGACAAGAGGCCTAAGTCCCAACATTATGCTGAGATTACCATCAAACAATGGTGGAAATGTTTATTCAAACTGTAAACAGTTAAGGCACAAATCTGTCATTAGCATCAGTGGAATAGTCCCTTACTATAACTATAGTTATTTACATCCTGTGTTGGCCTGTCTGAAATACGAAGTGATTAGGATAATTGAGTATGCAATTAATGATTATATTGCCCACTTAGTGTGGGACTTCATGACAGTAACTCATCACCTCCAGAGGAAGGCCAAACAAGATGTCTCAGCCCTGTCCATGGCAGCAAATGTTCACCTAAGCAACAAAGGACTGTATAAGTCTGCAATATCATTCTTACAAATGTCAAGAGGCTGTACCAAACAATTGGCTGTTTTCTCCTCTGTTTTAAAAGAAAGCATACTCCAACACATTTTCCTCAATGCCTTCTCCTCAGCCATAGCAGATATGCTCTTCTTCCTTTTTCATCCCCTTTGACTATTGTCCCCTTCTAGTCTCTGGTTTTCTGTTTTTCCCCATTTGTCTTTTTTCAGCAATGCCTCAACTGGCTGCCTATTCAAATTTCAATTTCAGTCCGATATTTATCATGTATCCTTTCTGCATACAGCCTTCCCCATTCTTCTTCAACCTGTATGGTTAGATAAAAGCTCCTCAGAAAGAAACTGCTTTTTCCTCCATGTTTGTTGAAATCATGATAAAACAAAATGTCTTTTTTGTTTGTTTGTTTGAGTCTTTTGTAAGCACAATAACAGAGATTTAATAAAAATAAGAACAGCCATTCTAGACATCACATATTGGCCCACATCAAGCACCAATATATATTTACTTTGTATTAAAGTTATTTAGAACTTTCACAGCCAAAAAATTATCTGAGCTGGCTCCAGCTTAAGATACTCTTTCATGTTCTCAAGCCTGCTGATAATCTCTTTCAGCTAAGGAAAATACAATCCTTTCACACCTGAGTACACACAGTTTAAGCATGAAAGGAATTAGAGACATCCAGTTGCTTAACTGCCTCCTTTGACTTCTCTCTACTTGGACTTGGTGTCAAACAGTCAGTGTCTAGCACAAATGCACTGCAGCAGAGGAAGCTTTGGAGAGCAGCCCAGTGAGAAGAGTGGCTGGAATGGAAGCACAACAGAGGGATTTTTTCACATGGTTGCCAGTGCACATTCAGAATTTCCTATCCTTGTGTTATGCTGATGAGAAACATGTCTACTTTTTACTACAATATTGGGGTTTGACTTCTGATTTAAAGGGCTCTGTAGCTTTGTCTCCAAAACTGGACTGCCACATCCTCTGCCAGGATGCACTGCCTCTCCCTACCACACACCACAGAAAATGCTGTGACATGCAATGAAAGGTGTCCTGCTGTGACACATGCCATGTCACTCCTTGCATGCTATAGCCATGAGCTTCTCAGCTATGGGGCCTCCTCCTTAACTGTACGGGCAGAGCAATCATCTAGGCCTTAATGAAGCACTGACTTATTTTTTCCTGCTATGTAGTTATATTCTGTACTAATTTTCTTCTTGGAGTCTGAAGCTGACTGGAACAGTTCCTGTAGCTCCTGTCTAAATGAGAAAGAGCAGGAATCATTAATCATGGCACAACCTACTAATCCACAAAGAGGCACAAGGCACTCTGGGCTAGCTCCTGATCTAGGCACCAATTCTGATGTCAAAATGCTTAGAAGAAGTGCGCTTCCCAGCAGTAGTGTGGATCCTGGATCTTTAATTTTTGGCTCCTGCCCTGCTTTCTCATTTGCTGACAGGTAAGTGTTAGAAGTGCTTTGAAGGATGTGCTGTGCTTTGTAGGATGTGGTGCACTTTGAAGGAGCAGCAGAAAGTCCTGATGAGCTTATGAAAATGTTGCATCCAGCCCTCTTCTGCAATAGTGATGGGTTTTGCAAAAGCAGATCCTTTGTAGGGAGCATAGAAAAATGATAAGGGCATAAACGGGAAATCCTGTGGGCTTCAATGCTAGTTCAGTGCCAAACATCTGGGAAATGGCTGGGAATGAGCTGCAGACCTGTGCTCTGCTTGCAAAGGGGTGCACTCCCCCTCAATATGCATGAGCAGCAGTACCAATTCCACAGGAGTGCTAACGGGAGAAGAGTGTGAATGTGAAATGAAATTTAACAGCTCCCTCTGCCCTTTAAACTACACTTACAGAATTAAATGCAGAAGCAGGGATCACAAAAAAATGTTCCCTTAAAATGAACAGAGTTTTGACTTTCTCTGAGCACTTCCTTCACAGTGAGTGTTTTCAAGAATTGTTCAGGTACACTCATTTCTACTGTATATTAGCAGAAAATACTTGGTCATCCATTAGTCCCCCACTGAGTTTCAATTGCAAAGATATGACTGAAAGCTGGTATTAAGTGTGACAGAGAGGCTTAAGAACCTTATAGGCTTCAATATTGTATAAAAGACATGAGTCAATAAGGCTTTTCAACAGCAATTTAATGCCATTAATTTGTATTCTCCCGGCATGTAGACTTTGTAGTAGGCACAGCTCAGGTTCTTCTGAAAAAAGAAGATGGTGTCAGTCCCCAGAAGGCTCTGGTCTACCAGAATTGGAGAGGCCAGGGAGGGGAGAGGGAAAACCATGCGGAAAATCAGAGTGATTTTTCTGAGGTCACATCTGAGATCTGTGGTTACACAAGCCAGCTTTGTGTGTGCTTTAATGTCCTACCTAGGAAGAGACACACAATTATATGCTAGTTAGAACTTACTTGTAGGGCCTCGGTTGCATTAAACAACTACTTTAGTATTATGCAAAGAAGAAAGGAAAACCAGAGAGGACCCATCCTTAAAAAAAAATACACCAAACAAAAGACACAAGGAGAAAAAAACAAAACCCAGAGCTTCTTTTAAAACTGCTACTAGAAGTGTGTATTAGAACACATCAACTTAATTTTCTTTAAAGTCTACAGTTTATTTTTTAGATTTGCTCACATAAGCAGGCGGACTTTGAGGACAGTCAAAGGGAGAGGAACCAGTTTTATGGGACAAGAGATTTGCTTTCCATGAGCACTGTGTTGCATCTCCTGTAGGGTGTCCAAGCAAGGGAGTGAACCCGAGTAGTAACAACATGGTTAGTGAAGAAGGCAGTCAGGAATGAACTCAGTACTTGTTTTTTTCAAATATTATGAAAAGTCTTTTCTATTTATCATGGATATGTCCCTTCCCATCTCTACCAAAAGAAGTATTGAAGACTTACCCAGGCAGGCACATCACTGAGCCTGAGGCATAAGTCATGCTGCAGGCATGAGTAACTCTTTTTTTTTTTTTTTAACTAGAAACAAGAAAAATGAACTTTTCTTTTTATGATCCACTAAATGGT
The DNA here is from genome assembly GCA_013400555.1 of Jacana jacana. Lineage (NCBI taxonomy): Eukaryota > Metazoa > Chordata > Aves > Charadriiformes > Jacanidae > Jacana > Jacana jacana. Next base: position 4,324 of record VZTM01016090.1, on the reverse strand, counting down.
GAGAGGAGATACCTTGTCACAGAACAATACATTCAAGCTCGAATCCTGGGGATGGTAAAAAAAGATTTTATCTTTCCTTGTATAATTTTTCAAGAAACTTTTAAATTTCCTCAGAGTGCTTTGAGCCTCAGCTAACACAGTGTTATTCCATACAGCATTTGTCTGTAGAATACTCTATTTTGTTTCATCTTTTCAATTCTGTAATTTTGATTCTTCTGTAACATAGATATGCCTTTTAAACAGACCTGGGTTGTAGTGGAGGTGACCCTCTACTGAGCACCTTGGTGAAAAACCCACAATCCCTGCATAGGAGAGCTGTAAGGAAAGGAAATATTGCCACCATTTTAAGGCAAGGGTATGAAGAAAACTAGTCCTGGCTTTCCAGGTGTTGTCTGTGCAAACCTGAAGTAAACCTGAACAGGTCTCACTTCTTCAGCATTGCTGTGTCTCTGAGGAACTCATCTGTAGGTCATTAGCAGAGGATGCTCAGAATGTCTTAAGTATGAACTCCAAATCCCCGTCAGTGTTGTGCTTCCCCGTTAGTGGGTTATACAGCTGGGAAGTCCTGAGACTGAGGCAGTGTTCATTCCTCCCTGTCACCCTCTCCTTCTGTGGTGACCCTATTTGGAAACCGTTTGGGCATCAGCTGTGGCATGAGATTTTGCTTCTTGGAAAGCCACAAGCAGGACCTGGTAAGGATTTCCTCTCACACAGCTGTCATATATGGTGAACCCCAAGAATCAACTGTGTTTTGCATAGCCACTGCACTGCATCTCATTTGCAGCTTTCCCTTCTCCAAAACACTGACTTGGGTTAAGCAAGCAATGAAACACTGAAGAGAAGAAAACATTAAAAAAAAAACAACAACGCAAACCAACAGTGGAATTATTACCTACTAAAAAGCAGCAAAGCACTAGGAAGTTTCTTTGATTATTTTTCAATTTATGTAACAAAACATTATTGAGAGGAAAGGATATAATCAATACTGAGTAACATTATAGCTAGCTGTGCAGCAATTTAATGCTAGAAACGGATTAAGGTGACAGGAAAAGTCAATGCAGTCTTAAATTAAAGGTGAGGAAAGTCAATGAAAAGTCAAAGCTGGTTAGGAGTCCATCAAGTAATAGAGGCTAAAGCTCTGGTAAGTACAAAGTGCCTCAGTACCTCACCTTATCACTACAGCTCTCTCTCTTTACCATGTTCACTCAAAAGAGTAACTAAGTATATGTTTGTTCTCAGTATGAACCATTAAACTGTTTGAATTCATTGGGTTATTTCAAAGAGGATTTGCAAAACAGAAGTCTGGGGTTTTTACCATTTTTGTTTAGGGAATAAAATTGGATTTTTTTCCCCTGGGTTTTATTTTTATTTTAGAAAATACTTTTTCCCTGAAAGAACCTACAAGCTAAACTCACTGGAGAATAAACAGGATTATAACTTTACTAGCACCAGAGGAGGCATCTCTGGTTAAATAAGGGGGAGATATATTTTGCTTGCAGTTTTAGCTTAAGATGCAGCTTGCTTTCTTATATTAAAGCAAATAAAAAGAAGAAAAGTCTGCTGCATTCCAGTAACACCTCTGCCTTTAATTCTCTGGGGTTTGGAAACTGACAAACTGAGAATACACCACCTAATATTGCTTTTAATTATTAAACAAATAGTAGCCTGTCTCTCTGAATTCTGTCATAATACTCAAAAACATGGGTATTCAACAATCCTGGTGTGCTGTCAAAAGGCTCTTCTGTTGAGTTCTTGATTTCTCATACTCCTACTAGAATATAAGGCTGACCAGAAGAAACTGCAAGTATCACGGCAAAAGTATCATGATTTATATGCTAACTTCTTGAATAGCTGTTGAGATTTCAATATTTCCAGTTCATAGCAGGAACTATCTCTGGGTTTTGCTAGTAATGAGGAAAAACCACACTGATGTGGAGGTTTGGGTTCTAGATCTTTGGTTGCTCAAAGTGATATTTTTGTAGCTTCACTTTTGATGATGCTAAAGATTCAAGTTGTGAGTCAAGACATCTTTAAGGGTTCAGTAAGAGATGATCTTGAAAATCTGGTTTGCCTGGCTTGCAATTACCAGTACCTAAGACGTCAGGCAGAGCTTTCTCTTGTTTTTAACATCTCCCAGGTATGTAACAGAACTTGAAGGAACTTGCATCTCTTGTATCTGCTGATGCCAGAAGACAGGCTGTTGTTTCAGTGCAGGCTTTGATCCCTTGATGCTTAACACTTACCCTCTTTGGTAGAACAACTGTAGTAGTTGCATATTATATGTTCTCTGCCAAAATACTGTGTTTAACAAAGCTGCTTTATCTGTGTATAACCTGTTATACCAAGGCATGTGAATCTGCCCTCAGCCTCCAGGACTAATTGATGGTCCATCCCTGGAAGTGTTTAAGGCCAGGCTGGATGGGGCTTTGAGCAACCTGCTCTAGTGTGAGGTGTCCCAGCCCATGACAGGGGGAGATGGAACTGGATGATCTTTAAGGTCCATTCCAACTCTAACCATTCTATGATTCTATGGTATTTCAAAACACAGCAATTTGTGACATGAAATAACAGTAAATCCCACTGAAGTATCTATGCGTCATGTCTTTCCCTCTCTACAGATGACCAAACTTTCTGACTGAAATCTGCCTGAAATCTGCCATCACAGATTACAGATAATGAGGCAAAGCAGTTAGCATGCTGGGCAGAATTTTTGGGGCTGCCGATATTCAATTCCATTTTACAAACAGTTCCTTGCACTATAAGAGCAGGAGATAACAGGTGTAACAGATCTTGCCTTTCACTGTAGTCTTGCCAACTTCACTTACTCCCCCAATTGGCAGGGTCAGAAGGGCAACTGCAAATTATGTTGACTTTCATTCCAACAACCAAAGAGCTCAATGCAGGGTTTGTGTGTCTAGTTCCCACAGAAACCTAGGGGAGGAGACTTGCAGTGAGAAGACTTCAAGACTCAGTTTGCTTGCTAGTTGTTTTTCCATCATTCTGTTGACCATTAACAAGAGTACACATGGGAAAGGCAATGGGCCACCCTCAGGTCATAAGCACCAATTTATCTACTCATTTTTCTGGTGGTGGAATATGCGAAAGATGTTTGCAGTCTATTTCGGTGGCAGTGACACTCTCTAAAAGAAATGCATACTGCTATTTAGAGGAAAATACCTAACAGAAAATAACTTATGCAGCAACACACAGCAGACTGGGTGCTGGTTATGTGAAATACCCTCTTTAAAATGTCCTGTCCATACTCACTTCTTTTTATAATGAAATAAAATCCATGCTTTCTTCTAATTTTACTCAGTTCATCATCTGACTGTGGGGGATTCAGGCTTAGGAGAACACCCCAACTGACCTGTTTCTGAGTCTGAAAACACCATGAAATAAAATGTATTTGTATACCAAGCCGTAGCTTCAGTAAGAGTTTTGCCTTGCTCTTTCCACTCTTCCAAAAAGTGCACATGAACCTGGGAGTACTCTTCTTGTGAGGGCATCCAGAAGATTTGGTCTTGAGAAAAATAAGTAGGGCTAGGAAAGCTGATTACTGAAGTGTTTAGCAATTTTAGTTGCTTAAGAGAAGAAATAGAATCTAGAGAGGAAGGACACGCCAATTTTAATGGGATGTTGCTGCACCAAACAGTTCCACAGAGATTTTAAAGTTTATGGGATTTTGAAGAGTTAGACCTATACTTCTGCTAATATTGTTCACATTTAACCTTACCTTCATAATCAAGCTAAAATTGAATGAGTTTTCAGTCCACAAATCCATCACATGCACATGCTGTTCTAATCTTACTTCCACACCAAGGGAATTTGTTTCTCTAGCTAAATCCCCAACACAACATTACACAGATAACTTGACAGCTTATGTAACAAACACAATTTGGGCTGGTGAATGTGTATGGAGACTGTGGAGAAAAGGAATAAAATAAGAAGTAGGTTCATATAGGAGGGAAAAGAGCGCTATGAATTATTCTGCTATATAAATGTAACCTTCAGCTGCAAGCATGTCAGTCTGGAATGAGATGAAACACCAAGATTAACCTGAAAAACAGGGTAGCGCTTAGTTCTTGGAGGAAAACCCAGGTGAAATGCTCTCAGACCTTATCTACTCTTATTTACCACACTTGATATATTTTGCTTGGATTTCAGAAGAAGTAGGCTTGGTCACATCAGAGTTTTTATAATTTTTTTATTTTATTACAGTTGCATCAAATAGTCTCAATCGCTTTCCCTGCTCCTCCTAAAGGCCTGAACCAGCAGCTACAGCTGAAACATACAGCATTTTACAAGATCACAGAATCACAGAATA
>VZTM01016089.1:74566-87903 GCA_013400555.1 Jacana jacana | reverse complement strand
CAAAACACCAGCACCCAAACCCTCCAGCACCCTCTCAAAAAACCTGCACCCCAAAATCACCACACCTAAACCACCAGCATCCCTCCTAAATAATACCCCCAAAACTGCACCCCAAAACACCAGCACCCCAAAACACCAGCACCCAAACCTACCAGCATCCCCCAAATAGTCCCCCTGCAAACTGCACCCAAAACCGCCAGCACCCCAAAATCCCTGCACCCCAAAACCACTAAAACTCCATAACAGCAGCACCCAAACCCACTGGCATCCCCCCTCAAAAAAAGTCTAAAAAACCTGCACCCCAAACACCAGCATCACCAAAACACACCAGCACCCCAAAACCCCGTCACCCAAAAAGCACCCCAAAACCCCAACACCCCAAAACCCCAGCATGCCAAACAAACCAACATCCCCTAAAAAAAAGCATCCCAAAGAACCTGAACCCCCAAAACCGGCACTGCAAACACACCAGCACCCCAAAAACCACAGCATCCCCCAAAAAACACCCCAAAACCCCAGCACCCAAAATCACCAGCACCCCCCCAAAACCATCCCAAGAAGCCTGAACCCCAAAACACCAGCACACCGAACCCACCAGTACCCCCTAAAAACGCATCCCCAAAAACCTGCACCCCAAAAGCACCTCAAACACACCCACACCCCAAAACACCAGCACCCCCCATAAAGCACCCCAAAACACCAGTATCTCCTGAAACCAGCACCCAAACACATCAGCACCCCCAAAAAACCCAACCCCCAAACAGCAACCCAAAGCACCTGCACCCCAAAACAACCATGCCCCAAAGCACCAGTGCCCCAAAACACCAGCACCCCCATAAGAGCCTCAAAACACCAGTATCTCCCCAAACCAGCACCCCAAACACACCAGCAACCCCCAAAAAACAGCACCCAAGCAGCATCCCAAAGCACCCAGCGCCCCAAAACACCAGCATCCCCGCATAAGCACCCCAAAACACCACTATCTCCCCAAACCAGCACCCCAAACCCACCAGCACCCCAATATCCCCAGCACCCCAAGATCCCAAAGATGAACCCAGCCCCCAGGGTGGCTCAGGGTGTTACGGGAGATGGGGAGGCGAGGAGGGGGGGTCGGGGGTGGGAGATGTTGGCTGTCCCTGTCCCCCATGTCCCCATTTCTCCCCAGCCTCGGGGGGACCCGGCCATGCCATCCCGGGGGGCTCCAAGGAAGGGCTCACCGGCCAGCGAGAGGAGGCGCAGGCTGCCCATGCTCAGGAGATGCTTGAGGCCAAAATCCTGCACCTGGAAGAACAAATCGAGTGGGAGCAGGGGGTGGTGGTGGTGGTGATGGTGGGGTGGAAGTAAAAGGAGGGACAGGACTTCCCATGGGGCAGCCACCGTGGCACGGGGGCTTGGCATCACTTGGGGCAGGGTGCTGGGACTCACCAGGAGCACCCCAACCCTTCCCCGCTTCCCAGCACCAAGTCGTGGGGAGGGTCCAGCTGACCCATGGTGCCCATCCTGAGCTTGGGTACAATCCCCAAGGTGGTGCCACCTGCTCTGCTGCCCCCCTCTGTGCCACGGCTGTGTTCCCCCACCTACCTGGCAGCACCAGCGCAGGTAGAGGCTCCGCAGGGATGACATGGTGGACAGGTAGCTGAGGCCGGTGTCGGTGATCCGCACGCACCTGCCGGGGACACGGGGTGTTGAGGATGGCTGGGAGGAGGGCACCCATGGGTGGCCCCACACCATGGCCCCCATGCTGTGCCCACTGCCTCCAGCACGGCTAGGCATGGTATGGTTCAGCATGGCTTGGCGTGGGATGGGATGGGATGGCACGTCTTGGCATGGCATGGCATGGCTCAGCATGGCTTGGCATGGGATGGGATGGGATGGGACAGGATGGGATGGGATGGGATGGCACATCTTGGCTTGGCATGGCATGGCATGGCTCAGCATGGCTTGACATGGCATGGCATGGCTCAGCATGGCTCGGCATGGCATGGCGTGGTATGGTTCTGCATGGCTTGGTATGGTATGGTATGGTATGGTATGGTATGGTATGGTATGGTATGGTATGGTATGGTATGGTATGGCACAGCTTGGCATGGTTTGGCTTGGCATAGCATGTCTCAGCATGGCTTGGCGTGGCATGGTATGGCATGGCTCAACATGGCTTGGCAAAGCAAGGCATGGCATGGCTCATCATGTCTTGGTACAATTCAGCATGGCATGGTGTGGCATGGTTTGGCAAGGCACAGTATGGCCCAGCATGACATGACATGCCTTGGCACTGCTCAGCAGGCCTTGGCACGGCTTGGAATGGCTTAGCATGAGACAGCTCGATAAGGCATTGGCATGGCATGGCAAGGCATGGTATAGCTCAGCATGGCACCGCATGCCTTGGCACTGGTCAGCTCAGTATGGCATGGCATGTTTCAGTATGGCATGACACAGGTTGGCATGGCTTGGCACTGCTCAGCATGGAGGGGGTTGGCTTGGCGTAGCACAGCATGATACAGCTTGGTATGGCATGGCATGGCATGGCACGGCATGCCCTGACACTGCTTGGCATGCCTCAGCATGGCTTGGCATGGCTTGGAGTGGCTTGGCATGGCTCTGCATGGCTTGGCACAGCCTCATACCGGTCGAGCACCAGCTCCTCCAGCTTGTGCAGGTCGCAGGCAATGTACTCCAGGGCCATGTCGGTGATGCGAGGGCACCAGGAGAGGTCAAGGCTGCGCAGCTTCCGCAGGTTCTCGGCCACCAGCTCCACCCCGTCGTCTGTCACCTTGGAGCAGCCTGAGAGGCTGAGGACGCTCAGGTTGGGCAGGCTGTGGACCATGTTGACCACGCCGTGGTTGGTGATCTCCCAGCAGGAGTTGAGGCGGAGGGTGTGGGTGGTGTAGCCTTGCTTGGCGGTGAAGTAGGCGAGCGCCGTGTCCGTCACGTGGTAGGCTTGAAGGTTGAGCTCGGTGAGGTTGGGCAGGAGCTGCGAGATGGCGGCGATGGCGTCGTCGGCCACGTTGATGCAGTCGCTGACGCTCAGCGCCGTGATGCGGGCGTTGAGGCTGGACCACAGCCCGGCCTCCGTGAAGTCGTTGCAACCCGACAGCTCCAGCCTCACCACCCCTTGCATCTGCTCCAGCATCACCTGCCGAGGGCCAGCGGGGGTCAGGGCAAGGTGGGCATCACTACCCATCCCACACAGCCCCACACCCCCCATCCCAGTTCTTTCTCACCCCCCTGGGGCTCTTCCTGTTGCCCCCAGCCCTGACTGGGTCCAGCCCTCTCCCTGGCCCCACGGTATTGGAGCAGCACCCTGCTCTAGGATGTGTCAGTGTCACTGGGGAACAGGAGGGCACAGGCAGGGACCCCTGGCTGTGACCTGTGTCCAGTGCTGTTGGCAGAGGCAGGATTAATGCCCACTCCCAGCCTGGGCACTGCTCAGGTAGGATGTATTTGGCCACAGTGCAGGTGAGGGGGACCTTGGTGGGGACATTGCCCAGCCCCATGCAGGACCATGAGTTGCCCCATCTCCATCTGACCCACAGCCCCCTGTCCAGGAGACGCCACCACCCCCTTGCTGGGCAGCAGCCAGCCAAGCAAGGATGTCCTCATCCCCTGAGCTCTCCTCACTGCCCACAGCCACATCCACCACCCAGCAGCATGGCCACCTCACCTGGTTTTGCCTTCCTGGCAGGGATGGATGAGGGCAGCATCTGCAGGCAGCAGGGATGAACATCCCCCCCCTGCCCACCCCACCTCCCTGAGGTCAACAGCATCCTCACCCGCAGCCTGGAAGGACAGTGCAGACTGCAGCCCATCCCACTCCCCAGACCATGGGCAGGGTCTTCTGACATTGCCCCTACCCATAAGATGTCCATGGTTCCTGACAGCTCCTTGCCTGTGGCACGCTCTGGTGAAAGGTCTGCCCATGCATGTGTCCCCAGGGCCACCAGGAAGGACCCACCATTACCAGGTCTCAACCACCTCACCGGGGTCACCTACCTCCAACCCCGCATCCGTGATGGTCGACCTCTTAAGGCTCATGGACTTGACCCCCTTCTTGGAGAGAGGGTAGTTGTCAATGAACTCACAAATGTCCAGGTCAGAGACGCCCACAAGGCAGAAGCCGTCGAAGCCACGGACGGCAAAGCCCTGCAGGCTGACGAACTCCTTCTCGCCACCGGGCAAGACGTTGTAGAGCTCTTTGGTGTGCAGGACGGGTGTCAAGCCCACCCAGAACTTGGGCTGGTAGAGCACTCTTCGCCAGGCCTTGCACACCTGCGCCAGCACGCACTTCTCACACGCCGAAAAGTACCAGAACAAGCGATTGAGGATCTTCTCGTCCACTGCCAGCTGCCTTTCCGAGGGCGAGCCGGGCAGCCGCTCCGGCGAGGGCTGTTCTGAGCCTTCGCTCGTGTTCAGTCCCACCAAGGAAGCGCCGGGAGGGGAGGAGACGCCGGCCAGAGCGGCCAAGGAGAGAGGAGATGCCAGGCTGGGGATGGGTAGGTCGCTGCGGTGGGCTAAGGCCGGGCTGAGGATGGCAGGCACGGAGGAAGGCTGGCACAGGCGGTTCTTGACAGCGGGGGTGCCTTTGGTGATGCTGGCGGAGCCGAGGCCGTTGGGTTGCGTGGGGATCTTCACCAGTCCATTGCGGGGCAAACATGGGGGCTTGGTGTCGCCGTTTCTCGGGTTCGACATCTTCTACAGGTCTCTCTGCAACACAGGGGTGCAAGCTGAGGGGCTGCCACTCTGGGAGGGAGCAGGAAGGGAGTGTGGGCAGGGCTGGGGGTGTCACAGCACCAGCAGGGAGGGAGCTCTGGGGGTCCCTGTGCAGGGAGTAAGGTGGCAGAGAGGACTGTGGCAGGGCCACAGAGGGGACATGCCCCGGCCACAGAGTGGGGTGCTCTGAGGAGCTGTGTGGCCCTGGCATCCCTTGTGATGGGGAATGGATGTGGATTTGTCCCCAGACATTCACATCCCTCCCCACCGATGGGAGCAGGAGAAGGATAATAGACTTATAGACCAGTTTGGATTGGAAGGGGCCTTTAAAGGCCATCTAGTCCAACCCACCCTGCAATCAACAGGGACATTTTCAACTAGTCCGGGGTGCTCAAAGCCCCCTCCAACCTGGCCTTGAACCCCTCCAGGGATGGGGCATCTCCCACCTCTCTCAGGGCAACCTGGGCCAGTGTTTCACCACCCTGAGCATAAACAATTTCTTCCAGAGATCTAGCCTGAATCTCCCCTCTTTCAGGGTCAAACCCTTCCCTTTCCTCCTAGGGCTCCCCTCCCTCATCCAGAGTCCCTCCCCAGCTTTCCTGGAGCCCCTGGAGGGACTGGAAGGGGTTCCAAGGTCTCCCTGGAGCCTTCTCTTCTCCAGGCTGAACCCAATCTAACTCTCTGAGCCTGTCCTCATGGCAGAGGTGTTCCACCCAGTAATTATTTTTGTGGAGGGCAGAGGATGCAGCGGCGGCAGAGCAGAGCTGCCTCTGCTCGCTGTGCCAGCCAAGCACTGGGCGGTGAGCCCCTGCTGGTGGAGAGCATCTCCAAGCCTTGCTGAGCCTCGTGGCAGCCGGGCGGCACCCCAGCAAACCAGGCCAATAAATATTTCAGAGGCTTTCCAACGGCCCCGCCACACCCCACCATCCATTATTCAACACACTTCCCTCTATAAATATGGAGGTGAATAATTGATGGGGGCTTGGCCCCCCCTCTCCTGCCCCAGCCCGTGCATGGCGTGGGGCCCTGCTGGTGTGTTACCCATCCTGCCCACACTCTGTCTTACCAGGGCTGTGCCAAACCATGATGGGTCTCAGGCTGGAGGGTGCTGGGCTCCTGGGAGCCCCCAGGGACACTGAGGAGCTGAACCCTGGGAAAGCAGCTTCCAGCCCAGAGATCAGGGCCAGGGACATGGTCCTCAAGCCCCGAGGGATGGCTGTCGCATCCATCCAGCAGTGAGTGATGGGACCTGAGGACCTTCTCTATCGCCAGCTCCCCCCTGGAACCATGATAAAAGCTAGGGAATTATTTTAGTGTCTTGATTTGGGATGAAGATGGCCAGGCACTGATGGAGGGGGCACTGAGGGAGGAACATCCTGGATGGTAACGCTCATAGCCCAGCTCTGTGGGCTCTGAGGATGCTCCAAGCAGCCCTGGGGGATGGCAGGCAAGAGGGGCATAGCATAGATCTCCAGTGCCCCCAGCCCATCCTTATTGTCATCGTTACTGGGCACCCCCAGGCCTCATCCAGACCTTGTGAAGCACCTGAAAGGTGCTGTAGAAGAGCCCAGGAGTGCGGGCAACTGCCAGTGGCACAACTGGCAAGTCCACAAGGTGCATGGCGTGCAACATCTGCTGAGGACGCCCTCCCTGGCACAGTGGGACTTGCAGGACGGGGCTGGTGGGAGCTGCTGAAGCCTCTCCCATGGTGCAAACAGCAGCAGCATGGAGGTGTCTGCAGACGGTCTGGCCCAGTAGCAGTATCACTGGTGAGAGCCCGGCCTCTGGGGACGAGCCCGGCCCTGTGCAGACAGTCTGGCGCCGGTCCCTGCTTGGATGCAGCCTCCGCTGCCTCCACTCACGCTGCCTATCAGAGGAGCTGGGCCTCTGATGCTTGGACATGTGTTAAATTCACTTGAAAGCAGGAGAAGAGGAGGAGAAAGAAAGAAGAAACTTAAAACCAGTGGCTCGGTGCTTGGCAGCAACTAAAGAAGCAAACAGAACATGCATCAGGGTGTCTAACACAGCCATAGAGCTCACATCCAAACAGATAGTTACCAGGTGGCGCAGAAAGGCTGTTGCTCCAGCACAGAGCCCACAGTCAGAGCCATTCAGCATGATGGTTTCCCCTGGGGAGAGGGCAGGTGGTGGCAGAGGGGCAGCCCAGGGCCTTGGGAGCCCAAGGGGACAGTCACAGGAGAAGACAGATGCTGACAAGTCGCCGGACTGAAATGCAGCCAGCGGGAGGTGTTGGCAATGGTTACAACCAGCTCTGACCCCGGCTGGTCCCTGAGGCCAGGCTCAAGGGGGGCACTGAGTGGATTCAGCAGCTTTCCTAGTCCCATCTTGGAAAGCTGAGCCGGGTCCCCCCTGCCCCAGGCACCAAGGCTGCCTGTCTGGCTGACAGAAATCCCAAACCATGAATGAGCTGGGATGTCACTTCAAATAGAAAGGCAGCCGAGATTCAGGCCTTCTGGGTGCAGGCAGGCTCCAGGCAGTGGCAGTGGGAGGCCAGGCAAGGCAGGCAGGCAGTACGTGGCCACCTCCCTCTGCAGAAATGGGCAAGACAAGGATTTGGAGCTTCCTACCACCCCAAAAGGAGCAGGACTGTGCAGGAGGGGGGAGAATCCCAGCCTGGAGAAGGTGTTCTGGGGGCACAGACTGGGGAGGGGAGTAGGTCCAGTAACTGCTTTCTCATCTGCCTCTGGTACCATGGGCCAGCACTGGGGTCTGCCCTCCACAGCTACCAGAAAGCCCCTGCTCAGAGCCAAGCAGCCCTCCAGCAGCCCAGGGCTGAGGCCAAATGACCCCAATATACTGCTGGGACGCCCAGTGCAAATACTGCCCTGCCTCCAATCCACTGAGACAGCAGAGGGATAGGGAGATAACGAAGCCATCTGCCTCGGAGGTGTCAATACAGAACCCCTCTGATATTCTGTCAGCTCCATGAACCCCTCCATATGCTTTTTGGTCACCACAAAGCAGATGAAGGGCAGAGATCTGGCCTTCTCTCCTCTCTGCTCCCCATCATCTCGCTGCTTACGGATTGCATGACTGGGCCAACCACAAGGCTGTCAGGAGGAGAGTTCAGTGCTTGGAACAACCATCCTCACTCCGGGATCCCACAGGAAGGGCCCAATTTCACAAGACCCCCCCTGTGTTTTCACAGGCCACACCTCATGGGGGAAGCATCTGCCACCAGTGGAGTGCCAGCTCCCAGTCCCCAGTGGGAGGAAACCTGACAAAAGCAAAGGGCAAAGTCTTTTAGTCTCCCAAATTCACTCCAGGGTGCACATTCAGCTGGAAACGTCATTGCCAGAGAAGTCACTCCATTCATGAGGGTTTTGTCATCCACAATGAGTGATGATGCAGTGGTGGGGGGCGGATTTGACGCAGGAAGAGAGAAGAAAGAAAGGGGTCTAAGGGCCTGTCACTACAAAATTACACAGATGATGAAGATGCTGGGAAGAATAGGACAAAAGCTGCCAGGAAGACAGAGCTTGTCCAAGCTGTTGGACAGTTTACAGTCTCCATGTGGTAGTGAAGAGGGATGAGAGCCTCAAGAGATGGGCAGGATCATCACCCACCATCAGTGCCACCTCTGTATGGTTGTTCACTGGGAGAGCCCAGGCTGTGGCAGATGAGATGTGCTGCATCAAACCATCATCCCACCGTGGCTGGGCTCCAGGATGAGTTACGGACCACCTGGGCTTGGAGCCTACCGAGGACACTGGGTCAGCGGGGCTTGGAGGCCACTGGAGACCCCGGAGTAGCCAGTCGTGGGAGCCACCGTGGCCCCAGCCCTGCTCGCCGGGCAGGCCCCGTCATGGGACAAAGGGGCCGTTCAGCACCGCGGACAGCGTCCCTATTCAGCACCGAGGACAGCGTCCCGCACTCTCCTCGGGGCAGCCGCGTTGCCCCGAAAGGGCACCCCGCAAACGTGCCCCTGCGGGACCTCCCCCGCCTCAGCGACCCCCTGTGAGGATCCACTATTGCCCAGACATGTCCCTGTGAGAGCCCCCTATTGCTCTGTCAGGTCCCTGTGAGGGTCCCTTATTGCCCCAACAGGACCCTGTGAGCATTTTCTATTTCTTTGCTGGCCCTTCATGAGGATCCACTATTGCCCCAACAGGTCCCTGTGAGGATTCACTATTGCCCCAACAGGTCTCTACGAGGATCCTCCGTGGCCCCAACAGGTCCCTCCGAAGGTCCTTTATTTCCCTGTCAGGTTCCTGTGAGTATTTTCTATTTCTTTGCCAGCTCCCTGTGAGGATCCACTATTACCCGTGCAGGTCCCTCCGAGGATCTGCTATTACCCCTCTACGTCCCTCTGAGGATCCATTATTTCCCCCCTCCAGGTCCCTGCGGTCCCCCATCCTGCCCTGCCAGCCTGCCATGAAGCCCTCTTAGTGCTGTGCCACAACCCAAAGCTGCTGCAAAATTATTTCTATTGAGCCACTGCTTCAGTGACAGAGCTGCTCGGCAGCAAGCAGCCATCGTTCACGGCTTCCTGCACACACACACACACACAGACACACAGAGATATATAGATATATATATGCACACCCAGACACGCATGGACACACACACAACCACCCTGCCAGAGCCCCAGGAGCTGCTGGATGCACCTCACATGAGCCTTGGCATTCAGCTGCACGTATACACGCACCCATACACACACAAACAGAGATAAGCGCATGCACGCACGCACACACACGGAGGGTTGCATCAGCTGAATTCATTAGCCCATCTATTTTTACTAATGCAGCAAATCAAGTTGCTCTACAGGCAGAGAAAACACACCCGAGACACAGTGCTGTGGCAGAGCACGCAGCCAAGGCTTTTGTCCAGCTCTCCAGAGGCTACCAGCTCCCCGAGACTCCCTCAGCTCTACAAGACATCCCCAACCAGCAGCAACGCCAAAGAGGCTCTTGCTTTGGGGCAGGGGGAGGGGGCGATCTTGCTGACCAAAGCACATAGTAGTCATAAAGACATCACGTTGTACCGATCACCTTCCCTGGCAGCGCTCGGTGGTGTGTGAGGTGCCTCCTGCTCTGGTCCCATCAGGTTGGACTACTGCCCATGCCGTGAGCAGTCAGAGGGGTGTTTATGACTGCCAGCCTCTGTGAGGCTGGGTCCCCTCGGGGAGTTTGGGTCACCCCAGCAATGCAGAGGAGCCACAGGAGGCCCTGGAAGAGCTGCTGGCTGCCCTGGAAATGGAGAGGCAGCGGTTGTGTTTGGGTAGAAGCTGCCTGTACATGTGCATGCCTGTTGTGTGCACATCGATCTGCGCTCCCAGGCTCGGCACTCATACAGCTCAGCTGGGAGAGAGGCTCAGAGCACAGCTCCAAACCCAGTGCTACCCATTCCCTCACTGCACAAGCCAGGAATTCATGATAGGGAAGGGCCTCATTGCTCTGCCTGCCTCTGGAGACCTGCTGTTTGTGTGATGGGAGCCGGGAAACTCCTCTGAGAGATTACCCCGAGAGCTCCCTGGGAGGCTGCAGGGCTGAGAATGGCTCTCCTGCTTCCTTGCTGGCTCCCAACAACACCAAAGAGCTTGTTCCACCTTGCAGCGGACAAAGAGGCTCAGAAGAAAGAAAACAACTCGTCTGAGCCTCATTCATGCCGGCTGCCACTCTTAGCGCCAGTGAAACCCATCGTTGGGTCTCAGGCAGCTCATGGCCGGTCAGCAGAGCCACCGCAATAGGGACCCCCCCAGTATCACACTCCCCCAGGTCCCACAACCTGGACAACAAGAGCCTGGGCTGAGCTATACAAGGCTGTTCCCATGCCCAGGGAGCTGGGCAAATGCTGGCTGACATGCCAAAGCCAAGCTCTGCTCAGGTTCCCACTACTTTCTCCTTAGCTGAGAGAAGAGCTTGTGTCTGGGAGCAATGGGAGAGGCAGCCCTTGCCCTCCCTCAGCCCTCAGCATGGGGAGTTGTAGTGGGGAGGCAGAGCTCCAGCCCCCAAGGCCTGGCCAGGCAAAACTTGCTTGCAACAGGCAGTGGGGTCCTCTCCAGCTGTCACAAGCTCTTCCCACAGCAGCACTTATCTTCTGAAACCCAAACCTCTCAAGACATCAAGCTCTGGCCTTCCTCCCTATCCCAGGCAGCCCCATGCCCCTCAGGAAGAACCCCCACCCAAGAGGAGCACAGGATGCACAGAGCAGAGCAGAGCTGCACCTCTGGGCCCATCTCCTCCAGCCTCCTCAGGAGGTTCCATTCCTTACCACCATGGGAGGACACTCATGCTTCAGCCAAGGTTTGCCCTGCTCCCTGGTGACCGAGGCAAGGAGAAGAGGAGTGGTTCCTCTTGTGCCAGCTCCTGCCTGGCCTGGCCCCTCCTGCAAGCCCAGCCAGAGCCCAACTAACAGTGCCTGTCACATTACAGCCCTTCTCTTTGGCTCTCTTGGGCCCAGGAAGGGCAGAACAAAAATACACGATCCCACCGGGAGAGAGAAGCCAGGAGACCATGGTCCATGGCTGCCCCCAAGCCCCTTGCCCACTGATACCGCTGGGATTTGAGCCTCTTCTTCAAACCCCTTCATCCCTCCAGACATGGCAACAGCCATGTGAGTAGTGATGCCCCTTTGCCCACAGGTTCAGGGGTCTGGCCAGGAGTTGGGGTTGGGGGGAGGTGGGTGGGTGCCTGCCCAGGGCTGGGGCCATCAGCACCAGGCTTGTGGGACACCGGAGTGGGAAGAGGGTGTTTGGCCATGGGACTCCTCACTGCAGGGTGTCATGGGTGCTAAAGGCCAACACAGGCTCCAGAAACCCATGAGGTACACCCTGGGAGAAAAGGCACTGGCCTCATCATGCTCCCAGGGCCTCCAGCTTCCCCTGGCCAGGAGCTGGGCACAGGTCACACCTCCAGCAGGGGGAAACCCTGGAGACACAGTCTCTTCCTACCTGTTCCCCTCCCCACATGCTCACCTCTTCAGCCTGGTCGCCCTCCTCTGCGCCACTGGCCCTGGAGCACCCAGCAAACGTGGCCAATCCCCATGGTGGGTGGGCAGAAGTTTGGCGGGGGTGGGATGGTGCTGAAGGAGCCCTGTTCGCCCGCATTCCCCATCCCGCTCCCTCCCACTCCGTCGGCACCCACTCGCTGCCTGAAACCCCTTTCCCCTCTCCAGGAGCTGCTCCATCTGCACAGAGGACAGTGAGGAGCAATGGGCCACATTGCTCCCACAACTAGGGGCCAGGAGGGAGCCTACCCTGATGCATGGATGGGGAAACTGAGGCACGGGAGGATGGTGCTGCTTTGCCATGGAGCTGCCAGAGTCTGAGCCAGGCAGAGCTTCCACCCACGAAGTGTGAAGGTGAGATTCAGCTCCCAAACTGAAAATACTCCTGCTCTGGCCTCCTTTCTCCAGGCTGAAGCGTGGCCATATCCCCACAGGATGGTCAACATGGAGATAACCCACCAGAGGGGACAAGGGGACCCTTTCCTCCCTCCAACCTTCCCTCATGTGCCATCACTCTCCAAGTGAGGGGTCTCTCCATCCCTGGGAAGGGGATTTGGGGAGAAGGGATGCTCCCAGCACTGGGGATGCTCATCCCGCTGCTTCCTGTCGCCGTGGCGTCTCTGGCACTGGGTGGAGAGTAGGCCCAGAGAATGGCAAAGGGATCGATGTGGGGGAAACCAGCTCGGGGAAAAATAGATATCTAGCTCATTAAAAATGGATGCTCAAGCGAGTCCTCCCCACTCCAAAGCCACCTCCCTCCCTCTTCCTGGTAGCCAGAGTGAAATCAGCACCCAGCTTTCAGAGGAGGGGAGATGCCAGCACAGCACGGCGCTCGATCTGCGCCCACTGCTCCCATCCTGCTGTGTGCCAAGACCCTCTGGGTGCTACAAATAGGGCCTGAGCCCCCCAGTAGGCCGAGCAGAGGGTGGTCATGGAGCAGGACATCTGGCAGGAACATCCCCGCTGCAGGGACTGCCACGTTCTGACCTTTGCTACCCGGGCACTGCCACATCCCAACAGCACTGGTGGATGTTCAAGAGCCTGAGCTGCCCCAGCACCTCGGCCTGGTGCCCCATGGCACCCTCGGACCCCCACCCAGGTGAGATCACTGGGGTCTTTACCTGGCTCCTGTCACAACCCTGTGCCTCAGTTTTCCCCAGCCCACCCCAGCCCTTCCATGGGGCTCAGCCTGCCTGGCCAGCCCCCAGCCCCAGCTGTCTTCACACACAGACCCCTCTGCCTGTTCCTGTCCCCTGTTCTGTCAAAACAACTTACCCCTTGCCCCTGTCCCAAGCTGCTGGTGTGTTCCTGGCCCCATGATGGGCCCTGTGGGACCCTACTGTGGGGTTCAGCCCCCTTGGCCCCATCCCAGCCAGGGCCTTCCCCTTCCTCCATCCCCAGGATGGGGGGTGGCTGCCCCTGTGTCCCTCCACCTGACCATGGAGGAAAGCTCCACTGAGGTGTAGGGCTCTCAGGGTCTTGGGGTGTTGGGGTGCAAGCTTGGGGGGTGCTACAGGTCCCACGGTGCCACCAAGGAGGACAAGGGACAGTTTGGGGGCTGGCAGCAGAGAGGCCGGGAGCACAGTCAACAGCTCCACACTCAAGTGACCCTGTCCCCACAGCGACGTCCCCCTAAAACCCCATCCCAAAGCAACCCCTTG
>VZTM01016089.1:20974-52562 GCA_013400555.1 Jacana jacana | reverse complement strand
GTGAACAGCCCCTCACAGCCACACAACAGCATCAACAACTGTGCACAACAGTGTCAACAACTGTGCACGGCCCCGCACAGCCACACAGCGGGGTGAAGAGCGGTGAACAGCCCCACAGAGTCGCACAACAGTGTCAACAACTGTGCACAGCCATGCACAGCCGCACAACAGGATGAACTGTGCACAGCCCCACACAGCTGCACAGCAGTGTCAAGTGAGCACAACCATGGACAACCGTGCACCAGTGTGAACAACTGAGCACAGCCCCACACAGCCACACAACAGGGTGAATAACTGTGCACAGCCCCACACAGTTGCAGAACAGCGTCAACAACTGTGCACAGCCCTGCACAACTGTGCACAAGTGTGAACAACTGTGCACAACAGCATACCACCATGCACAGGCATATACAGATGCACAGAGCTGCACACAACCATGCACAGCCGTGCAGAACCCAGCACGGCCACGCACAGCTGTACACAGCCCTGCACAACTACACACAACCCTCCACAGCCACACACAGCCATCCACAGCCCGGCGTGGCCATGCACAGCCACACACAAGCATGCAGGGCCCTGCACAGTGGTGCTGGGCCTTGCACAACTACACACAACCATGCACACCCACACGCAACCATGCACACCCACACGCAACCATGCACAGCCACATGCAACCGTGCAGGGGCCTGCACAACCATGCACAGCTGCACACACCTGCACAAGCAATGCACAGGCACATGCAACCGTGCACAGCCTGGCATGGTTGTGCACAACCACACACAGCCCTGCACAACTACATACAACCCACACACATACAACTGTGCACAGCCTGGCCTGGCCACGCACAGCCACACACAGCCCTGCACAACTACACACAACCATGCACACCTGCACACCACCATGCACAGCCACACGCAACCGTAAACAGCCTGGCGTGGCCATGCACAGCAACACACAACCGTGCAAGGTCCTGCACAATCATGCTGGGCCCTGCACAACTACACACAGCCGTGCACAGCCTGGTGTGGCCTTGCACAGCCGCANCACCTGCACAAGCAATGCACAGGCACATGCAACCGTGCACAGCCTGGCATGGTTGTGCACAACCACACACAGCCCTGCACAACTACATACAACCCACACACATACAACTGTGCACAGCCTGGCCTGGCCACGCACAGCCACACACAGCCCTGCACAACTACACACAGCCGTGCACAGCCTGGTGTGGCCATGCACAGCCGCACACAGCCACACACAGCCCTGCACAACCATGCACACCCACACACCACCATGCACAGCCACACGCAACCGTACACAGCCTGGTGTGGCCATGCACAGCAACACACAACCGTGCAAGGTCCTGCACAATCATGCTGGGCCCTGCACAACTACACACAGCCGTGCACAGCCTGGTGTGGCCTTGCACAGCCGCACACAACCACACACAGCCCTGCACAACTACATACAACCCACACACATACAACCACAGCCACACGCAACTGTGCACAGCCTGGTGTGGCCATGCACAGCAACACACAACCGTGCACACCTGCACACAGCCCTGCACAACTACACACAGCCGTGCACAGCCTGGTGTGGCCATGCACAGCCGCACACAGCCACACACAGCCCTGCACAACGACACACAACCCTCAAAAGCCACACACAACCGTGCACAGCCTGGTGTGGCCATGCACAGCCACACACAGCCCTGCACAAATACACACAACCGTGCGGGGACCCGTACAACCACACACAGCTACACACAACCGCACACAGCCCCGCTCCGCCCTGCCCCGCCGCAACAGCCGGTCCCGCACACAAAGCCCCGCCGGGGGAGCGGGGTGTGAGCAGCCAATGCCAGTAGCCCCCAGGGACCGGTTCCTTCGACCCCTCCCGGTGCCGGTAGCCCCCAGGGACCGGTTCCCCCGACCCCTCCCGGTGCCAGTAGCTCCGGGGCTGGTCCCCGTGGTTCGGCGGGGCGGGGAGCGACGGCGGAAGGCGGGTTGCGGGGCCACCCCTTCCGGCAGCCATGGAACCGGAGGAGCCGGGGGAGACGGCGTGGGGGCGACCAGGAGGGGACCCACTGGGCGGCCGGGGACTACTGGAGCTGGCGGTGGCCAGCGGAGTGGCAGCTTGGGCCACCTGGGCTTTCCTGCTGGCTCCCGGCTTCCGACGGGTCCCCCTGCGGCTCCAGGTACAGCCGCTGCCCACCTGACCCCCCACCCAACACCGCGGGGGGACACCCCCCACACACACACCCCGTCCCTGACCGACGCTCCCGCTGCCCCCCCAGGTCCCCTACCAGCCCTCCGGCCACCAGCAAGTGGCGAACGCCCTGGCCCTGCTGCGGGGGCGCTCCGGGAAGACGGTGGACCTGGGATCAGGAGACGGACGGCTTGTAAGGGCAGGCAGGGGGGTACTGGGTGGGGGGAAAGGGCGGGGAAGGGAGGCTACAGTGGCCGGGAGGGTGTCTGGGAGCCCCCACACCCTGGCTTCTGGCTGTGGTTCTAGATGGTCCTCCTGGCTGTGGTCCTGGACCATCCTAAACAGTCTTAGGTGGTCCTACAGAGCCTTAGGTGGCCCTATATAGACAGTCCTAGATGCCCCTAGGCAGCCCTAGATGGTGTTAGAAGGCCCTACATGGTCCTTGATGGTCATGTAGACAGTCCTAGATGGTCCTAGGTGGCTCTGCATGGCCCTAGAAGGCCCTACATGGTCCTAGAATGCTCTGTAGATAACCCTAGATGGCCCTACACTGCCCTAAACTGTCTACAGACAGCCCTAGATGGCCCTAGAAGGCCCTACATGGTCCTAGAAGGTCCTATAAGCAAGCCTAGATGGCTCTGGACAGCCCTAGATGGTCCTCAAAGGTATCACGTGCAGTGAGCAGGGTGGGAACGACAACTCTAGGAGGAAGGAGCTTTTGCAGCTGGAAGGTGCCGAGGACCGAAATCAACCCTGCCCATGGGCCAGCAGGAGGGAGCGAGTGGAGCAGGGTGACGGCTCCTGCCCCCCCCTGCCCTGAATTGTCCCCCAAACTCAACACCAAGGTTCATTCTAGTTGCAACTCTTCTCTCTCTCCAGGTGGTAGAGGCTTATAAGCAAGGTCTCAGCCCAGCCGTTGGCTATGAGCTCAATCCCTGGCTGCTGTGTCTCGCCAACTACCGGGCCTGGAAGGCCGGGTACCACGGGAAGGTTTCCTTCCTGAAGAAAGACCTGTGGAAGGTAACAGTGTCCTGAAGGTCCCAGCTGTGCTCAGCGCTGGCCATAGCTAGGGCAGGACCAGGGCTTGGTCCACACCTCCGGACAGGCTTTGCTGAGGGTTCCTTGCTCCTTCCCCAAGCTGTTGGGGTGGAAAAACCATCGTCTTTTTCCCAGGGGAACATCAATTTGGGCAGGCCCAAGGCCGGCTGCTGGTTGTGTAGGCATCAGAGCTCCTTCATAGAGCAGCTTTGAGAAGGTGCTGCTGGCACACCGGTGGCCTTCAGAGACTTGCTGCTAAAGCTGCCATCAGGTCCCTGCAGCCTGACTGGAGAAAAACCAGCAGGGAACGTGGTTTTGGGGACGAACGCTGGAGGCAGATGTTTTGCAAGAGGCGCTGCTTTCACCCCCAGCTCCCAGTTATACCAGCACGTCCCCATCCCACACATCCCAAC
This sequence comes from Jacana jacana, assembly GCA_013400555.1. Lineage (NCBI taxonomy): Eukaryota > Metazoa > Chordata > Aves > Charadriiformes > Jacanidae > Jacana > Jacana jacana. The sequence goes on along the minus strand of VZTM01016089.1, from coordinate 48,900 downwards.
TGCCTCCGCCTGTTGCTTCTTTCATTCCCCTTTTCCTTCTTTTCTCTTTTTTAAGGTGAATCTTGCCGATTGCTACAACGTGATCGTGTTCCTGGCCCCCAGCGTGGTAAGTCGGTCCCTCGCCACCCCGTCCCCGACCCCCTGACTTGTTCAGGGTGAGCATGAGGGAGGATTTTGGTAGGAAAAAAAGAGATGATCTGGGACAGTGGGAAAGAGCTTTTGAAAACCTGAGGCCAAGGTGCTGAGTGAGCCCCGCTCCAGCTTCCAGACTCGTGGCATCACAGAGGTTGGAAAAAATGCTTAAAGTCGGGTCCAGCTGTCAAACCAACACAGCCAGGCCCACCACTAACCCGTGTCCCTCAGCACCACGTCTCCACACCTTTTAAATACCTCCAGGGACGGTGACTCCACCGTGTCCCTGGGCAGCCTGTTCCAACGCTTGACAACCCTTCTCAGTGAAGACATTGTTCCTGATATCCATCCAAAACCTCCCCTGGTGCAACTTGAGGCTGTTTCCTCTTGTTCTATTACTTGTTGCTTGGTCCTAGTCCCCTCCACACACAGGGCTAGGACCAGCCCTGTGTTTTGGGAGGGTCTTGGGACACCCCCCCCGGCCCCAAGCCGTGCCGAGAAGCTGCCCTCTGGTCCCTTGGTGGCACTGCCACTGCCTGACTTTCCTAAAGCCACCCGGCCGTGGCTGTCTCTCTCTCTCCCCAGAAGCCTCCTCTAGCTGCCAAGCTCCTCGCAGAACTCCCCGACGAAGCCCGGGTGGTGGCTGGACGCTTCCCTTTCCCCTCCTGGACCCCCAGCAGCACCCTGGGGCAGGGACTGGAGCAGGTCTGGGCCTATGACATGAAGGAGGTGCGGCGAGCAGCGCAGAGCAGCGCAGAGGGAAGCCCCGTCTAACAGCAGCCTGGTTAAGCCTGTCATTAAGGGTCAGCTAGCTTGGGTAGGGGGGGCCAGAGCCCCTCCAGCTCAGGACAGCAGCAAGAAGGCTGCTTGGCCAGGCTTTTTCCCTGGGGGACATGCAGGGTGGTGGCCCCACCTCGTCTTCCAGAGAGCAGGCAGTTTGGGGGAAGAAAAGGAGGGGAAAACCAGAGCTAGAAATCCAGGAATTCTCACAGGATTTAAGGGCTCCATCTCCAGTGCCTCTTTCTGTACGACTGCCACTTTAGTTCTAGTTAATTTTTTTTCAAAAATAAATGTTTGGACGGTTCTTCCCTTGGGGACTTTTGCTTTGAGCTGCAGGGATGCTCCTGGAGCCAGAGCAGCCACCACTCCGGACCTCAAGCTTTGCCATCCCTATGAAGGCAGCTCAGGAGGACGTTTGTCCAGTTCACCTCCCGCTGAAAGATCTGGTTTGGTCCTGCTCACCTCGTAGGTCATTCCCTTTTCCACTCAGAGGGGAAAAAAAAAAGGTTTTCCTACCATAAAAGAGCAGTTCATCCCCTGGGACCAAAGTCCAGCTGGAACCAGCCCTGGCCTTATCTCTCAGAAGCTGGAAGAGGAGCAGAGGCAGGAGCGGAGTAAAGCCCTTGGACCTGGAGTTAGAACCTGGTCCTGGAGTTAGAACCTGTCTCTGTGGCTCCCCTTCACAGGAAAAAGCTGCCTGGGAACCTGACCCCGTGTCCTGAGGCGTGATGTGCTCGGGGACAAGCAGAATTCCTACAGCAGAGGGGTCAGAGGAGAGACGGGACGCAGTTGTCTCGGCCCGTTTTAGTCACTGTTAATTTGAGCCCGAGAACACCCACGTGGTTTCTCTCCCTGTGCCTCCCAGCAGGGGAAGGATGCACGCCCCGGCCAGCCCACACAACAGAGAGCTCCCTCCTTTGAAATCCTGCTCTTTCCTACGATGGTGCCGCTTCTCAGAGCCGTGGTGGAGAGCTAGGGCTGGTGGCTGATGGTCCTCCTGGCTCTGGGCAGGGAGTGAGTATTGGCCGCCCCAGGACTCAACGCATGTGGTACCTCAGCGTCAGCAAGTTTCCTCAGATGGAGGATCTCCTGCTTGTACCTGCAAGGAATACAAGCACCATGGTGGCCCCTGTGGTCCCAAACCCACCGGTAGCTCAGACATGGGAGTGATAAATGTAAACCTACACTTTGCCTTGTGTTTGAGGCTGAGCTATGCTGGGGTCTGAGCCCCAGCAGATGGAAAACCATGGCCTCTTCCCACAGAATCGCAGAGTCACAGCATGGCAGGGGTTGGGAGGGACTTCTGGAGATCATCCAGTCTGACCCCCTGCCAGAGCAGAGTCACCCAGAGCAAGTTGGATGTGTCCAGGTGGGGTTTGAATGTCTCCAGAGACAGAGAGTCCACCACCTCTCTGGGCAGCCTCTGCCAGGGCTCTGCCACCCCCAAAGAAGCTATTTCTTGTGTTGGGATGAAATTTTTCATGTCCCAGTTTGTGCCTGTTGCCCCTTGTCCTGTCACCAGGCACCACTGAGACGAGCCTGACCCCATCCATTGCCACCCACCCTTTAGATATCGCTCAGCATTCATGGGATCCCCTCTCAGCCTTCGCTTCTCCAGACTAAAGGGTGTTTGTTGGCTCTGCCCTGGGACTGGTACCAGCACCAACCCTGTGAGCCTGACCCGAATTCACAGCCCAGCTCTCTGGGGCGTTATGGCAGGCAGAGTTGGGGCCTTGCTCTGACAGAGCCCTGCTTCTTGCCATTCTTTGCCCGAGCTTCAGGGCGAGATGAGCCAAGGAGAGAGGACCATAGATCAGTGGATGCTGAAAGGCTTTAGATTTTAAGCAATAATCCCTCTCTTAGCTTCCTCCAAAGGGTGGGTGAGCGCACCAGGGAAGAAGCGAGGGATGGTGGCAGCTGCCAGCACAGCTGGATGTACCGTGGGGACATCAGCCATGCCAGCAGCGCTGTGGGAAGGCAGCGGGGAGGTCAGGAGAGCTGACAGTGTGGCCAGCCTGGGAGATACACTGGGAGCACAAAGCAGAGAGCGCAGCAAAGGGGGATGATGCCATCTCTCACCTCGCAAGATGCTTATCTACGTATTCCTGCAGCTCCGACACCTGCTCTTCTGCCACCACCGCCCGAGCCAGCAGCTGGCTCCTCTCCTGCTCCAAATCCTCCTGGAGGGGCGAGAAAACACGGGGGAAATGGGGAGATGGGAGCGAAAGTTGCTCCATCCCTTTCTGCAGGGTGAGGCCGACCGCTTCCCCGTCACTCGGCCACGGCACCGCTTGGCTTTAGGCTACGGAAGCAACCGAGAACCAATGGGCTCGGGAAAGGACCCTGGTGACACTAGGACAGCGTTCTGCAGGCATGGGGGCCACAGCCACCCCGGGTCAGGGCCACCTCTGCCAGCCAAGCCATCGTTAACTGGCCCAGAGACACGTGGTGGAGCAGTTGCTGGGACACAGAGAGCTTTCACACCTTCCCACTGGTGTTTGGTTGCAAAGGGAAATGGCTTTTCCTTTTACATTAAATAATAATAATAATGATGGGATTTTTGCAGTCTTTGGGCAGTGGATCGTCATCTTACCCAAAGGCACAGTCCCTGTGTCACCAGAGACATCTGGGGTGTTTGACTGAGGTCACTCCTGAGGTGCACAGCAGAGCCAGGAGAAGGACCTGCTTCTCCCAGTACCACCACACTCCAGCCTCTCGGGCATCTCCCTTCTTCTGGCCACAGGGATACATACAATTTAGGTGTTTAGCTCTAAGTGATCAGAGAAAGGCTGGAATACCTCCTCAGGTCACGGTGGGGGTCACTGTCCCCACTGCTGCCATCGCTGGGACAGCAAACTCCACCTCAGCCAAGCTCGCTCCCAGAGAGCATCACCCTGGTTTCCTGGGTGCTGCAGGGCAGTGTTGAGGACAGAGAGAGCTTTTCTTCTCACTCTGGGCCACCCCATTCCCAAGCACAGCATGAATATCCTTGGGCTCCAGGGGAACTGGACCTGAGGCAGGTCAAGTAGAGTGTGTCCAGGAGAATGAGGGAGGTCATCCTCCCCCTCTGCTCTGACCCGGTGAGGTGCATCTGGAGTCCAGTGTCCAGTCCTGGGCTTCCCAGTTTAAGAAGGACAGGGAACTGCTGGAGAGGGTACAGCAGAGGGCTACAAAGTGGATAAGGGGCCTGGAGCATCTCTCTGCTGAGGAAAGGCTGAGGGACTCAGGTCTTCTAGTCTGGAGAAGAGAAGACTGAGGGGGGATCTGATCAACCCCTGTAAATACTTCAAGGGTGGGTGTCAGGAGGATGGGGCCAGGCTTTTTCCAGTGCTGCCCAGGGACAGGACAAGAGGGAATGGGCACAAACTGGAACACAAGAAGTTCCATCTCAACACGAGGAGGAACCTCTTTGCTGTGAGGGTGTCAGAGCCCTGGCAGAGGCTGCCCAGAGAGGTGGTGGAGTCTCTGTCTCTGGAGACATTCAAACCCCACCTGGAGACGTTCCTGTGGGACCTGCTGTGGGTGACCCTGCTCTGGCAGGGGGTTGGACTGGGTGATCTCCAGAGGTCCCTTCCAACCCCACAGCATTCTGGAATTGTATGAATATACTCCCAGTTTGTTGTATAGATGCCCAAGCGCTTGTGCTGAAACCAGGGGGGGAGCAATACAGCCCAGCAACAAGCTGGTAAGGGCTGTTCTTCTCCTTTTAGCAGCAGAGAAAGTACAGCCTCGACATGTCACCAGCTGGGGACCTGCTAGCATCACTTAATGGGCTGAGGCCAAAGCCACAGCAAGGCTCCATGGAAAGCTGCCCTGCTCCAGCCTGGAGCAGCATGTTGGCAACCTGAGGCAGCACATCTTGGACATGTGGGTAAGGGATAAGCTTTTTCCAGATGGACTGTGCCAGACCTTTACCTGGGTGGTGCGTGCAATCTCCTGGACCCGCTTCCTGACCTCCTTCCAGCCTTCCTCCTCCAGCTGCCTGGGAGAGAAAAGCAGGTTTTGATCATGCTAAAGACGTTCAAATCAAGCAGGTCACAGAGCTCATGGACATAACTCATGTAATGTCGTCAGACCATAATTGGACAGTGCTGGATTGATGGGCCCAAGGCCAATGGGATGAGGTTCAAGAAGGCACTTGGGTCACACCAACCCCAACAGGCTGGGGGCAGAGTGGCTGGAGCTGCCTGGCAGAAAGNCATCACTTAATGGGCTGAGGCCAAAGCCACAGCAAGGCTCCATGGAAAGCTGCCCTGCTCCAGCCTGGAGCAGCATGTTGGCAACCTGAGGCAGCACATCTTGGACATGTGGGTAAGGGATAAGCTTTTTCCAGATGGACTGTGCCAGACCTTTACCTGGGTGGTGCGTGCAATCTCCTGGACCCGCTTCCTGACCTCCTTCCAGCCTTCCTCCTCCAGCTGCCTGGGAGAGAAAAGCAGGTTTTGGTCATGCTAAATGGAAATGGAAATGGCCTCAAGTTGCACCAGGGGAGGTTCAGGTTGGAGATCAGGAACAATATTGACAGGGAAAGGGTTATCAAGCCTCGGGCTGGGCTGCCCAGGGCTGGGGTTGAGGCACCATCCCTGGAGAGATTCAAAAGCCGGGTTGACGTGGTGCTGAGAGACATGGGTTAATGATGGAGGTTTTTTTATCAGAGTTGGGTTGATGGTTGGACTGGATGATCTTAAAGGTCCCTTCCAACCCAGACAATTCTATGATTCTATGAACCCCAGTGCTCTGAACCTTTTCTCTCCTGATGCTCTCCACTTCTTCAGAGCACGCAGTGCCCATCCCTGTGCCCGGACACGAGACTCCCAGCCCTTCTGCCAACCTGGGATTCCCCGCTGCCAGGGCTGGGTTTGTTCCAAGTTCACATCAACACTCGCGCATCAGAGGACTCTGCACAGAAAAGAGCCCTTAACCTGGCACTGTGGGACTGAATCTGATGGGGGAAGGGGTGGGGAGGGGGAAAGAGGGGTGGAAAGAGAGCGATAGATGCCAANGAGGACTGGGGGGGATGGACAGGGAGGGGGAGGACACGGAATTTGGGTTGCATGAAGGGAGGAATGCATTGTGCTCCTGCCGGGCTCCGCTGTGACCGCCAGAGTTCCCTCTGGTGGCTGCAACCTCCCGGCCCAGGCCCACAGAGAAACCATGGCAAAGGTTTCATGGGAGCAGGAGCAAAGGGAAGAGGGGAAGAGTAAACAGCGAGGCTGTGAGGCTGATGAAGAGGAGAAGCAGCAGTAATTAAGGCTGAAGCACTGCGGTGACACCGGGCTTCGTGTCTCCAGCTGGAGGAACAAGGTCATGGCGTGGGTAAGAGCCATCAGCACCCAGAAAACAAGCACTTGGAGTTTCTTGGCAGCTTTATAACCTTTAACAAGATGCATCACTAAAATGCAGGTTCTGGTAGAGTCATAGACTCACAGAATCATTCAGGTTGGAAGAGACCCTTGGGATCGTTGAGTCCAACCATCAGCTCCACTCAACAAAGCTCTCCCCTACACCAGATCCCCCAACACCACATCTCAACCACTCTCCAACACACTCAGGGATGGGGACTTAACCCCATTCCAGGCTCTGACCACTCTTGCTGGGAAGAATTCTTGCCTCATGGCCAGCCTAACCCTACCCTGCTGCAGCTTGCAGCCATTCCCTCTCCTTCTATCACTAATTCCCTGTGAGAAGAGACCAGCACCAACCTCTCCACAGTGTCCTTTCAAGCAGTCCTTTCTCTATGATATTCCTCCAGAGCCCAGTGGCTCAGGCACTGACCAGCTCCTCGCTACTGGCATCCAGTTCATGAAACACCCAACTTGTTTTCTAGGCTTCATGTTTTAAAAAGGCTGCAAAATCCCAGCTCAGATTTCTCCTACGCTGCGTCCCACCTCTCCACAGCTCTGGTTGACAGAGTTTCAACAGAATTATGGAGCAGGTGGAAGAGGCCCACCAAAAATGAGCAAGTAAATGGCATTTCAGGAAGCTGGGGAGGTACCAGTACAGGGTCACCTAAAGGTTCCAGCCCAGTTTATGCATTGGGAGGGAGGAAAAACAAGACCATCCCCAAACTGGTGCTGTTTCATTTGCCTTTCTCAGGTTGTGCTCCACCCGAGCGCTCAGGCGTATGCTTTAACTTCGGCTTCTAAAGAGATCAGTGGGACTAAAAACACGATTAAATCAAACATGTGCTTAAGAGCTTTCTTGGATCAAGGCCCAAATGACCAACTCATTTCACTGCAGGGAACGCTGCCCTGAGACGACAGCTGGCTTTTCTTCTCAGATGAGTCCCTCCCGGCTCGCTTTCTCCCTACTTACCCCCCTCTCCAAGTAAAGCAGAACAGACCCCTCGATCCACACGGCAAGGGGAATTCAGAATTACAAGTATCCCGAGAAACAAACAGCACTTACTGCTCAGGAGAGAGAGGGAAGGCAGAGGTTCCTTTTGGTCTTCTCTGGAGGCAAAGGAAGGAGAGTTTTCCCGTAAGCATTACACCACTGCAACCTCACCCCAGCCCCTGCCACTTGGCAGCAGCACAAGGCATCCCAGCTCTCTAACAGCCACCCGTGCCCTGGCAAGGAAGGGATGTGCAGCACAATCTTAAGCTTTTGGTCTCTCATCCTTTTAATTTTTAAATAAATGGATCTATCTCACACAAATCAAGAGACGCGTCTCTGCCCACTGGGAACTGACTGGCCTGTTCCTGGCCGTGGTCTCCCACTCATTTGGCTCCTCGGGCTGAGGCAAAGGTATTTAAGAGCAGAAAACCCCATCCTGTCCTCCCTTACTCACCCCATTTTTCAGCAGCGAGTGACTCTGATGACCTGGCAGCTCTCCCACAACATCTGCTGCTCCTCAGCCCTCCCGGAGCATCCTGACCCCAATCCGTGGGGCTGCTCAGCCTCCTGGATCTAACTGTAACTCACCCCGAGGCAAGAGGGTCGAAGCAACGAGGGGGACTGCTTGGACACTCCATCTCTTCCCCAAATGAGACAGCGAGCAGGTAGACACAGCAAACCCCCAGGGAACATCTAAGGGAGGGTCTGAATCTATCACTTTCCACCGCTCCCCCCTCCGGTTCTGCCCCCCCCCAAGAAAACCAGCAGTCCCAGCCACCACCACCTGCAGGTCATGCAGCTGCATCTCCAGTTTTGCTTTCTCTTCCCGCAGCCGGTTCAGCTCCCGGGTTGTGTTTGTCAGCAGCTCTGGGTCTGTGATGGAGAAGTGGAGCTCGGCAGGGCCACAATCCATAGCTCTGCTGCCCAAGGAGCGGATCTGCTCCCGTTGGAGCCTGTAACGTGCCAAAGGGGTTAGTCCCTGGTAGTTTTGGGTAGGTGACAACACCCAAGGAACCATTGGCTTGGGATCTTGCTGGCTTCTGGCCAGCGAGAGCCACTCCACCTGCAAAGGCCAAGTGGGAGAGCCTGGCAGTACGCACAATACTCCTGGGAGCGTTTCTCAGAGGAGCTTGTCCTCAAGCTATTTGTGGCTTTTATGCCACAAAAATTTCTGCAGCTTCCCACAGCCCAAGCTGCTGAGAGCTGCGCAGCAGAGCTGAGAACACTGCAGAAACAGGCTGGGAGGCAGAGGTTATTTGTGGTACCTCTGCATTTCCACACCATCCGACGGGGAACTGCATCTCTTGCCCTAAATTTTCCCAAGCAGGGCGTCCAGAGCACCTTGATGGGTGGAGAAGTGGCACCATGGGTGGCACCTTGAAGGCCGGGGACACCTTTCTCTCCTGGCTTGTCAAAAGCAGGGAGATAAACATGCACTCCAGATCCTCTGCTCCCACCTGGGAGCCCTATTTGCCTCCCTCATCAAAGGGACTGAGTGCTATGGGGCACTTCCAGTTGGTTCTAAGCAGTAAGCTGAAGGGACAGAGGTAGCCCAGGCCCTGGCTTTGCCCTACCCATAAGCAATCAGCAGGTTCTCGTGCTTCTTGACCAAGTTCTTCATGCGCTTCTTGTAGCCACGGGCCGCTCCAGCTAGCTGCTCTTCCCGAGACTTGTAGGAAGCCCTGATATCCTTCAGCATGTTGTCCACGAAGCGTTTCATGGGAGCATTACCAGCTGAGGCTTTGCTGGATTTGCTGTCCATGTAGGCCTTTAAAACAGAGAAAGAAATGGAGGTGACCAAGTCGTTCCCTAAAGCACGTAACCCATTTCCCACGCAGAAGGTCCAGGCGTATTTGTGCCAACAGCACAGAGAATAGGGCACATCTTCCATTTTCTAAGAGGAGGAAAGACTAATTAACGTCCATCATGGCCCTTCAAGACAGTTGGACACCTGTACTGCATCAGTGACCAGCCTGGGGAAACACAAGTTGGCATTGGGAGTTGCCATCTTCTTTCCACCCTGCCTGGCAGAAAAGGACCTGGGGGTGCTGGTCCACAAGCGGCTGAACATGAGCCAGCAGTGTGCCCAGGTGGCCAAGAAGGCCAAGGGCATCCTGGCTTGTATCAGAAATGGTGTGACCAGCAGAAGGAGGGAGGGGATTGTCCCCCTGTGCTCAGCACTGGGGAGGCCACCCCTTGAGTGTTGTGTCCAGTTCTGGGCACCTCAGCACAAGAGAGATGTGGAGGGGCTGGAGCGAGTGCAGAGGAGGGACACGGAGCTGGTGAGAGGCCTGGAGAACAAGGGTTATGAGGATCGATTGAGGGAGCTGGGAGTGTTTAGTGTGAGGAAGAGGAGGCTGAGGGGAGACCTCATCCCTCTCTACAACTGCTTGAAAGGGCATTGCAGAGAGGTTGGTGCTGGTCTCTTCTCACGGGCAATGAGCGATAGAAGGAGAGGGAATGGCTGCAAGCTGCAGCAGGGTAGGGTTAGGCTGGCCATGAGGCAAGAATTCTTCCCAGCAAAAGTGGTCAGAGCCTGGACTGGGCTGCCCAGGGAGGGGGTGGAGTCCCCATCCCTGACTGTGTTGAAGAGTCGTTGAGATATGGAGGGATCTGGTGTAGGGGAGAACTTCGCAGAGTGGGGCTGATGGTTGGACTGGATGATCCCAAGGGTCTCTTCCAGCCAAAGCATTCTATGATTCTATGCCCCACTCTCTGCTGGCCAGGAGATGCCTCAGTATAGCTCTGCTAGATATTAAACTATGCTTAATAATAAAAAGGGCTTTACTTAGCCTCCTGATCCATCACCACATGGTGTTCTTTGGTACCAGCCCTCTTCTGGCACAGAAGCTCTTGCTAAAACCTTCTCACTGCTACCTGGAGGGGTAGGAAGAGATTTTTTCCCAGTCTAGCTGCTTGATACAATCTGATATCCATGACTGAACCTGCCCAAGACATCCACCATGTGCTGAGCCCTCACCATGCTCCGGGGTCCCTACTCTATGTCAAAGGGGCTTGTTCTCAGAGTGGGTCCCAGACCCTGGCATTACCCAGCTCCGTGGACGATCACAGAGGCTGGCAGAGCTCTCTGGGGACAGCAGCAGAGTCACCATGGAGGTGGTGACAAAGCCAGAAGTGGCATCGTCTGGCCCGTGGAGGGACGTTGTCAGGGCAATGGAGATTAGAAGCCAACTGGAAGGCAGCCATTGTAAATAAGAGGATCTTTCAATCCAAGTAATCTGACCAAGAAAACTGTCCCAGCAGAAACTTGCAGACTGTTTTGTGTGGCCATAGAGGAAATCTGGGCGAGGAGGGAGGGGTGGCATCTCCTCCCCCAGGCCAAGCTGAGGGCAGAGAGGGCTCTCCAAGCCCCAGTGCACGCTCTGCTCGGCAGCCCAGCAAGGAGCAGAAACAGCAGCAGCCTACAAGAAGTAAAGGCCCAGTCTGGAGAGCCCTCCCCAGTTCAGGATTGTCCCTGGGGCTGGGGGTACCCACCGCCACGTCCTTGATGTACTGGGTGAGCCGGGAGCGATATTCCTCATTCAGCTGCTTCAGCCGGAGCTGCAGCTGGGAGTTCTCCGCCTCCACCTCTTGGAGCTGGCTCTGGGAGGTGAGCAGAACCTGGGCACAACAAAGACACTCACCACTGCCCTCATCCTCCAGCCACGCAAGGGGCACTAAGAAGCTCCCTAAGAGATGGGGGACTTCATTTCTAGCATCACCAGAGCTGGGAAGGTCCTGGATTTTCACAGGAGCCTCTTTATAGACTGTATTCCCCTGCTACCTTCTGTCATCCCCGATTGCCCCCGCCCGGTGATTTCACCAACCCTTTCTAAATACCAGTGAATAAAATTCCTCCCACCACCTGTGGCAAAGCAGCACCTTCCACCACGTGCATCGGCACCCCAGGGGAAGGGAACTGCGCAGGGAGGAGCACCTTGGTATGACAAACTCTCTCTGGAGTGGGAGACGTGTTGGAGTACCTCAGTACAAGACAAGACATCCATCCCCTGCTAGCTCCAGGAGGAGCACGTGGCACCCAGGAGGAGCAGGGGCAGTTCTTTTGGGGCTGGGAGCCTGCCCTTACCGCTGACTGCTCTGCCAGCTTGCGCTGGGTGTCCCCAATCGCTCCCTTTGCCTCCTGCAGCTCCTTCCCCATCGCCATCCTGGGAACAAGGGAAGAAGGTGTGTTTATTTTAACCCCCCAGACTTTCTCTGTAGGTCCAATACAGCCAGCTCTGAGGAGGAAGTCACTACAGGATGCCAGCCCACATCAGCTGTGTGCCAACCAGTGGCCATAGAGCTCTCACAGCCAAAGGTGAACATCCTCCCCCAGTTAGAAGTTCTACTTCTCCAGCATCCCTGGAGATGTCCCTACCCAGGACACCAACCCTGTCCCAGCCTGTTGTTGGAAGAACTTCTGTGGGGGTAAGGGCTAGGGCTGGATTCATCTCTGGGCTGTGACACATGGGCCACGTGTGTCACTGAAGGTGGCATTTTCAGAAGTGCATAGGCCAATCGGGTAGCTAAACACCACCGACCTCTAAGCAGCCAGCTAACTCTCTTAAAAGCCTTGAAAGTAGCAGGTTTTGCTTCCAAGCCTCACTTCTTCCAAAGGTGAACCTCCATTTCCCACCCTGCACCTCACCAAAGGCAAGGCTGCCTCCTCTCCTGTGCCCAAGCATCACATTCAGCTGCTCCATAAACGCCCAGCCAAACAGAAGGACGTGCCCTCAGACACTCACACTCTCTCTTCCAGCTTCTGCTGCTGCGAATCGTAGGTTCTCTTCAGTTTTTCAAGCTCTGCTTTCATGACATCCTGGTTTCCAAGCAACTGTGGGAAAAGCGAAGAGGAAGATGAGGCCTGAGCTGAGTAGAAGGTCTCGTGAGGAGCTGAGCACAGGGCCAGCTGAGCAGTGGCAGTGACATACTGGGGAAAGGAGGGGTTTAACTGGGAGTGGGTGTGTGCTCTGAAGGCAACAGGGCCCATGGAAGTGCACCCGTGTTATTCCCCCAAGGGAGAGTCTCGCTCCGAGAGGCAGATTCCCAGCGGGAGCTGGTGGCAGAGCCCAGGCTGGTGTCGGACAGGCTGCAGATGGGAAGGAGGCAGGGAGCAGCTCCGTGCTCTCCGTTTTGGGTGCTTTATTGCCCCCATCTTTCTCAAGTGAGAAGGAAATAAGCACTGTGTCCTCTGCACTTGTTGGCTTTAAAAACTCCCACCTCTGTTCACCCGGGGCCACTGGCCCAGGGAAAGCTCATCAGCTCTTGGCTGCACAGGAGCTGGAGTTATTCTAGTCCCATTTTTTTCAACAAAACAGCTTAAAGGAAGTTTAAAATAAATCAAGCCATCAGCTCATCCACAAAATTCAAGTCAGCACCGGGAGGTGTCAGCCACACTGGGAATAAATTCCCCCTTCTCCTACCCCAAGGACGCAGGAGCAGACCCACACGAACTCACGTTTCTCTCCAGCTTTTGCCACTCGTGTTCAGAGGCCACGGCATCTTCTGGCTGGTTGTAGCAAGAGTCAGAAGAAGGTGCCTGTTAGTCCCCTGTCCTCCAAGGAGCTTCTGACAGGGCAGAGAGGTCCTTACCTTCGCTCCCCGAACCGAGAGATGGTGCACCATTGCTCGCACTCTTTCCAGCTCGGCAGAGGGTTCATCGGCCACAGCAGGGCCACGGTTGCTTCTGGTATCAGCCAGGTTGAGCAGCTCTTGGCTGAGCTCTTCATTCTTCATGACCTGTCAGGTCAAAGGAGAAGGACAGAGCTTCTGAAATCCTGCCCTTCCTGCTCCATGCTCTGTCTGTTCAGCCCGTACCCGCCGCTCTTGGTGCGTACACGAAGCCGACACTCACGTCTCCTCCTGAAACCAAGCTTTATTTTTAATTGTCTCTCTTATGAACAAAGATGTCAGTGATTTTCATGGAAAGGCAGGGCACCGTCACCAGGCATCGGGATTATTCACACGTAACCTTAAGCCCTCTGCCCATCTCCGTCTCGCTTTCAGGTGCCAGCCCAGCCCTTGGCACAGCCCTGGGCCACCACCTCTGCATCCTGACCTCCAGCCTCCCTCTTCCTTCTAACCCCGTACTGTGGCTTCCCAGCACTTCAGGCACAACTTTTCCCACACAACAGCTTTGAACAACGTAAGGGAAGGACCAAATCTCCATCCATCCATCCATCCATCCATCCATCCATCCATCCATCCATCCAGGCTGACGCCACCCAGCTAATCCCAGTTTTGTTGGAATGCATCCCTCCAGCAGCAGCCAGCCCACTGCAGCGTAGGCAGATTCAAAGCAGGGCTAGTGTGAAGTGACACATTTCCAAAAGATAAAGAGGATCTGAATGAGAAAGGCTCTGTTACAGGTGATCTGGAAGGAACACTGGGGGAATTCATGTCTCACGGGAGGGTTTCTATGTAGATAACAAAGCTTTGATGGGGTTTATGACTGGGGACAAGCTTGAGTAATTGTTACCATGGCAGTGAATCGGGAGGATGGGAGGCAGAGGTCATCTGAGTCATCCGTGGAGAGAATAGCTTATCAAAAGATAGCACAGGGTGGGCTGAGGGAGAGAGGAGAGGAGAAAAGAGGCTGACAAAGAGGTGAGATATACAGCTGTGAAAACTGACAGCTACGCAGAGACAGGCTGCTTGTTCCCCAACCGAAAAACGATCCATCTGCAGCTGTCAGCCCTTGACAATTTGATCAGAGGGGGTCACACCACAAGCCCAGAGGTACCAGTTTAGCCAAAAAGGCACTCCCAGGTTTGCCATGGGCTTCGTTGCCTTCCCTGAGCTTCCAGGCCTGGCCTGGCTCCCGGGAAAACCCCGGGGTGGAACGGGTCCGTGTTCCCCCATTCGGGTTCCCTCCTCGCTTTCGTAGCGCCGCTGCAGGCGGCGAAAACAAAAAAGGGAAGGAGGAAACAGCGAGTTGAGAGAAAAGGTCAGAGTCTGGAGAAGGAAGACTTTAGAGGGAGTCAGAAAACAGGCACAAAGTGCCAGGCTGGCATCTTCTGGAAGGCATTTCCCCCAGGGAGAGGCGAGGCCAGCTCTCCTTGGCCCGGGAGGGGACGCGGGGCAATGTGTGAATGGAGCCCTACAATGGGGGCCGCCGCGATTCAGAGGCTCGAACCCTTCCCGTAGGAGGGACCCTGAATGAGCTCGCCGAGCTGCTCCTGCGCCAAGCAGCCATGACAACATATTGGCAAGGTCACAAGTAGCACTTGTAATTGGGAATGTGTAAAAGGTTCATTGTCTCCCCAGAAGAGCGCCGGGGAAAGGGAGGGGGCAGAACCACAGGGTGCTTTTCCCATTTCCTTTGGGAAAGTCCGCACTGGGAAAATAATGAGCAAGAGGCCCACGCCGTGACAAGTCCCAGCCTGCCAAGTTGGAGCCTCTTTTGCTTCAGGCAGGGATATTTGGTAGTGGGAGCCAAGAAACTGGGGTAAAATCCTCAGCCTACGAATTACAACCAAGGAATTCACCTTTGGCTTCTGGACCCTGTTCCTCCGCTTCTTGAGGACGCTATCCAGGCACACAAACCCAACCCACGTGCTTTCACTCCCTGAAAGATCCCAGCACCCGCGTGCAACCAGGGTCTTATGACCACCAACCTGTAAGAGCCATCCCTTAGAGATGTCGGCCACCCGAAAATCCTGGGGTTGGACTAACAGTTCGTACCCCCTTGGGGACGAGATGCAACCAGGCTTGCGGAATGCCGAGCCGCCCCTCGGCAGCCTGGCGAGCTGCCGTGCTGCCAGTTGGCCCCACGCACTCTGCCTCGTGCTCCAGCAGGACGACGGGGTGAGTTCACACCCCTGCCAGCAGCTGAGCTTGCCTCCTCCTAAAAACCTTCCATTTTCTCCGCTTACCGGAGACAAATGATAGCTTCACCAGAGTCACTAACTCACTTGTTTGCAACGGGGCGACCGTGACCTCGTGTACTCCTCTGCAGATGGTTGCTCACCGCAAAGAGAGACAGGACGCTGCCCAAACCAGCGCATCCCAGCCCCACATCTTCCCACCACAGCCCTGCACGGGGCCAGGGCGGTAAACCGGGTCATTTGGCTGAAGCAGCTAAACTATCTGCCGGGGGAGGGAGGCAGGAGGGTGTCAGTCATCCCATTCAATTCAAAAAGAAGAAGAAGAAGTAGGAGGGGGGGAGAGGGAGGGAAGGGAGGAATGTCTATTGAAGTAAGCTATTCTTGCCAAAGAAATACACAGATCTGGGTCCAAAAGCTTCGAGTTAATAATCGCTAAGCTAACAGTCACCAGGAAAATCGCTGTATTTTAAGGAAGAAGCAGAAAGTTGCTTACAATGGCTGTTTTTTCTAAACTGGCCAACCTCAAAAACTTCCAGGCCCCTTCCCGCTGCCCTATGGAATGAGAGTGACTACAATCCGTTCACGTGCAGCCTGCGCAAGCCATGCAGAAGAAAAGGGAAACAAAGCGTGCTGGCAGGCAGGAGGGACCTGCAACGTGCACCCCGGCCAGCCCCACAGTGACCTCCTCGTTACCGCTAGTGACGGGGACAGGAGCAGGAGGGGGGGGGTGGGTTGAAAAGAGAAGGGCTCTGGGAGCGGGATGCCCAGAAAAGCACGGCACAAGGGGGTCAGTGTGGACTCAGCACTGTCCCTGCTGAGCAGAGTGGGTTCTGCAAGCCCTGCTAGAAGGTGACCGCGCTGCATGATATCTTTGGGCCCTGAAAAACAGAACCACGGCCGAGCGAGGCTGTCTCACAGCCGAGCAACAGCTTAGCCACGCTGACACACCCCCAAAGCCAACCGATGGGGTGGTTTAGAGATGGAGTCAAGAACATCAGGGAGAACACTGCAGCCTCTCTCACCTCCTGGTCCAGCTCTTTGCCCAGGGCCAGGTAATTGCTTTTCAAAATGATGTACTCATCCGCCAGCTCCTTCCGACTGGTCTCCAGAGCCTGCAGGCGTTCCTGTAAGGCATCCCGCTCCCCGGTGACTCTCCGACTGCAGAGCTCCAGCTCCCGCACGCGGTTCTCCAGGGCCAGGATCTGCAGGGGGGAGGCAGCAGAATTAGACCCTGGCAGCAGCAACCACAGGGCATTTATTTGGCCAAACGGGTTCCGATACGCTGTAACTTAAGAGAGGGATGAGTTTCACATGAGTTTCGTGGTATCTGGAGTGTCGGGGGGGGGGGGTTAATTGCTCTAGCTAAAGCCAGGAGAACACAAGGAAAGCAAAGATGGGCATGTAACAAGCTGTGGTTCTGGATAAAGGTGTTGGCAGCGCTGAATCAACTCTACTTAACACTTTTGGATACCATATTTTTCAGTTCAAAGTTCTCCGTCTCATACTGCTCCTTCATTCTGCTTGTCTCGATCTGGAGATCAACGAGCTCTTTGGAAATCTGGGAGAGAGAAAGGACATTACAGAAGGCCAGGGATCATTCTAAAGGCCTACATACTGGGGTCACACTGGGGAATGTGAGCACAACACCCACCCCTAGAAAGAGGCCCCAACACTTCCCACCGGATTTTCCACTGTGGAGCTACTGGCCCCACACGGCTTCACAGCTCAGTTCTCTCCAACTCCTAAAGTATTGCTTTTACCTCCAGTTTTTCCTTTTCACCGAGGCTCATTCTGGCTGACAAATCTGGTTTGGAGCCAGCCAGCTTCCCCTTCCTCTCCTGCAGCTCTCCGAGCCCGTACAGCCTCTCACTCCTGTCCTGCAGCTGCACCTGGAGACACACGAGAGCTCCCACAGCCAGTGCTGGCCAGTAGAGCCCTCCTCTCCCCCGGGCTGGTGGAAGAGCGCAGCATCACCAGTTTTTCAGAGCTTCCAATAGACTTCAGACAGGATTTTCAGCTGCTGTGTTCCTCCCGCAGCTGGGATGCCATTTGCAGAGCGCTGGTTCCACAGGCTGCAGACCTTCATCCTTAAGACTTTCGCTACCAAGGTGCTGCCTGTGCTCCATCAAAGCACTTACCTTCTTGTCCCCTGCAAAATCCAGGTGCCCAGAATCCAGGATCTTTGCCCAATATCAGGCAGGCAGCGGCTGAAGAGCAAAGGAAGGATCCCAGGATCTCTTTGGCAGCAGCTTCTCCCTCCAGCCGGGCACAAGCGATGTTGCTAACAACTTTGGTTACTAGCGGGTGCGGCATCCACCTCGATCCATCTTAAGCTGGAGCCAGATTGTTCCAGACACTCTGGGAAAAAAAAAAGATGAAAAAAGACCCTTATCAGGAGGTTTCCACAGTCCTAAGAGAGCGCACGGCAGGTACTGCAGCAAGAAGCTGAGCAGGCACCTCCAGTGAAGCAACGCTGCAGCGAGGAGGTGACACTCCATTTATACTACAGACCATTCCCGAAAAACGGCTGTAGGGATGGCCTCCATCTCCCATTGCAGGGACCTTGAGAGAATTTAAGATCTGATTAACCCATTAGTTAATCCAGCAATCCAGCCACCTGCTCCAAGACTGTCCAAGTAACATCAACTTCCAGGAAACTTTCTCTTGATCACTACAATCCTTGTTTCTCCTGTGTCAACGAGCCATCCAAAGGGATCACCATGGAGTCATGGAATCACAGAATCATTCAGGTTGGAAGAGANATCCTCATAAGCCTTATTCTCCAGGCCTCTCACCAGCTCCGTGTCCCTCCTCTGCACTCGCTCCAGCCCCTCCAGATCTCTCTTGTGCTGAGGTGCCCAGAACTGGACACAACACTCAAGGGGTGGCCTCTTCAGTGCTGAGCACAGGGGGACAATCCCCTCCCTACTGCTGCTGGTCACACCATTTCTAATACAAGCCAGGCTGCCCTTGGCCTTCTTGCCCACCTGGGCACACTGCTGGCTCATGTTCAGCCGCTTGTGGACCAGCACCCCCAGGTCCTTTTCTGCCAGGCAGCTCCAGCCACACTGCCCCAAGCCTGTAGCCATCCATGGGGTTGGTGTGGCCCAAGGGCAGGACCTGGCACTTGGCCTTGTTGAAGCCCATGCCATTAACATCAGCCCATCCATGCAATCTATCCCAGTCCCTCTGCAGAGCTTCCCTGCCCTCAAGCAGATCAACACTCCCACCCAACTCAGTGTCATCCGTGAACTCACTGACGGTGCTCTCAGCATCTTTGAGCTCTGACCGGGAAAGGCCTTCCCCAATTTAGCACTTGGCATCACAGACACTATGTGGAAAAAGACAAGTTTTAAAGCACAACAGGCACTGAAACAAACTCGGGTGAGCCCAGACAGGCTAAATCTGGTCTCCCCACTGCTCCTGACCCCAGACTGCCACCATCCAGGGACAACTCCCAAGTGTGCAAAGCTAAAAGCACCGGAGCAGAGTCTCCAATGTAAGGGCGAGGGCCAGTGGAGAGTGTCAGACGCAGTGGGTAACGCTGGGAGACCTTGGAGAACAGCACCCAGAGAGTAAAACACATCCCAGCTCTTAATCTCCTCACTTCGGGCTTATTTTCACGTCTATTTCTGTAGAGTGGGTGAGGTTGGCTAAGAACTTTGTGTCTTACAGAAGAAAAGCTTCCACCACGTCTTTTTCAAGGAGATCATAGCTCTGAATAACTTCTTAGGATCTGTCAAAGCTGAGGATGGAAGAGGGAGAGGGGCCACCCTGGCAGAAGCTCTGTGTCGAGCAGAGTTTACCAGCTCCTCATCTGGTCCAGGCTGTTGGAGAAGATCCAGCAGTCACCGTGGACTTCATGAAGAGCCATGGAAGAGAGACCCAGGGGATGATTTTTTTTGGGGGGGGGCTGGGGGTGGGAAGAGAGAAGCTAAGGAGACATGCAATTATGCCTTATCTTTCTGCAAAAGAACTTAACGGACCCGAAGTAATTTTATTAAGGTAATGAAAGCGCTGATGAGAATTCACAGTCTCTTCACACCCACTGCCGAGCAGAAAAGCCAAATTCACACACCGCCCACGGCACCGAGGGGGCTCGGAAGTCTCCGGCGGGTGCTCCGGCACCGAGCCGCAGCTCCGCTCCCCGGGCGCACCCCGTTCTCCCCCTGGGCTCTCAGCCTCGCGGGGGTCCCCAAGGACAAGGCACCCGCAGCCTGTGCTGGCCCAGGAATGGCCACAGGCTGGCTCACGCCGCTGCCCCAGCCAGCAGTGATGTGCCCACACCCCAAAACACCCAATTCGGGAGGGCACACAGCCCACCCCAGCACCCCTGAGCGATGGGGGTGCCCATTTCACCTGGCAGACAGCAATATAATTGACATACACACACACATATATATAACATATATATATTTATGCTCCTGCAGTGCTTGGCAGACCCTGCCAAGACCCCCCTGTGTGGCAGAACCGGCACCAGAAACGACAGCGAGCGCTTTTCCCGGGGTTTGGAAATACCAAGACGATTTGTTTCCCGGCTGACTCCATAATAAATAGGAAAATTGGGCAGAGGAATGAGGTCCTGCAGCACAACATTGCAGCCCAAAACCTCCACCGCCGCTCCAGAGCGAGACCAAGCAAAGCAAAAGGCGTGTGTTTTGTTTAACCCCACTGAGAGCTGGGACGCTGATCTCCTTCCCCTCTTCTTGACAAGGACGCTTTTTAAACACGTGGTGGCTGGGTCGCCACCAAGCCCCGAGGAACGACCCTCTCGCCCAGGGCGCAGCTCTGAGACGTGAAAAGCGCTCCCCAAATCCACGGCAGCTCCAAGAGGAAACCGGTTGGAGATTCAGGGCACGCAGCCTTGCCAAACCCATGCCCGGTGTTCATTTTCACCTCGCCTCCAGCACCGGCCAGCCCTGCCAGCCCTCGGCAGGGTCACACGCCGCTGTCCTGGCCCTCATGGCGAGCCCAGAGGGGAGCGGAGGGAATGGCCCACCACCTTCACGCCCTTTCTCAGGAGGCCTTCGGGAGGGCCCAGCACAGCCCTTAACACAGCGACTGGCTCCACCTGGCTTCCAGCGCCAACCAAGCGAATGCACATCCTCTCCCGGGTCCTGGAGACACCCCCTGGGCGGCCACCGGACACGGTGTCGCCGCAGTAAATACCCCGCCGGGCCCACAGGCCTGGAGGGAGGGCGCGGAGGCCGCGGGTGCAGGGAGCTGACGGGGCCTCAAGGCTGCGCGGCCCCTCCTGGAGCGGCACTGGGGGTGGTGGGATCACCCCTGGGGTGAAGCCCGGCCGCCGGGGGAGCGGGATGAGGCAGAGCCGGGGGCGACAAAGCCTTCCCCCTCCTGTCCCCGCCGCGGAGGAGGCGGCCGGCCCTGGTCCGGTATCGCCGCGTCTCGTTTCCAGGGCAACGGACACTTCCGGGAGAGGGCGGCGGGGAGGCAGCGCCCCCCGGCGGCGGGAGGCCGGGCTGCTCCAGGGATGGGGCAACACCAGCTCCGCCGGGCCACCTGGCCGCGTCCCGCAGAGGGACCTTCAAAGACCAGTCGGTCCCACCCCTGCCCTGGGCGAGGACATCTCCTCTGGAGCTGGCGNCTCCCTGGTGTGGTGGGAGGTGTCCTTGCCCAGGGGGCGCAGGGTGGGCTTTAAGGTCCCTTCCCACCCAAACCATTCTATGATTCCCTGGTCTCCCACTGGGCTATGCTGCTCTAGCCCCGTCCAGGCAGGCCTTGAGTGCTCCAGGGATGGGGCAGCCACAGGGCCACTGGGCAGCCTGCTCCAGCCACTCACTGCAACATATTTCCATCTAGTACCCAACCAAAATCCACCTGCTTCCAGTGTAAAACCATCACCCCTTCTCCAGTCTCTACAGTCCTTGGTGAAAACCCTCTTTCCATCATTCCATCATTCTTGTATATTGACAGCCCTTATATATATCGACAGGCTAAAAAATGTCTTCTCCAGGCTGAACAATCCCAACTCTCTCAGCCTTTCTCCACAGGAGAAGACCTTCAAGCCCCCAGACCATTTCCATGGTCCCCTCTGGACCCTGTCCAACAGCTCCAGGTCTGTCTTGTACTGGGACCCCAGAGCTGGACATGTGCCCCAGGGAGGTCTCACAAGAGTCGTGGGGGAGAATCACCTCCCTTGACCTGTTGAACAGGCTGCTTGTGATCAGCCCAGGGGATGATGGGTTTGCTGGGCTGCAAGCACCCAGTGCTGGCTCCTGTCCCATATCACACACACACCTACACCCCTGGCATCTCCAGGTACTTCCCCACAGGGCTGAGAAGGAAAGCTGGGATGGGACAAGCAGGGGGAGCCTGGCAGCAGACAGGGTGAGGGGTTGTGGCCACGCAGCCTCTGGCACCACGCTCCCACCCCATCCCACCAGCTAGGCACACCGAGGACCAGGCTGCTCCCTCCATGGCCATCAGCCTTGGAGCAGCCTCTGTGGGGCTGAGGGTGAACTCACCAGCAGGAAGCCCATGTCCAGTCCTGGAGACCTTACATGGAACATGGAAAGTACCCTCAGCCCCTTCTTACCCTCCCTGGCACACTGGCACTACCATCACAATGAGTTAGGTGGCTGCCTCCCATCCCTCTGTTTGCCTCCCAAGTCCAGCTTTGTTCTGCGTGATGGCCACCGCTGTGACAGCCTCTCCTGCCCTTCCCTGTCCCCATGTGCCTGTGACCCCCTGCTCCCAGGGACTCCCTTTTCCCCCCAAAACTTAGAGGTTGCAAAATTTCCTGTCTGTGCCTGCAGTGACAGCCCTGGCATCCCTGAGTCATGGCTTGGGGATGTCCCCACCTTCCCTGGACCAACCAGCCCAGCCAGACTAGTGGAGGTGACATGGTTTCACATGGCCACATGGGCCACCAGCGTGGTAATTAGCATTCCCAAGAGCTGCTGGTGCATCAGCTGCCTTTCCCAACTCCCCACACAAGCCTGAAACAGCCGGGCCAGGGCATGAGCCAACACTCAGATATGGCGATGAGGACTTTTTGCCAGCAGCTGCCAAAACCTTCTGCCACCATTACCAGGTCCCCATCTCCAGGAACGTGGGATATTTTGAGTGAAAAATGAGGAAACAGAATAAGCAGGGACCAGGATGACCAGAAATGTGGGTGGCCAGCAAACACTGGGGAAAGCCCATCTCCATCAGGAGGGTCTTTCCAGGAGGAGCTTGGTCCCCATGGATGTCCCCAGGAGAGCGGCACAAGCTCTGGGGTGCCAGTGTCACCCATTCCAACTCTTTTGGGTGGCAGCATTAGAGCTCAGACATTTTTGGGTTGGGATGAGGAGGAGCAGCAGTGCCGGTTGCCCTGGCAACACGAGATGCTCTCCTCCAGATGGAGACAGTATTTGGCAAGATTTTGCTAAAAATACTTCCCAGCTCAGCCGTGACAGCACCACCCGTGTCACATCCTTGCTCCCCCCAGCGCTCAAGCCACGTCGGTGCTGTCCCTCTTTGCCCTGGACCACTCGTCCTGGCGAAGGGGGGGATGGACCAGGAAGCTCGCCGTGTCCCACCAGCCTTCCAAGGTCCAGCAGACCCCACCATGCCACCAGCACCAGTCCGTGCCCAGCCTGGCCAGCCCATAGGCTGGGGACAGAACAGGGTGCCAGGGAGAGCTGGTGGCATTTACTCACACCAAGGGACAGGGGGGAAGCTCCCTGGGCAGGGACCTGCTGGGGTAGGTAATGATTCCTCAGAGCTTAAATAGGTTTAAAACCTTTCTTTTTATGATTTTGCTGCTTTTCCTAATACTATTACAGCCTTCTCCATGGCAACCAGGTGGGGCAGCTCAGACTTTGGTCCCAGGCAGGAAGATTAGCTGCTGGAGCTGAAATGATGAGGGAAGTGGGGATCAGCTGAGGAGGTCCACACTGGTCAGGGCTGTGGCCATCCACCCTAGGGACCCAAAGAGAGGTCCCTGTGGTGGCTGCAGTGCACTGGGCAGGTCCTGGTGAGCAGGACGGGCTCAGGGTGATGCTGGAGGAACCAACCATCTCAGCATACCCTGTCAGGGGCAGGACCCATGTGGCAGGAGAGGACCTCAAGGAAGTTGAAAGACAGAGATGGGTCTAGTTCTTCCTTGCACCACAGCAGGAAGGGATTTGCTTCTTTACCCTCTTTATTTTCCCTTCCCTCATTGACCCTTTGGTGNCAGCAGGAAGGGATTTGCTTCTTTACAATTTATTTGCTTCTTTTACATCTTTATTTTCCCTTCCCTCATTTACCCTCTGGTATTTTCCCCGAAAGAGGGCTGGCAGGGGCAGGGATGGACTCGCACCCGGCTGCAGGGAGGGCTGGATTAAACTTCCCAAAGAGGTTTTGTGGGTTTTGGCCGGTCGGCTCCTGCTGGTTCAGCTCTTTTTGGCTTCCAGATTGATTACACCTTGTGTCAATATGTGCTTAGCGCCTATTAGCGGGTGCGTGCAGCTCCATATCTGGTTTCTCCCATTGGATCTATAAATTCCCAGAAGAGAGGATTAAAAATAGAGGGGAGGGGGGGGAGGAAAGGAGCAGACAGAGCCAAAAAGAAAGGGAAGAAAACAGCGCTTGTGGGAAAGTCAGGTTGCAAGGCTGGAGCCTGGCCATCTCCCACCAACACCTCTTCCCCACGGGCATGATCCTGCTTCAGCCAGGGAGAAGGTTGCTCCAAAGCACCCGAGTTAGTTGGTGAAGAGCTGAGATGTGACCCCAGGGAGATGCCAGGCTCCCACCAGGATAGGTAAGGCTGGAGCACGAGAGAGACGCCCATGGTGTGGGGCTGCTGGTGGAGAACATCCCTGCTCCACCTCAGAAACTGGCACAGGGGGGAAACTGCAGCTGGGGAGAGGTTCAGCTCCAGTGGGAGACACCCATTCCTGGAGCATCTTCATGGAAGAATAAGGCTACCAGGGCATGGGGAAGGGTTAGCCATGGCTTTTCCATCCAACAGCTGCTGGCCCAAGGTGCTCCTCTTGCTTGGAGCTTTTTATTTCTAAAGTGGCTTTTTTTTTTTTTTAAATTTTCTTTCCTGGAAACTGGTAGAAGATTCTGCAAGAAAACATATTGGACAGTGGTGGGAAAGTGACCTGGGACACAGAAAATGAGGTCACCAGCCTCCCCAGGGTGGCCTTGATGAACTGCCAGGTGGAGAAGCAGCCAGGGAGCATCATCCACCATCATCCCTCTGCACGTGGGGTTGAAGGAAGGACCAAGAGCCAGGTGAGCCCTTGTGGTTGTCACCTCGTTGGTGGGACCTGGGCTTTCCCCTCTGCTTCCCCTGTGGCACCAAAGCGCCGAGCTGAGCAGCATGTGGTGCTCCCAGCACCATCTCCACCTACAGGAGATAACACCTCAGGAGGGCATAAATTAAAAGTCCTGAGCTTTTTACTGCCATGCAGGGAACAGCTTTTTCCCCATTTTCCATCTCCCCCCCCCCATCAAACCTCGGGCATTTCAGCCCACCTCCCAGTACAGGTAGCCCCACACCTCTAACCCCCTGGGCAATAAGGATGCTGCAACCCCCAGCGTGTGATTTTTGGGCCCCAGTATTGGGGCTCACCCCAAGGGATCCAGGGAAGGGTCACCACTGCCACTCAGGACCCTCCAGGAGCTCAGAGCACGGCCATGGGACATTCCCTGAAGTTATCCCATCCATCTCTCCATGCTCAAACCCTCCCTGCCTCCAATAAGACCACCGTACCCCATCCTCCCAGGTGTCCCCCCCTGGGGGACTGCAATAAAGGGGCTTACAGACCTGGGGAGGCAGAGGTGGGAGAAGCCAGGAAGCCCCCATTCCCGGTTGACTCGGAGCCCTGGCTGACTGCTCCATCCACATCCTATCCCAGCAGCAGTGGGGTTAAGCCTGGCCGGGCGGGCGGCTGGCCGGGCGTCAAGGTGGTTGCTCCATCCCTTGCGCAGGGGGGCCCGGAGAGCAGAGCAGGAGCGCTGCCCTGCCCGCCACCATGAGCGCAGGCAAAGGTAAGGCGGGAGGGACAGGCAGGGCAGGGGGCTGGGGGTGGTGGGGAGAAGCTAAAACCCCTCATGGGGCTTCACCCTCAAATCACCCTCGGCTTTTCTTCTCCCTCCCCTTCCAGTTAATAAGATCATTTTAGGAGCCCCCCCATGGGCACCCACAAAGCTGGATGGGGGCTGCAGGGGTGGGCACGGGGCTGTGGCACCGAGACCCCCCCCTTCTGCTGGGAGGAAGAGTATATTAATGGGAGGGCAGCTGGGGAGGAAGGAGGAGAAGGGACAAGGGACATTGCTGCTGGCCTTTCCCCAAAGGACGGGAGTACAGAGGGATGAATTTCGGGGCTCCATGCGTCTGAGGGGTCCAAGCTGTGGCAGGGGGTGATCCCACACCCACTCACGAGGGTAGATCCAGCCCCCCAAACCTTCCTGCCACTGCCCAATGTGTGCAACAGGCTGGGACTCACCCCCCCCACCCCCGGTACCTGGAGGGGGGGGTCCCACAAACGTCCCCTAGGGCAACCATCCCTTTCGACTGATGGCGTCCCCTTTCCTCTGCGCCCCACAGCAGGTGTCACCCTCCTGTTCCTCCTGGCCCTGCTGCTGGCCACCACCTCCCAGCCCCCAGGGGGGGACACCCCAAAGGAGCAAGGGGACACAGAACCCCCCCGCTGCCCCAGCCCTTGCGCCTGCAGCTTAGATGACTACAGCGAGGAGCTCAACGTCTTCTGCAGCGCCCGCAACCTGACTCGCCTGCCTGAGGACATCCCCCCCAACGCCAAAGCCCTTTGGCTGGACGGCAACAACTTCACCCTGCTGCCGGCTGCTGCCTTCAGGAAC
Organism: Jacana jacana; assembly: GCA_013400555.1. Lineage (NCBI taxonomy): Eukaryota > Metazoa > Chordata > Aves > Charadriiformes > Jacanidae > Jacana > Jacana jacana. Next base: position 23,008 of record VZTM01016089.1, on the reverse strand, counting down.
CTCTCAGCCCTGGATTTTCTGGACCTGCAGAGCAACCAGCTGGCCACCGTGGAGCAGCACGCCTTCCACGGGCTGCGGAGCCTCTACCACCTCCATCTCGAACGCAATCGCCTCAAGCACTTGGCTCCACACACCTTCTTGCACACCCAGAACCTCGTCTCCCTCAGCCTCAACAACAACTACTTCAGTAAGGTGGAGGAAGGGCTGTTTGCCGGGCTCTCCAACCTCTGGTATCTGAACCTGGGCTGGAACTCGCTCGTGGTCCTGCCCGACAAGGTCTTCCATGACCTGCCCAACTTGAGGGAGCTGATCCTGGCCGGGAACAAGCTCCCCTATCTCCAGCACCAGCTCTTCTGCAGCCTCACAGAGCTGAAGGAGCTGGACCTGAGTGGCAATGCACTCAAGGGCATCAAGATCAACATCTTTGTCAAGCTGCAGAAGCTACAGAAGCTGTACCTGAACAATAACCAGATCAACACCATCACACCCCGTGCCTTCATGGGCATGAAGTCCCTCCGGTGGCTGGATCTCTCTCACAACCGGTTGGTCTCACTGTTTGAGGACACATTTTTGGGCCTCCTGAGCCTACATGTCCTACGCTTGTCCACCAACTCCATCACCAGCCTGAGGCCCAGGACTTTCAAAGATCTCCAGTTCCTCGAAGAGCTGCAGCTGGGGCACAACAGGATCTGGAGCCTGGCAGAAAGGACCTTCGATGGGCTGGGCCAGCTGGAGGTCCTCAGTCTCAACAACAACCAACTACAAGACATCAGGGTTGGAGCATTCCTGGGGCTGTACAACGTGGCTGTGATGCACTTGTCTGCAAACTGCATCAAGGTCCTCCCCGACTACGTCTTCAAGGGGGTCACCAAGTTGCACAGCCTCCACCTCGAGCACAGCTGCCTCAGCAGGATCCGGGCAAACACCTTCTCCAGCCTCTCCAGCCTGCGGAGGCTCTTCTTGCAGCACAACGCCATCTCCTCCATCGAAGACCAAAGCTTCAGCGAACTGCACGAGCTCCTGGAGCTCGACCTGAAGCACAACAGGCTGAGCCAGCTCTCACCCCAGCTCTTCGTGGGTCTGAGCAACCTGGAGTACCTTTTCCTCTCCTCCAACCAGCTCCTGGAGATCTCCCAGGATACCTTCAGCCCCCTCCAGAGACTCTTCTGGCTGGACCTCTCCCATAACCAACTGGAGACGCTGGACAACACCGTCATCTCCCCCCTCTCCAACCTGCGGTACCTCAGCCTGAGGAACAACTCGTTGGAGACCTTCTCGGTGGGCTTTCTGTGCGCCTCCTTCACCCTGGAGCAGCTGTGGCTGGGGGGCAACAACTGGCATTGCAATTGCTCCCTGAAGGGCCTGCGGGACTTCTCCCTGCAGCACCCCGTGGTGGTCCCACGCTTTGTGCAGTCAGTGGCTGAGGGGGACGATGCCCACGTCCCCATTTACACCTACAACAACCTCACTTGCCTCCACCCCCCGGCTGTGGCGGGCATGGACCTCCGTGACACCACCGAGGACAGCTTTGCTGACTGCTGATGCAGGCCAGCCCTTCCTGGGGCGGCAGAGGGGGCTGCACCACGGACCCTCACCTGCCTCCCCCCCCAGCCCCATCCTGGGGCTCCCTGGGGTGGCAGCAGCAGCAGGACCCGTGGCCCTGCAGCCACCCCAGTTTAGCCCAGTTTCCTCGCCGCCGGCTCCTCAGAGTAGCCACAAGGAAGCCATGGCCACACGATGCTGGACCATCACCCTGGCCATCAGCAGGGGTGGGTGGGGAGGTGGGCACCAGCTCCCCAGATGGGCTTTGCCGCCTTCAAACTGAAATAGTTCAGNAGGGGCAAGGGGGAGCTGCACCCCCCAGCCCCAGAGCCCTCCCTCTGGTGGGGGGACACCCCCGATGGGGACCAGGACTCGCTGGGACAAAGCAAAGCATCTTCCAGCCACAGAGTAGCCAAGAAACCCTAAATAAAGGATAAATAAGGGGTAAAAGCCGCCCCCCCCAGCAGTTTTTAGGGAAGGGAGGGGGGGGGG
>VZTM01016088.1:0-10437 GCA_013400555.1 Jacana jacana | reverse complement strand
CAAAACAATGAAACCTAAACAATCTTTCTATATGCACTCATTGTCTGCAAATACTTGGAACATCTCGTAAAGCTGCAAGCTGTGATTGTAATTCAATTTTGAAAACTTGCCATCAACCCTTTGAAGTCCTATAACAGAAAACAAAGACAACAGACTGCCATGTCTCCTCTTTATTATTTATTTGTATAGAGTTTTGTCTCAGATGTTGTCTATATATATCAAAGCTGGTTAAATTACTTTCATTTAGTTCCCTGAAGCTTATCACAAATGCTCTATCTAGATTGATTATATCCTCATATGGAAACTGTCTACAACTTTGTACNTAGAAGGCTATCAGGTTGGTCAAGCACAACTTCTCCTTGGTGATCAGCTGCTATAAAAGCAGGCACCTTTTGACCCAGCAACTAGGAAACAAACTGTAGAATACACAAAGACTCACAGAATCATTACAAACAGAAGGTTTATTTCTGCTACTGTTCCAAGAAGGGATGATCAGCATTAGCACTGAAGAGAGTGCTTGCCTTTAAAGCAGTGTCAGAACTAGAAAAAGTCAAGGCCTTCTAATAAGTAAATAAAAAAAAATAATCCAAACAAACCAACCTTTTTTCCTGAGAACAAAGGGATGAATAAGCAGTTTGCCCCACTGAACAAAGACAAATGAAAAGCCCAGAAATGTTACATGATCAAATTTCAAATTGATTTTTTCAAATAAAAAGTACTGGAAAACATAAGGAAGAGGCTGAAGTAAAGCATACATGGAAAAGCATTAAAAAAAAAAAAAAAGAAACCAAAAAACCAAAATAAAACCAAACAAACAAACAACTTGCAAAAATAGAAGGAACACAGACTCACTATCCAGAGGAACGGAAAACGCTAGGAACTGCATGGCAGGTGTTAGCAGCGTGTTCATCCCAAATGCAGGTATAAGTACCTTTTTTTTTGTTTAAAACTGCATATTCTCAAAAAAAATATCTATTTTTCCACCTCCAAACATTAAATCCCAAGTGAGTTGCAGTTTTTACAACATCTCAGAACCTGTAGTCTTTATTTGCTATAAGAGATGTCATTACTAAGCCTTGAATTCTGAGAAAATCTTAAATGCAGAATGGAATTAAAAATATGGTAGTTGTGTTACGGTCTGCTCACAATCTGATGCAGCTGGTGAAAGCAAACACCATCTCTCAAAGATGTGACCACTATCCATGACATGAGACAATGCATAACTTCAACATGGGCTATCACTTCATGTAATTAAATTTTTTTTTACAAAATATAACAAAACATTATATCCTTAAAAATTAAGTAAAGGTAAGCTCTGCTGATTGAAAAGATAAAGTAAAAGCAACACTCATAGCAAAACTTTATTCTTTACAAGAAGAAAACTTTGATTAAGTGAGGACATTCCTTGGTATAATCAGGTCTTATCACTGCTGAGAGAGAACAGTTTCTGAACAATGTGCTGTTAATTTCAGACTTTAGTTAGAGGAGACACAGCTAAAAAAGTATAACTATAAAACTGAAAATTGGTTCTGACTTATCTCAAACCAGGACACACTGGAGTACATACTGATTAAAGAAGAGAAGGTGGAACTCTAATATTGCCATCTATTAGCTGTTTTGTAGTTCACCAGAAAATTTGGTCCAGAACTTTAGGCAAAAAGGGGCTTCAGTCACTGTTTGCATAAATAAGTTCGTCATCTTCAATTCTAAAATAAATGGAAAGGGTAGAAACACCTCCCCCAACCAATTTTACCTGATTGTTCTTGTCCATCAGTTGGTTGATAGTCTCGCTTTGTTTTTCCACCTCACGATCCAGTTTCTTACATTTCAGCTTCCATTGGCGAATACTTTCCTGGGCTCTCGCTTTCAAATCTTCTCTTTTTTTCTCAGTCTCCAGCCTGAGTGCCTCTGAATGCTTGAATTCAGCGAGGTACCGTTCTGCTTCCTTGGTACTCTCTTCAACCTGTTGAGCTAACTCAGCAGACTGGAGCTCGGTTTGCTTACGTCCATCCTCGCAAGCCTTGTAGCAGCTCTGTATCTCCTTTAGCTGGGCCAGGATTTTTTCCTGTTGCTTCTCCCTGTTTTCCAGGTCAGATGTCAAAACCTGGAATCAACATAGCAAAATATGAACATTCCAACTCTAAAAGATACACAACAGAAAGCTTACCATAGAATGCTGATGCTAAATCACATTTCTATCTAAGACCTGAATAGCGTGAAAGCTCTCCTTGTTCCAGAGAATCTTCCCCCTCTGCAATGGTAAACCACTTCAACACCAGATATAAAAGAAATGGCTACTCTCTCCTGTATTTTACTTTCTGCATTTGTTCCTTTTCTGTTTGTTCTTCTTATTAGTTATATCTTGAGTTTGAGAAGGAATCATTGACCAGGCTTCTCAGGTGTTACACACTAGACAAGTATGGAATAAAGCAAACAGTAAGATATAAAGAGGTGAATATAAACAGATGAGAAGAAAAAGAAAATTAGGAAAGAAAGAATAGCATTCACCACAACAAAAGTAACCTATGGTATATGAGCTAGTTGTTACCCGGTTTTATGCCGGTTGCTTTTATAGAAGCAACACGCTGAATAAGGGCGTTTTAGAAAGCACTGGTGAATACAAAGAGAATACAGCAGTTTGCACTTTTTTCTAGAAACATCTAGAAAGACATGTGAAAATGTAGCAAGCACTTTAGAGCAAGCATTAGTTGACCTTTCAATACTGAATGAAATTGAGACTTTTCATTTTAAAAATAACAAGCCCTGCCTATCTCAAATCCGGATATTTCTCAGGACAGTCTCATAAGCAAGCCAGGAAAAAATTCTCCATGTGCCTTCTGCAAGGGCATATTCAGAAACCAGTTATTGAAATGTCACTAGCAAAAGTCAGTTTCATTAAAATCATCACATAGAATTTCACATTAGTATTCTGTATTTCAGGCCTTTTTAGTCTGCTTTCATACCATTCAGTATTTTCATTAATGACTTAGATGAATTTAATAGGTCTGCTCTATAGTCAGTCAAAGACATCATCAAGCTCCAAGGGATGGAAATGCTTTAGAGAAGAGGGTTAGATTTCAGAACAAGTGAAACAAATTGGAGATGTAATTTGAAATAAACAGTGCAATTCGGAAGGTACAAGGGAAAAATACTTTGCTTAGGAAAGAATAAGCAGTTTTACAGATGCAGTTAGAATGACTTTTTAGACAAAGGTCCTTCCACAAGGTTGGGGGATATTGGGGCAGGGGGATGTGACTTGGGTTTGTTGGTTCAGTTTTTCTTGGTGGGTTTGTTTTGGGTTTTTTTTTTGTCTTCCAAACCTGGTCATTAGCTCCTGGGAGGCAATAAATTGTACCAGTCTTTTCAAGATAGCATTTGCTGTCCTAGAAAGAAGACTGCACGTGCACTCTTGCATGTGACAGACCATGACGCTGCCAGAAAACACAGACAGGAATGGACAGACACAGCAGACAAGAACAACCCGTCCAGCTGGCCACTCGTACCCACAAACGCAAAACAGGAGTAGGATTATCCATTGGACAATCAGTTGCTCACCTGTAGGATGAATATTCCTGCTCTAGTCACAACGGAGATATAGATAACAAAACAATAGGTAAACACGCTGCAGAATAGTTGGGAATAAATCTTACACAGGTGGAAAACTGAAAATAGGAAAGTCTTTCTAGATTTACCGTTCTATACAACAGAAAAAAAACACCATATATATTCTGCTTCACTATTATTTAAACTTGTATTTTCAAGCACATCAGGCAAAACTACATGTCCAACCTTGTAAAGTCTTGATTCAGAAGACAAAACAACCGATCAAAAAAACCAAGTTACAATTAACAAAATTTTATCAAAACTAGTTTAATTTCAAATGAAAACAGATTACAATAACACTTTTAAGGGAAAGATTTAAATTCTGAATGTAGCAGAAGTTAAAAATAGCCCAATAAAACAGTCAGACATCACATCTAGCTTCCACAGATTTTCTGAACTGGGTCATCGGTTCTTCAGAGTCATATGATTATACAAACTATCATCACTTCCCATTTCATGTCTTTCTGGACAAACCATAGAGGTTGTCAGCCTAAATTGATGTACTATTCAACTCTGCATCATTTAAAAATAGTTAGTTATGCATAATTCCCCCCAAGAACACAGTTCATTAATACAACTACAGTTCCCACAGACTTTTTAATGAAATATGAGTCTAAGCTTAAAACACAGAAAACAATGTTCAATTAATTGTAAACAGTCACTTCACTAAGTAAAACCAATAATCTCCAATCTACTGATTTACAGTAAAATGAAAAAAATAAAAAAAAAAAGGGAACATTTGTTTTAGATGTTTTCTTGAAACACAACTAATTTATCATGATCTATTTCCATGAAGTGGATGTACCAATATGTTAAAATTTGTGAAAATAAAACAGATCTTTGCAAATAGTGTGTGCTTTGCTTAGGGAAGTTAAGCAAGCACAAACCTAAAACAGTTAAGTCAGCTGGAAAACAGTAGCAAAGCATATCAACATTTCATGCACCTTTCCCTGTAAAGCAAGGGGATAGAGAAACAGTGGGTTTCCACACTTTTTTTTTTTAATAATATCATAACAGGGGTCCCCAATGTACTCTTTTGAATTCCTATTTGACATATGATAAACATATCTGTGTGTGAACACATATACAGTTGTCAAAATCCTGTTTGATCATGAAGGACTTGCCCTATTGATATTTAGAAAAAAATAAAACCTCAACTTTTCAGACATGTGCTGTCATAAAAATGAGAAAGCAAAAAATTTGGTAGGAAGTCATATTTATCACCATCCTCCTCTGATGGTGGAGAGAGCGAGGATCAAGGTTCCACGGATCAAACCTTCACAGCATAGATGAAAAGTGTACTTATTGCTCAAAACGTAGCCAGCCTGCAACAACTTGGTGAGAATCAGCTCTTTAGGGCCAGGCTAGATGGAGCTTTGAGCAACCTGCTCTAGTGAGAGGTGTCCCTGCCCATGGCAGAGGGGTTGGAACTAGATGATCTTTAAGGTCCCTTCCAACGCTAACCATTCTATGATTCTATTATCTATACACACAGAGAGAGGGCTCCCAGAAAGAAGAAAGCCTATTTCTAGGTACAGCATATACATATATTCACACAAGGGCAACGGATGCACACAGACACTACTTCAGAGTTCGTGCTAAGAGATTTTTTTCACTTCAGTAGCTGTAAAAGCACAGCTCAAACCTCACTGTCTACGTACAGTGCTCAAATTTTTATAGAAACAAAGATTGGCTTCTTGGAAAATCCCAACACATGATCCCAGTTTCTAGGCATTATGAGAAAAAAGTAGGAAGACTGATCGCTTGCAATTTTTAAAATAATATTTTTCACTGAACAGTTACAGGCAAAGAGTCTCTTTGCCATTTGTCATTACCCAGATGCACACATCAACATTGCAGTTGATAACCCTTTACAAAAATTAACATCTAGAGTTCAGCAGAACCATCCTAAAGGACACAGTTTTCATTTAATGATTTGAAATATCAAGAGGGTGATTCCTTGGTAAATACAATACCCTTTTCAGACAAACACTGATCAGAAAATGACTATTAGTTTTTGTAGAACCATACTATCAGCAGGTAGTAAATAGTTAATAAAAAACCCATAAAGCAAATTACATTACTACATATTTTTAATGCCTAATTTTGATTTTATGAGAATTAAGAATGCTTTGATAATAAAAAATAATTATGCAAGTTACCGATGTCATTGGAAAAACATTGTACTTGGCAGTGCTGAGCTGTGAAAGTACAACCTTGAGGTTTCATTTCACAATGATGATCTTATAAACTTAAGCTTTTAATTTCTTTCTAAACAATCTTTAAAACTAAAAAAAAAAACAGATAATGTAGCTAAAAGCATAGCACCACATTTTTCATTTTTGGCGTGTTTTCAAAAAGCATTAGATGAAATATATAAAATTTTAAAAATGAAAATACTGTGTGCCAATTATCCATAAGCTTGTCAAGACCTTGTCTTGAAAGCCAACTATTTTCTCTTAAAATAACGAATTATCTTGCATAGAATGTTTATACTTGCACATAATGTGCAAGTCATGGCTTGCACATGGAGTCATGAAGTCATTGCTAACTGGGGAGGTCCCAAAGGACTGGAGGGTAACAAATAAAACACCCATTCACAAGAAGGGGAGAAAGGAGGATCCAGGAAACTACAGATTTATCAGTCTGACCTCGGTACCAGGGAGGGTAGCAAATCACCTTGAGTGCCATCACAAGCCATATAAGGGACAACCAGGGGATCAGGCCTACCCAGCATGGGTTTATGAAAGGCAGGTCCTGCCTAATGAACCTGATCTCCTGCTGTGACAAGATTACCCAATTATTGGACAAGGGAAAGGCTGTGTATAAAGCCTACCTAGAATTTTAAGAAGTATTTGACGCTGTTGCCCATAGAATTCTCATGGAAAAACTAGCTGCTCATGGCCTGGATAACTGAATGATCTGCTGGATCAAGCACTGACTGGACAGATGGTCCCAAAGAGTGGTGGTCAGTGGAGTTAAATCCAGCTGGCAGCTGGTCACAAGTGTGCTCCTCAGGGCTCAGTGTTGGGACCATTTTTGTTTGACATCTTTATTGATGATCCTGATAAGAATATCTGCATAGAATCATTAGGTTGGAAAAGACCCTTGGGATCAGAGTCCAACCATCAGCCCTACTCTACAAAGGTCTCCCTACATTATCCCTTAACACCACATCTAATCTACTCTTAAACACATTCACCATTATGGTGGAGTGTTGCTTAATGTCTTTCTCCCCACCCCCATCTGCATGGGGATAGGGAGGATTTACAGAGAGACTTGGACAGATTGAATCAGTGGGCCAATGTTAATGGAATGAGCTTCAAAAAGACCAAGTGCCAGGTCCTGCACTTGGGCCACAACAACCCCATGCATGGGGCTGGGCAAGTATGGCTGGAGAACTGCCTAGTAGAAAAGGACCTGGGGGTTCTAGTTGACAAGCAGCTGAATATGAGCCAGCAGTGTGCCCAGGTGGCCATGGTGGCCAATGGCATCCTGGCTTGTATAAGAAATAGTGTGACCAGCAGAAGTAGGGAGGTGATTGTCCCCCTGTACTCAGCATTGGTGAGGCCACACCTTGAGTATTGTGTCCAGTTCTGGGCACCTCAGCACAAGAGAGATATCGAGGTGCTGGAGCGAGTGCAGAGGAGGGCAACGAAACTGGTGAGAGGCCTGGAGAATAAGGCTTATGAGGAACGATTGAGGAAGCTGGGACTGTTTAGTTTGAGGAAGACGAGGCTGAGGGGAGACCCCATCACTCTCTACAACTGCTTGACAGGAAATAGTAGAGAGGTTGGTGCTGGTCTCTTCTCCCAGGTAATTAGCAATAGATCAAGAGGGAATGGCTGCAAGCTGCAGCAGGGTAGGTTTAGGGTGGACATTAGGAAAAAATTCTTCCCAGAAAGAGTAGAAATTGGAATTATCAAAGATCTGTTTCTACCTTTGTTTTGAGAACATGCACTTGGAAGTTGTCTTCTAATCTTCACACCCCTATCTTGGAATTACCCTTCTGGGTAATTAAGAATGTCGGTATTTGAAGGATTTCTACAAGATAGGAATGGCAGTTTTGTTCTGTTTTTTTTAAATCCAGTTTTCTCCTTCTCACTTGTGACTAGTAAAGGTAAGAGAAAGCATGAGCAATGTCAGATGTCGGTACTTACTAGGAAAAAAAATTTAAAAATCACCTTCCTTGGACACCTGAGTTTCTTTTCCAAGTCGCAAATTATTTAAACACTTTTCCATGAAGATGAGAAATGCTCCCCTTATAGATTAAGACTCCAGATTCCAAGGAGCGTCTTTGGTAGCTGAAGGTCATCACCCAGAGAACTCAGAGAACATCAGCTCTGGATGCAATAGAAACATGACAATATTGTGTGACATACATCACAACAGCACAGAGGTTCTCCTGACAGACAAACCCCAGGATATTCAGAACATTTCATTGTTAAAATGTGTTGCATATACATGTACAAGCAACTGTTGGCATGTTTTGCATTTCAGTTACTATAGAAAATCCAGACTGTGGTATATTGTCTCTTCTCAATCTTCACATAAGACATTTCTGGGTCCCAGGTTTTCTCACCAGTTTCATTTTGTTGCTGCCATTTTCAAAGTTCCATTGCTAACAGAACCAAGGGGAAGATCTTAGAATATGTCATGTCAACTCATTTGCTATCAACGTAACATCAAATGCTCTCCTTCAGGCTACAGCATCTGAAGATTTTCATTAAAGAGAAATACGTTCATGGAACCTTTAAAAAGTAATTAAGATTAGTTACTAAATCTTGGGATACAGCATATTAATGCTCTAGAGATCTGAATGCAAGTATTATTCTCAAAGCTGATTAAAGCCTGTATCAGCCCTCAGAATACAGCACCGCCACAGACATTTCAATTGATGGGCTCTGGCTAGAGATGACACAGAACAGAGGTGATAAACATACTCAAGAACAGAGGCACTATTTGCCCCCAGTAAAACAGTTCTGCATCTAGTTTTCTACATATCCAAAACCCTCATACGCAATCTAGCTTTCAGCTTTTGAAAGATACTGTAGGCAAAGAAAGAGGCCAACATTTTCCAGCTAATAGCCTAGTTGTTTATCTGAAGTGTAAAGTAACCACCACAGGCACTAAACTTGCCACTGCCACCATCCCAGTAACTCCCACAGTTTGGAGTTCTGATCCTCAGCTTGACTACACGTATCATACTTTTGACCTGCATTTTCAACATCTAATTTAAAAATAAAATCACCACAAACTGCAAAGCAAAATTCATTCCAGGCACAGAAAACACATGGTGTATTCAGCACAACATCCCTTAAAACTTTTGTGAACATTCACAATGCCAGCAAGGCTCACTCATTTGCTACAATTTAGAGAACTAATGCCTTACACCACAGTTATATGCAAACATTCTATACTGATAAGAAAATAAGAATGCCACATTCCACCCCACTGAACTAATTATATTAGTCACTTATTATACTGGAGTAGATCTGTATGTATTTTTCTCCCTCCTCTCTTTTTTAATCCCTCCCTCTATCTCAGTGCAGTCACAACATTGCTTGTCATTGATACCCTTTTCAACAATGCTATCCAAATTATTTCTCTTACTAAGTTTTCCTGAATGCAGACCTCAAATAGCAATTTATTCATCACAATCTGATCTGCATTTCTTGCCAATTATATTGTATCTAAGCATCAAGAACCGCTATTCCAAAAGGTGTAGATTTTTCACAGAAGCATAAATTCTGTGTATGGAGTAATTGGAGATGCAAAACTTTAAACAGTGAAGAAGTGTATTCATTCAGTAAAAGGTATACTGCACAAAATCCTTAAAGTGATGTCTTCTCCACATTTCTCCAAAGCTTGAACTGGTACTCATTCTGGCAGATAATGGTTTATGTAAAACACCACAGCTAAAACACCCATTTTTGTTTGGTCAGGTTGATATGTGATTTTAGATAGAAACTTTATCAAAGTGAATAGCATCTGTACATTTTATATCTAAAGCACTCTTTCAGCATTTTAATTCCATTGACATGGCAATATGGGCTGCTCTGCAAAGGTATCAATTTCTCTTACAATGTAAGGATCTCTCTTTAAATTTAGCAAAGTGTTACTTCCTGATTTTCAGATGTTTTACTTGGCTCATCTAATGAAAATAGTTGGCTAACAGTTTCATCTTTAGAGGATGAAAAAGGCAGAAAATTAATTTTAATGAGGATAAAATCTTCATAAGACTGTTTATTTAAGATAAGAATTCTTCAGTAACATAAGTCTTTCAAAGTTCAAAAACTTTCCCTAAGAAAATTTGAAATATTTTAACAAACTGACTGCTGTTACGTTCTACTGGTCAATACTGTAAGATTACTTTGATCAATTTCACAAACATAAGATTCTAAAAATGCTTATGGAGAAACTAGAGTATTGCATCTTCGTAATTAGTCTACTTCGTTTATTTCTTAGCCATAATCGTCAGCCATAACAGTCCCATACCTATATAGCTCAATGCAGAAAAATATACTTTAAGATAGATGCATACATTTGCAAGATCTTACAGAAGCATCCTCAGGTAAACTACAGCAGCTGAAATCAAACCTTTTTCTATTAAATTTTAAAATTCTAAATATTTCTTTTTTATAATTAATTTTAATTATAAATATGAGTTGAAGAGTGTGATTATAACCATTTTCACCCTCTCCATTTGACATCATGATGTGAGTTTATGGCAACTGTCAGGGACTAAACGCACAACATACACAACTCAAATTGTTGAAAACAATAACATTTAAATAAATCAAAAGAAATTTCTAATATCACATGTACACCAGA
>VZTM01016087.1:246080-268366 GCA_013400555.1 Jacana jacana | reverse complement strand
GTGGTGTTTTTTTTTTTTTTTTTTGTATTTTAGGGCTTTTTTTCCTCCTCTCTCCCTTCCATCCCCCTCTCTCCTCCCTGCTGCCCCTCCGCCACACACCTCCCCAGCGCGACATGCTGCTGTCTCGCCGCGCACGTTTGGTTTGACCTTTCTGTGAGATGACCTAGAGCGCGGCGATGGCAGAGGGGATCCCGCAGGGCCCCTCGCTCGGCAGCTTCTCCCTCCGGGAGCAAACTTCAAGGCAGACATTCCCCTTCCCAGCAAGACCGGGGGAATGAGGCAGGGACGTGAAGAGGCATGTTGTTTCCACCCATTTGCTGGCACCCCCTGCCAGCTACGTGAGAGGCAAATCTCTGCAAGCAGCCCAAAATTCCCATTCAGAAGCTGCCTGGAGATGGGGAGGATGGTGGAGCGGGGCAAGGGGAGGCTCTGGTGAGGGTTGCCTGCCTCCTCTGCTGGGAACTTGTTTTTCTTGCTACCCCCCTGCCTTACCCCTGACGGTATGTGGTTCTTGCTGCACTACCCAACTGTTGAGCACCAAAGCGGTGGGATTGCACCATCCTCCCAGGCACCCTGTACCACCGAGCCCTGCTGTGAGCACTGGCCATGGGTCACCTCAGGCTCCTGCTGTCAGTCCCAGCCCTTCCTGGGGCTTGGAGGGAGGCAGCATGAGAAGGAAGGACTGGGGCGTGCGCCGCTCCCTGGCTGTTTCTTTTCCCTCCTGAGCAGTGGGAAGTTTCTTGCCCCACCAGGAACGAAGCCCTGTGGTGGCTGCTGCTTTCAAGGATGTTTCATTTCTAGGATGTTTGGTTTCAGTCATGTTTATTTCAGATGATGTTGCTAAGGAATCGCTCCCCTTCCCGCCCGGCGCTGTCTGTGCCTCTGGGGAGGGATGGGCCTTTTTGTGCAACCCTCCTGGGGCAATAGCAATGCCTGCTCAGGAGCATCTTGCTGCTGAGTTGGTTTTTTGCCTGGTCTGACCAAATCTCTCACCTTCCAGCCAGTTCCTGCTTCAAGTAGCCCGGCCCAGGCTCTCACTCAGGTGAAACACCAGGGAAAGCTGTGCTCTTCTGGGCCCACTGGGAAACATTTACTGTTGCAGCTTTACTTGGGCAGAGAGTTGAGCACAAACTTGAGCAGAAAGCAAATGCTTTCAGCACAACACTCATTGCTTTGAGTTGCCTGATCACAACTGAGAAGTGTTGGCCCCAAGCTGAAAACTCCCAGTTGCTGAAAGCCAAGAAGGCTTTGGCGACGAGCGCAGCTTCTCAGTGAACCATGGTGATTTCCTGCCACGAAAGAATGGCTCGAGCAAAGCTCTTGAGTTTAATTAAACGTGGCCTTGGAGGAAGAACCCCATTTTTCCAAGCCAGCCTTAGGAAAAGAACCATCTTGGGGCAGAAAGCCCTGAGTTGTGAGGTGGTGTGCATCCCTGATTTTAGGTGCAAGCATGCAGGTCTTTAATTTCTTTTTTTTTTTTCCATGTGGTGGAGACCCCCTGGTGAACCCTTCTGGGCCACGGCTCAAAGGAAGCCTGAACTCCAGAAGAGCTGGCCTGGGCTCCTGCTGCTGGAGGGCAGCTGCTCTGACAGCACTTCTGCAGAAGCAAAGGGGAAGAGGGAAGGTCCTGCAGGAGATCTTCCTGTAGGGCAAAGAGGAGAGAGAATTGCAAAGCTGCGTTGCAAAATCTGTGCCGTGCAGAACACCCTGCTGTGCAGGCTTTTCTCAACGCAGGGTTTCAGCTGCGCTTCCCGGAGCCTGCTCAAAAGAGGAAATCTCTTTGGTCGTGGGGCTCTGGCTTTCAAGCCGAATTTCTGCTAATGCTGTAGGAGGGAAGCTTGCAAATGGTGGCTGTGTGTGATCAGAGGCTTCCTCTGATGTCACGTATGTAAAATATAGCCTTTACTATAAGCGTCCCCGAGCTGCTCTGGGATCTGCATAACTCTCACCAGCTACCCCGGGGTCTCTTTTCTTGTGTCTTCCCCTGAACTTCAGATTCCAGGCCCTTTTTATAGGCAGCACCTGTTAGTTTCCCCCCATGGGCAGCCCTGCTGCAGGTGAAATTCCAGCAGGATTATTTTGGGGCTTCTCTCGCCTGTCGCCCCGTTCCTTCAGCGAGTGACCGTGGGGCTCTGGATGCCGGTGACCAGCTGCACGCCTCTTCTGGAGCACACAGCCCTTCCCTCGCCATCCCAGAGCTCCTTAACTGGCTCCTTTTGAAAGGAGGAAAAAAAAAATAATCTATTTTTATCAGGAAGCATCCAAGCAGCCTCTCCTGAATTAAACCCCGGCCTCTTGCAATCTGTTCGGTATCAAGTACTTCAAAAGGTGGAATACAGGGGAAAGGAAAAAAAAGGGGGGGAAAAAATGTGTCACCAAGACAAAAAACTTGCACTGCAGTGGGAGAGCTGGGGATTGTTTGGCTCTCAACTGGAATTGGGTAACAGGATCAAACAGAACAACAGGAGGGAGGTTCTGCCAGACCAGGCACAGCCTGGTGCCTGTGCTCCTGCCTCTTCTCTGGGTCTGAGTTGTGAGGGTGCTCCCACCTACATGGGAATTGTCAGGTGATGATTTCTCAGGGCTCTAAAAAGCTCTGCTGATTCTGGAGTGTAGAATAAAGCAGACTTCAGGGTCGGAGCACCCTGAAGCTCCCCGTGATCTCGGTGGCAAAAGGATTGTGCTCTGACTCTTGAGGTGGTTTGAAATGGAAGTCGAAGGGAACAGCATCGCCGGGCGGCACCGTGAATGCGCGGGTGGGAAGTGGGTCTGCACTGAACTGGTGCTTGTGGTGAGAAATCGTGCCATGTCCCACCTGTTTGCAGCACGAAGACACCCTGCCTGTCCCGCTCCTGGTGCACCAGCACATCGTGAGGGTCTGGGGCTCAAGCATGCTGCTGGCAAATACTTGCTGGGAGGGGACTCGGCCACTCTCCTGGCTCCTTGAGAGGAGCACCCAGAAAGTGAAGGGAGGAGAGACCCCTTCTCCTGAGTGCAAGGAGAAGCTGTATTCAGGGGGAAGGGAGGAGAGAAGCTTCAGTGGAAACTTTGCATTTTCTAACTTGCGTATTCTGGGGTTTTCTATCAACTTCCCCTTTGTGTTTTACCATTGCAGGGGGGGTGGGGGGTATTGCTCTGCGGGCTGCTGCTGGAGTTTGAAGGTGTTTCTCAGCACACAACGAGTCAGGTTGGTCCTGGTGCAGGGTAGGTAGGTGGAGAAGTTGGGTGGTTTGGTCAGGGCTCCTTGGGTAGGAGGTGGGAGCAGGTCTGGTTTAAGGCAGCGTGGTGTTAACGTGGCATAGTATGGCTGAAGCTCATGTATGGTAGGTGTCCTGCAAACCCTGGATGGGGTGCAGGGACAGGATGTTTGCAGGATGTCCTGCAAACCCTGGCTGGGGTGAATAGGAGCACTGGCCCAACAGAGCTGTGTGTGAAAGTCTCTGAAGTAGCATGGTAGCTCACAGCTGAATATATGGAAAAAAATACCAAAAAGCCACATTTATCCCTATCTGAGAGGCCGCTTAGAGCGATGTGATGTTTTCTGCAGTGGCCAAGAGACTGAGGGCCGCCATGGAAGTGTCACCAGAGATAGCATGAAGCTCTGCTCTCTGGCTGCTCTGGGGACCACTTTGGGAGTAGCAGCACTGTCAGGAAAGCCAGTGGTGGCCCTGCAGCAGCAGCAGCACCTCTGGCAGCCTGTCACTGGACAACGGCGAGTGCCCTGCCTGTAAATCCTTCCTCACAGGGAGCTGGGCAGGGTGATCACACGCTGCTGCCTGGGGAGGAGGTGATGTTGAGATGCACAGAGACCATTGCCAGCCCACCTGCAAATCTGGGCTCTTGATGTGGCAGAGACAAATCCTTGTGTCCCCAGGAAGGCCAGGGATGTTGTGCTGAGGTGGCAATGAGCCTACGGTCCAGCTGTGCTCAGTTTAACTGCCCAGTGCTTTTGTGGATGCTGCTCTGAGATCCCATCGCTGCATCCAAGGAATGAGCTTTGGGGCTGAGGAATGGCTGTGCTGCTCACCCCGACCATGCTCAGGTGTTGGGGTCAGCTCCTGCACCCCAAAGTAGGTGTTTTTTCCTTGTCTCTCTCCCCTCTGGTGTACAGTGCATGTTTTGCAGGGAGATGGACAGATGGAGAGAGGGTGGATGAAGAGGAAGTGCTGGGCTTGCTGCAGGCTGGGCTGGGCTCGTCCAATGTGGGGTGGTGCTGGCCCCTCTGAGTGGGGGACCCTCCAGGGAACGGGGTGGGCTACCACACTGCAGCGGTCTTGTGGGCAGGGTTGCAGAGGGGAACAGTGAGCAACATGTTCATCATAGGGTGCAGAGCCCCTGATTGCCATGGCCCTTGCTGTGTTGCAATGCCACCTGCTAATGAGCAGTGAGGCTGTGTGGCTTCATTTGGTGGAGTGAGCAATTAGCAATGTGGCCACCCTGGGTGTCTGAAGGGACCTGGGGGGTCTGCAGTGCAGTGGGTGGCTGGAGGTGCCGGGTTGCTGTGCCCAGAGCAGCCCGGTCCCCTCCCTGTGTCACGTCCCCACGCAGGTGCTCAGCAAGAGGCAGATGATGCTTCTGTGCTTCTAAACTTCCTCTACACGTTTCTCAACCGCTTCTTGCAAAAGGTCCGGGGGGTGGCAGGCGGTGGAGAAGCTCAGGAGATGCTGCTGCAGCAGAGCCAGCACTGTGTGCCCCGTGTCACTGCCGTGCTCCGCACCTGGGGTACATCAGGCCCCCACCGAGGGCAGGGGTTGTGCTCCGGGACTGCTCCCCTGGATTCAGGTGTCACCCAAGAAATGTGGGCTCACTTTGCAGAAGCCCAGACTGTTGCTGCTCAGATGTGAGACCAAGCAGCAGCCTGGATGATGTGCTCGGGCATGCATGATGCAAACCAGGTTTCCGTCTTTCCACGCTTGTCTTCGGGGACAAACTTGTCTCGATGGCGAGCGCTGCTACGGCATTAGCCTGGATGTGATTTTGAAGGGAACACAGCGCTTTGAAGGGCTGAAGCTCTCGGCTGTGAGCATCAGCCGGTGCTGGCCACGTGGTGGACTAATGCCATGGGCAAAAAGCCTTTAACTTGATGAATCTGGAGACACTGTGCTGCTGGTAACTCTGGCCATCAAGATGGAGTAATTAGGCAGAGAGTGAGAACATCTGTGGATAAACTAAATACCCCTGGAAGTCAGATGGGATTAACAGCTGCCAAAAATGCTCTCCAGGCTCGGTGGCCAGGAGAGGTCAGAGCAGCTTGTCCTACAGTGGGCCCTCCTGGGAGCATCCAGCCAAGGATTTTGTCCCATCCTAGGGACAGTTACAGTGGGGGGAGGCTGTGGGGGTTCCAAGGGGAGCCTTCACATGAGTTGTTGCTCTGGGTTTTTTCTGGTGTGACAGATGTGGGTGCAGCTGCAGCCCCTCAGCCAGCAAGGCTGAAGAACTGGGTGTTCTTTTGTACCTCCAACCCTCCCAGGATGCTGATCCATGGGCTCCCAGCACCTCTCAGCTCCAGGAGGAGTTACCCATTCAAACATATGGGGTCCCTGCATGACCCTGGCACCCTTTCTGAGTGCCCCTTGCCAGCTCTGGGACTGCAGTGGTCAGCAGTCCCTGGTCCCTGTTAGCAGCAGGCAGATTTTAGGTCGTTCTCCCACGTTGCTTAAAAAAAGTTCTTTCAAGCAGTGGCTTGCATTGAAATCTCAATTCAGTTCAGTCACAATAACTATATTGGCATGGTGTTGCCAAAATGAATCCCTTTATGAGCTGCACAGGCTACGGGGTGGCTGTCTCTGCTGTTTCAGGTGGTTTTAGGGAGCAGTGGCATTGCTGGGGCCCATGGGGCTGAGCTGGCTGACTCCCAGAGCACCTCTCCTGCCTGGCAACGAGCTCAGACCCCCGGTGCTGGCTGTGGGTCTGCCCGAGGTGGATTTTTTTTTGGTATTGCCTGCAGAGAGCAGAGCCCCTGTGGTTTTCCTGGAGACCTTGGGAGTTTCTCCCTGCCTGCCGGTGCACGGGAGAAGGAGCATCGGCCCCCATAGGTTGCTTAGGTGAGGGGTTACTTCGGGTGGTGGCTTTTCTGTGGGTGCGGGGAGGTATAACGTGGTCGGCTGGGTCAGGGAGCGATGTTTCTGAGACGCTTGGAAGGGGACTGCTCTCCTCTGTCGGTGACAAGCAGGAATGGCGGCTGCCTGACAGGCGCTGGCTTCGGCTCATGGCTGCGCTCTGCTGGAGCGCATCGGGGCTTGGATTCGGCGCAGAAATGGGACAGAGTCAGTGCAGAAAAGGTGGTATCGCATCTGCAAGGGGAGCTTGCTTTTCTGAGTGTTTTGTGCCTCTGTTTCCTTCTGACTGATGAAGCCGAGCAGCCCTGGGAAGCAGCACGGTGTGCTGGCAGGCGTGGGCAGCCAGGATTTGCCTTAGCTGTACGGAGCACAATATGTGGCCATTGAGACAAGCTCTGGCTGGCACCGCTGCCAAGACCTGGGGGCAGAGGTCTGTGCCCGCAGCTGTAACCCCAGGCTCTCCCAGGGGCTGCTGGCACAGCCTCATCACGTGTGGTCCATGCTGTGTGTGCAGCCTCTCCCTGAGCCAGGAAGGGACGGTGAGGAGCTGGGCAAGGGGTACAGTGCCCAGTTTAGGCTCTGTCTGTTTATTCTCCAGGTGTGGATGCCCAGATGACTTCGGGTGTCAAGCTGCAGCAGCCCCAGGACAAGGTGTCAGTGAAAGTAGGGGAGATGCTCAACCTGACCTGCACCGTATCCAGTGATGGTCCAGCTGGCCCCGTGAAGTGGCTGAAGGGCTGGGGCACTGGGAACCAGACCATCTATGAGCAGAAGGGCTACTTCCCCCGTGTGATGAGGGCAGTGAATGGGTCCGACACAGACTTCACCATCCACATCAGGGATGTTCAGCTTGAGGATGCCGGCACCTACTACTGTGTGAAGTTCCGCAAATCAGCAAAGGGTGATGAGACGGTGCTAGAGCGTGGAAAAGGCACTGAGGTGTCCATACTTGGTGAGTGGGGCTCCCAGAGCAGCTCCCGGTGGGAAGCAGCCCTGCCAGGTGCTGCCCCTGGTGCAGCCCAGCCCGGTGGGCTCTGCTGGGGGCTGGGGAGGATGGGGAAGGGACTCGGTTGCTGGTCCCAGGAGTGGGTCCTGTGGGCCATCCCGGGGTGCATCCATGTCCCTGTGGGAGACCCCTCTCCCTGCAGCCCCGGGGCTGGGCAGGGGTGGCAGAGCCCACTCTGATGGCCCCACGCTTCTGCCCACAGCCAAACCCACCCAGCCAGTCGTGTCTGGGCCCAGCCACAGAGTGGGGCCAGGGCAATCGGTGCCTTTCACCTGCACGGCCAGAGGATTCTTCCCTGCAAACATCAGAGTGAAATGGTTCAAGGATCAGGCCCCCATCTCAGTTCAGCCACCCCAGATCACCCCTGAGCAGACAAAATCCTCCTACAAGATGACCAGCACCGTGACAATGACCCTGCGGGAGGGCGACGTCCGCTCACAGCTCATCTGTGAGGTGCAGCACGACGTGCTGACAGAGCCACTGAGGGGGATGTACCAGCTCAGCAAAGCCCTGCGAGGTGAGGGCTGGGGGGGAACTGCTGCTCGGGGTGTCCAGCTCCCGTGGGGCTGGGGGTCCCAGGGCTGGGACGTGGTACCCCACCGGCTGCGGAGCTGGGGAACGCTGGGCACCAGGTACTGCCTCTCTTCCCAGTTTCTCCCAGTGTCCGTGTGGACGCTGACCCTCCGAGCCCCGTTGTGGTGAACAAGACCGTGAAATTCACCTGCCACGTGAAGGGGTTTTATCCAGGAGAGGTGGCCGTCACCTGGCTGGAGGACGGGACAGAGATGAAGGTGCAGAACACCTCCCAACCGGTGGAGATGCCTCAGGGCTTGTTCCAGCTGAGTAGCCTGCTGGAGGTCAAAGCGATGGAGGAGAGGAACGGGTCCACGTTCACCTGCCGCGTGGTGCATGATGCCCAGGACCATGTGGAGAGGATGGCCACCCTGTGGATCACTGTCCCAGCCAGGGAGGGTGTGGACAACTTGTCCTCAACAGTTAACGGTGCGTGAGAGACCCTGGCATTTGCTCTCTGCCAGGGAGCTGTAAGGTATCATTCCCCTGAGGAATTCCTACCAGAATCTGGTTTATGGACACCATACCCCATGGTGGGCTGTGATGCTGGCAAGTACTGAGCTTTTGTCCTTGGTGCTTGCAGCATCACCCGGCCAAACCCAGCTGTAAGGCTGTGGGGACTCTGTTGGTACCAGCATTTTCAGGCCCATGGTGACCTCTCTGCATTCATGTTTCAGGCAGTTTGCTCCTGATCTATATCGTGGTGGGAGTGGTCTGCACTGTGCTGGTATTGCTGGTGGCTGCGATTCTTTACCTCATTCGGGTAAAGCAGAGCAAGGGTAAGGAATCTAAGTGCACGGCAGGGAAGGATCTGCTTCTCACCCTCTTCTCCCTCTCTGAGTATCAGTGCTTGGATTCTGAATTCATGGCTGTGTGCTGGCAGCTCGTGCCCAAAGGGGAGGATGGACCAGAGCTCTCCAGGCTGATTGCAGGCTGCAGGGAAAGCTCTGCCTGGCTGCTCTGTGTGCCAGTGCCTGCCAGGAGAAGTCTCAAATGTGCTGCTTGTTCCTTGCCCCTAAAAATGTCTGACTACCCCTCCTGCCCTCTGCCTGAGAACAGTACCACAGTAAATGGAGTGAAACTCCAGAAAACTGCGGGCACTTGCCTCTGGGAAAAGATGTGTATCTGCTCCTGCAGCACTCTGCATGTGGGCTCACGTGCCTGGGGAAGGTAGGTGGGGGGGGGATATGTTGTTTTCTGAACTATTTCTTTCCTAAACTATTTCTCTTCCTCCAGGTAAAAGCTCTCCATCCGCTAGGTAAGTGCAGATCCCCTCTAGTCACCGGGGCAGCCACAGCCACTCTGAGCTGGACACCTCTAGCCCACTGAGAGGGGTCCCTTGGGATTGGGATGGAGCTGGATCTCCAAAAGCTTGCTGTGAAAGGGAAGGCAGGAGCACAGGCTCTGCTGAGCTCCCTGGCTGTTGGTTCTGCCCCCATATGGTTTTGTGCCCAAACGTTTGCCTTTTGGTGAGGCTAAGCAGGACTCCAGCCTGCAGAGATGTAGCTGGACCAGTACATGAGCACATAAGTCACCAGGGAGGACTCGTCCTGCTGGGTGCTGCTGCAAAGACCTTGTTTTGCATCTGAACCCCCACCAGAGCTCCATCACTAGGGAAGAGGCAACAGAGCAGTGGAACAATCTGTCTGATGTGGGATTTTTCTCCCCCTTTCAGGTTACACGAGCCAGAGAAGAGCAGTGAGGCCACTACCCAGGTGTGTCACTCAACAACGGGACCCGGGGAGGGAGGGAAGGCAGGAGACACCAGGGCCAGGAGCTGGGAGGTGGTGGTTCCTGCTCGAAACACTTGGATGGCTCTAGTGGAGGATGGTGGTTCCCCTGTGAAACGTCTCAGTGTCTCCACGCTGTGGCTGGAGAGAGAGCAGAAGCTGTCCCAGGGATGGGATAGCTGCTTCCCAGCATCTTTTCTGCCTTCACCCTCTCTTTTCCTCCTCCTCCTCCTCCTCCCAGGAAACTCTGGGTTTGTGCTGCCTGGAGAACCAGCTGTGTGATAGCCAGCCAGGCTATTTGTGGAGTTATTTTGCATTTGGTGATGCAGTTGCGAGCAAAATCGTGATCAGCAGCAATCTGTCCATCCCTCCCAGCCTCTACCAGCTCCCATGTGGGCATCACCGGTCAGGCTGGCCCTTGCCCATCCCTACCAGGTCAGGGTGGCTCTATGAATGGTGGTGGTGGCCTGAAACCTGTCAGTGGCAGCAGTGGCTGGTGATTTGAAGATGCAGCCATGGAGTAAAGCACTGATGTGGGCTTGTCCCAGACAGCTGCTGGCATCATTTACCCTGTACAAGCAGGTCAAACTGCAGCTGGATTGACGTGTGGGGCTTTGGGTTTGGTGCATTGGGTGGGCAGAGGGGCACTCCTTGCTCTCCTGAGTGAGGAACTCTTGCTGTCTCGTGCAGGAGTCTGACCCCAACAACCTGACCTATGCGGACCTCAACTTTGAGAAAGAGAAGAAGTCCATCCGCCGGATGGTGGAGATGAGCCAGCAGTCAGAGTACGCCTGCATCCAGACCAACCGGGCACCCAATGGCGATGACAACCTCACCTATGCCGACCTGGACATGGTGCACCTCAGCAATGCGCCCAAGCGGCCGGCCCCACACCCTGAGGAGACCGGCTCTGAGTATGCCAGTGTCCAAATTTCGAGGAAGTGAGCAGGGCTGCAGTGGCTGCTGGGACCCCCCCTTGCCCCACAGGGAGCTGCCCTGCTCCTCCATGGGAGGACTTTCATGGAAGCACTGAGAGCAATGTGAAGATGTGCTGCGGTACCCACATTTTGGGGTGGAAATGGAGCCCACAGTACTATGGGGTAAGATTCCATCCTCCAAGACCTAATTTCTGGGGGGAGCTTGGTCCTAGGGCTGCCAGCTCCATCCCTTGGGGACCTCCCCCACCGGCAGCCACTGGGGCCACTCAGTCTCGATGTGCCAGGTTTGCCTGCGAGTGGGTTAAGCCAATGGAGCTGCTGCTCCTCTGGAAGCTCCAGCTGGGCCGAGGACATGAGGACAGTGCCTCTATACACGCTTCTGTGGGGATGCCACTGCCTGGCCAGGCTTGTGTGGCTTCCCACAGCCACCCAGACCCTGCAGGGGCCAGCCGGGACCCCGACGCTGCCTTCTGGGCCCTCCCTGCTGCCAGCGCCTGGAAAACAAACTTCTGCTTTAAAGGGAGGACCTAAGTGTCCGCCTCTCTCTTCCCAAGTGTCCCTTCTGCGGGACCTCGGTCTCGCACCAAGGCCAATGAGGCTGGGAAGACCAGTGAGCCAAGCCCCCACTGCTGTGGGCTTCCCCCACGCCCCGGGTCCTGCCACCCAGGGGAGGCTCCAGGTACAGCTCCTCAGCATTGGAGCATCCTCCTCCTCATCTTCCTCTGCACAGCCTTGCCCCACACCGGGACCCACCAGTGCTGCCCTAGGCTTGTACAAAGCGTGCAGCTCCACGCCGGCTGGGCTGCGGGTACCCCCACCAGCCTGGTTCCTACCCCCCCACCCCTCCACCCCCGGGAGCTCCCCGCAGGTACTGTGTAACATGTTATGACTGTTTGACATGTAACTGTTAATTTTTAGAGCTTAAACCCAATGTTTTGTGTTGTATGTGGGTGTACTGCTGTGTACTTAACACTAGAATAAGATGTGCAAAATCAAGACTGAGTTCTCAGTAACGACCCCTGGGTCCCCTTCTAGACCTTAAAAGAGACTTACATGCACCCCCAAACTCTGCTGTGGGGGGCCAGGCAGGTTTCTCCCAGCCCACCCGTGGGGACAAGTGTCTTCCATGTGCCCCTGCCTGACCCCAGCCCCCTGGGACCACTGCATGGGGCCAGCATCCTGAGCACCCAGGTGGCCTTTGCAGCAGTGGGCACACCATGGGGTTGGCCCCACGGCTGCTGGTAGGGGGCCGAGGTTGGAGGAGGGGGTGGTGCTGGTGATGCTTTGAGAACAATGTGACTGCTTGTACAGACTTATGTTTTGTTTTCTTTTCTGCTTGCAAGATATTTTTATAATAAAAGTGAAAAGTCCTGTGCTGCTCCCACACATCAGTGTGTCCCTGTGCTCGGGGTGGTCACCTTGTCACCTGCAGTGGGGGTGCATGGTGGGGTGGGGGTCTGTATGTCGTGAGGAATGGGGGGGGCACCTCATCCTGCACAGCCCTGCAGGAGGGAAGAGAGGAGGAGGAAGACAGCAGCAGGTTGAGGCTGCAATGAGGGCTGTGGTGCTGGTCCCCCTGGGCAGCACAAGGGAGGGGAGCAGCCCACCCCAGGAACTGGCCAGCTCTCCCCACACAGCCCTGCTGCAGCCTTGGTGCCCCCCATACCCTGGAAGGTGAGTTGGAGCTGGGGTGCAAGCAAGCTGCATACTTGTGCCATGGGTGAGCTGAGCGTGTCAGTGCTCTGCAGTGACCTCCCCTCTTTCTTGCCCTGGAGCCAGGGGCTTGTCTGTCACACAAGTTGTGTCACACTAGGGCCAGGAACTGTGGTCTGAAGGTTCCTCTTGTGACGAGTCGGGCAGAAGGTGAGGTTATGAAGAAGTTTGAAAGGGAACATGCTGCTTGGGTTGGGTTTTCTCTACACTGACTTGCTGCTGGTGGGGTCACGCCATCCTCAAAGCGCGAGTGGGAAAGGAGCAGCTTGGTTACTGCCCTCAGCAGGGTTGGGAGCAGCTGCTGGAATTCCCAAGGGAGCCTTCCCTGGGGCAAGTGGGTGACCCTGTACTGGCTGAGTTCCCCAGCCAGCACCCTGCATGTACATGGGCTGGGCTAAGCATCCCTACCCTTGCTTGGCTGGGTGTCTCCTGCCTCCTCTTAGGGCAGCAGCACTGGGGTGTGTGGGTGCCCCTCATTCCCCTCAGCACCCATGGTGTGGGGAGGGCACCACTGCTGCTGCCTGCAGTTCTTGCAAACGACACCCCAACCCTGGGCACCCATGCCTCCCCCAGCCCGCTCCCTGGCCCCAGCTTGGGGTGGTGTGGTCCCTTTGTGCGTGGTCTGCCCCATGGAGGACGCTCAGCACCTGGCACAGCTTTGGCTTCGTTGGCATCTGCCTTTTATTGGCTGCGGGGGGAGCAGGGGCTGGGGCTTGGGTCTGACCCTACCTTTGAGGGGGGAGCCTGGGGGAACCAGGTGGGTGCTGGGATGGGTGGAACTCGGGGAGGGGTGTTGGGGCTGTGCTCAACCAGCTGCCTGCCCCAGTGATGGTGCTGCAGTGCCAGCCCTGCCCTGCTGCCCCTCCCACGGCCATGCTGGCTGCTTAGGCCACCTTACCAGCCCAGAGGGACTCGTCCTGCCCTGGCTCGAGACCATCGAGACCATCGCCCTGTATGTCAGCTGTAATGGTTTCCAGACCCTGCTGTGCTTCTGCACCACAAGAGGGTGGAGAATGCATGTCCTCCCCCTTGATTTGCCCCCCGGGAGTCCTGGAACTGGACCCACAGCCACACCACCAGCAGCCAGATGGGTCGCACTGTCCTCTGAATGCATAGAGTCCCTAAGGGATGGGCAGGTGAACCAGAGAGGGACAACTGGGGATGGGGACCCATGGTTCTCGGGGGGGTTGGGTGGTGGAGGCAGGGATGATGCCAGTCATACTGGGCTGGGCAGGGAACAGGGATGGAGGTGATGGCATGGTCCAGGCCAGCAGCGTGGAGACTGTGGTGCCGCCTGTCCCACACTTTATAGGTCCAAGACCTCCCCTGAGTAGGCGCTGGGGTCCTCATCTGACCGCGTGGTCACCTTGAACTGCCGCCGCAGGAAGCCCCCATAGCGCTTCTGATTGTCCCACTTGAGCTTGGGCCGGATCCGGCGCATGAAGCCACCGTAACGCTTGTGCAGCTCCGCCAGCTCCTGCCCCTCGGCCCCGGCACCTGTGGGCTCCTCGTCCCCATCACCTGTTGGCCCTGGCCCTGGGTAGTCCTCAGGGGCCGCCCGCTCCCCTGGCTTGCGACCGAAGCCCCCGAACTTCTTGCTGAGACCACCCTTGCTGTGGGCGTTCTCACGCAGCAGGGAGAACAGCTTCCCCTTGGCCATCATCTTCTTCATGAAACCCCCGTAGCGCTTGACTGGTGCCGGTGGCAGCTCCCCAGGACCCAGCTCCTTCTCCAGCTCTGCCTCATCCTCCTCTGCCTCCCGAGGGGACGGGTCTGTCCCTTCAGCCAGGGCCACCAGTGGGGCCAGGAGCACCAGCGCCTTCCTGCATGTCTCCCACTCGCGACCAGGTGGTGAGGAGCCTTGGCATTCCCACAGGCACATCTGCAAGATAACAGCACCGGAGCACCCACTGGCATCACCCCTCTGCTTGGGGTGACCGTCCTGCCTTCCTCCCACTCCACCCCAGGGGTGTCCCCACCCCAATTCCAGGGTTCTGCACCCACTGTGCTGCCAAGCTCAGCGAAGAGCCAAACCTTGGATGTTCCCAGCACCCACAACCACCACCCTGGCACACCAAGCTCTGCTGATCATGCACCAGCAGCTGTGACAAACCACCCCCTCTCCCCCCAGTAAAGGCTGCAATGGGCCGGCACTCACCAGGGGCTGGACACTGCTCTCAGTGCCATGGGTCTGGGCTGCACAGAGGGAGCACTGGGTCACGCAGTCGGCAGATGCCACTGCGGCCATGGAAAGGCAGAGGGCCAGCGCCAGCACCCACCGCGCCATCTCACCCCACAGCAGCTGCCTGGGGAGGGAGAGACAGCACAGAGCCCATTATCTTCCCCACACCGGCTCCAGGGCCCTGCCACCACCCCACTGGTACTCTTGGTGTAGAGTACTTGCCACCTCCACCTGTGTGGCTGCTGCTGGGGACAGGCACCAGAACCTGTGCCCTCAGGACTCACCTCCAGATGCTGCTCCTGGGTCCCAGGCAGGGAGAGGAGGATAGGAATGACCAGTGGGGACACCATGGGATGTGATCCCTTAGCCCAGCTGTAGCCCAGTCATTGGCACAACTGCTGAACCACGGCCAGGCTCCCAGGGCTACTGATGTCCCCAGGGCAGGGACCACCATCCCATCCCATCCCATCCCATCCCATCCCATCCCATCCCATCCCATCCCATCCCATCTCTCATTCCTTCTGTACTATTAGAAAGAAAAGACCCTTTTTTATTTTAGCATTGATTTTCTCTGCAATATTACAATCGCCGCATTTGTGCAGCGTGGAGGGGATGAATCACCAGCTCTCCCTCTTGGCCTTGGGGAAGAAAAGCACCACAATTGGAGCCACTGGCAGAAAGGGACAAGGGGATGCCATCACCCAGTATAATCCTCCCTGCCCAGGTTGCTGCACTGGGGCAGCCCCAGATCCCTGCCCTCCCACTGGCCACTTCTGCTGGGCTGGTGTAGGAGGAAGGAGGGGAAAAAAGCCAGATTTCAGGTGGAAGCTTACCTGCAAGCCACAATCACAGTCCTTCAGCCTGCCAGGGGCTGTGCCAGAGTCTCTTGCCTCTGTGGACGAGGCCAGAGAGGGCTGAACGCACTGTGCAATGGCTGGGAGAGGGGTTGTGCCGTTGGCAGTGCCTGCTGCTGCTCCAGAACCCTCCAAGTGAGGTTGGAGGGGCCAGTGCTGGCCCCAGCTGCAGTGCCACGGGACTGCAGTGCCACAGGGACCACAACAGCCTTGGCAGCAAGAGCTGACCCCAAAGGAGGGTGCCACAAGCACCCACCCACCTCTTTGGCTGCTTTTATCTGGGGTGGAAAGGCATGACCCAGAGGGATCTGTTACACATGAATGACGCATATTAGAGACTATTGTATTCTCCAGCAGTATCTGCTAATGTACTGTAATTGGTACTGATGAAGAAATGTTAATGCCACAGTATTAATTCACGCTAGATTAAAATTTAATTTGAATTATCTGCACCATCGTGTGTCAAGCTGTCTGCATTCCTCGGCTGCACCGCACACCGGCTCCACGCAGCCCTAAGTGCATCCCCTCAGCTCACCCTGGCAGAGCCACAAGCACCAGGGAAAGCAGATGCCCGGCATGGGCACAGGCACAGCGGGACCTCAGCCAGCCCTGGCCACTGAGACAGAGCAACGGTCCCTTTTTGCCTTGCCACCACTGAGACAGACCCGACAAGCAAGGACCCACCAGCTGGGCAGGTAGGTGCCAGCTGTAGCACTGAGAGGAATGAAGCTCCCAAGAAAAACTGCAGGCTGCTTTCCCAGCAGCTCCACCAGGAAACCTTTTTCCCCAGCTTTTCCCACCAGCTTCCCCTCCCTTGTCCCTGCCATGCTCCTCTGCTGCCAGCAGCCCTGCGCCCCGCTGCAAGAGAAGAATGGGGGACTTCATGGCACTCAGGGGAGCTGCAGCTCTCTGGGGCACAGTGGGACCAAGGACCTTCCGTGCCCAGACACCCCAGGACACCCTGCTGCAAACGTACCTTGTCCAGGCAGTGCCATACAATCCCCCCATGTTTCCGCAGCGATAGGGAGACTGGTAAAATTGGGGCAGGAAAAGGAGAGAATCACAAAGGGCTTAGGGAAAAAAACCAAACCAAACCAAACCAAACCAAAAAGAAGCACAAAGGGAGGAAGAAGAAATGCAGAGTTAGAGCTTGATCCTGTGTTACCTGGAGGAGCCACTGAGGCTCTGGAGCCATCCCTCCTGCAGAAACACCTTGACAGTCTCGTGGCAGCGTCTGGCAATTCCAGCGGTGAGTCCCGGCCACCGCAGCCACCCTCAGCACATCCTACCTGTATCAGCATCTGCCAGGGTCCCCTCCTCCTGTCCCGTTCCCACTCGAGTTTTTGGTGCCCAGGCTTTGCTCATGCATGGCAAAACGCTGAGCTTTGTCCCTGCACCCCAGGGGATGGTTACGGACTCGGTGGCCCAAGCAGGGAAGGGGAATCGGGACTGTGTGTGCCAGGCGGCACAGAGACCGACCCCTCCTCATCATGATTAACCTGTGATTATTTCCAGCGGGGGATGTGAACAGCTCTCCCAGGCTGAGCAAGTCTCTCCTCCCACACAGGTCTAACTTGGGCAGGTGAGGTCCCTGCAGAGATTTCTGGTGGAGAAGAATCATCCCCTTCCAGCTGTTCCTTTCCTCACCTTTAAAAGTGGTGACGCCTGGAAATGGTTTCAGGACAAGGCTTCCCAAAAAAGCCGATGACTTTTGGAACAGGACTGCAGCGAAACCCAGCCCTGTTGCTGTTGCTGCTCCTTCTTGGATGGGGAGACAGAAACCTCCCCCCCAGCTCTCCCCCAGCTCCATTTGCCCCTCTGAGCCATGGGTGTCCCTGCTGCAAGGGTGACAGATGTGGCGTCAGTGTCGAAACAAACCCCAGCGAAGCTCTGGAGAGCAGTTCATGGGCTATAAAACAGCTTGAGGGATGAGAGGAGCACCAGAGCACCTGTGGCCAGGCAGGAGTCCCTTGAAATAACACAACCAGCCCAACCACAAGCCACTCTCGGCACCGTGGCAAGGTGGGGGGGGTTGGCATTTTTTAAGGAGAGTCACTCTTTGGTGAGCAGGAGCGATACCCCAAGCTGTGCCCGCCCGATGAGAGTGGGATGGCAACGCCGACAGCCCTACCTGCTGCTGCTCCCCGTCCCGCCGAGCACCCGCTTCACCAACACAGGACAGGCCGTGGGTGGTGGGTGTCCCTCCGTGGGTGTCAGGCTGAGCTGGTCATCAGTGGTGGTGGTGGCAAGGCCACGCTGGCTGGTGGCCAAGCAGCGGTGGCCAGGGTGCCCACCAGACTTGCAGCCCGCCGGCTCCCACCCTGCTTTTATGGCCACGGAGTCTCCTCCTGCAGCGGGGCCCGGCTGCGCTCGGCGCCGCGGAGCCAATAGGGGCGAGGGAAGCTGTGAATAATCAGCCCCGCAGCATCCTCGCCACCTCCCCAGCAGGCTCTCCCACCGTGCAGGGGCCTCCCCGCAGCCCCCTGGCTGCCCCAGGGACTGGGGTGCGTGTCCTGCTGCTGTACCATCGCCGGCTGCATCCCTCGGGGATCCCCGACAGCCTCTGTCCTTGGGGCCAAAACACGTGTCCCAAACACGGGAGGTGGGAAGGGACCGGGATGGGGTCAACCAAACATGCCAGAGGAGTTTGGCTGCCAGGGGTGTGATTTGCCCCTGCCCACCAAGATCAAATCCTGCCCAAGAAGGAAGGGGGAATGTGGGGGGTGTGTGTGAAGCCCTGACTCCCTCAACTCAGGCTGGGGAGAGGCACAGTCCTTGTGGCCACGCTGGGGAGGGGAGTGAGCCTGTCCAAAGCTGCTGGGGAAAAGCAAGAGGATCTTCATGTCCTCAAAAAGGCTGGTCCCCCCCGACACACCCAGTCTGGCTGCAGCTGGGCAGCAAAGCCCTTACAGGGAAACCCCCCGCCTCCACCCTGAAGGGACTCAGACCCACCAGGCTTCTCACCACCCCCCTCTCCCCCTGCCCTCTCCTCCTGGGGACAAACCCAAACAGCAGAGCCACAGGGGAAGCAGAGCTGGGGGTAGAGAGACCCCTCCACCTTCCCTACTCAGCTCTGAGTCCTGTGCACACCTTTCCAAGTGTGATCTGGGGGTGAAGGAGGGCAGTGCTGGGCACCCCCCAAGCCCACGCACCACTGTGCCCACACACCACTGTCCCCCTGCACTGTGTCCCGACAGAGGTGTTGGGGCTAGGGGGGTCCAAGGTGCAGACTCCCCAGGGCCAGCCTGTCCCGTCCCGTCCCCTGCAGCCCCGGTGGGTATCAGCGCACCCCAGACGCTGCCAGCAGCGCAGCCTGTCCTCTCGCCTTGAAGATGGAGCTATTTTTATCAGAGCTCAAGAGGGATGTTTCCCAGCAACCTGCCTTTTTCCCCGGCTCAAACACCAGCAGCCAGACCCAGTGCCCCCCACTCAGCACCTCCCGGTGCCAGCAAGGGGTGCGGTGGCCATTCGTATGTCCTGGACCCTCCACAAGGCACCCAGAAGGTGCAGCTGGGTGAGCAGGGCAGCCTGTCTATGGTCCCCTGTCCCCAAGGCTGGTGGCCACCTCTGCTAGCACTCACGTTTAGGGTGCCAGGCTCCACTCCCCAGAAAACATGTGGGACCCCATGGCTTTTGCTCGGAGGTGGATTTTGACTCCCCTGCGCTGGGGCTGAACAGGCTCAGAGGGACTGGGGGGCAGAGTGAGGCAAAGGCAAGGGCATCCTGCATCTCCCCAGGGCTGACAGAGGAGATGTTCCCTGTGGAACCCAGCCTGGGAGGTTGCAGCACTGCAGCAAGGGGGCACAGAGGCTCAGGCCCCATGAGGGCACAGGCAGAGGGCAGCCACAGCCCCCCCTCGCTGCAGTGCGCTGGGCTGTGCAGGCACAGAACAAAGCTGAGGAGAGCAAAACGCAGCTGCAATCCACCACAGACACACAGACTGGGGCTGCCAGCATCCCCTAGACAGGTTTAACCCTCCTGCCAGGACCTGCAGTCCTGTGGGCACCACAGACGTGGTAGGGAGGAGTATTTCTCACATTAAAACCATTGTTTCTATCCAAGCCCTCAAGTCCGTCCCTAAAGCCCAGTCTCCCCAGTTTAATGTGTTATGCGACCAAATGGCTCTGTCCAGGAGCCGTGACATGTCTCTGGGTGAGAGCAACAGCATCACCCCAGGGGCCAGTGCCTGCTGGGGACATGGAGCACAGAGGGGACGAGGGTAACCGTGGCTGCCACCAGCCCCCCACCCAAAAAGCTGACCGGCTCGTAGCACCCCGCAAAAGCCCAACAGCCTGGGGCTGCAGCCACCTCCTGCTGCAGGGTAATTGCTCCAGAGGGAGATGCGCTTCTGGAGATGGAGCAAACCCCACAGGAACAGAGAGAAAAGTCGTTTGTAATAAGGTTCCTTCCTCAGGGCTGATCCTTTTTGCTCCAGGAGGGAGGTCAAATTACTCCCTGTCCCCAGAGCAGAGTCGTCTCATTTTCTAGGCGTGCTGCAGATGTGCTGAGCTGGGCGAGAAGGTCCTCCCCAGGGCTGGTCATGGTCCAGGCAGCTTGAGGGGGGGGTGGGGGGTGACAGGGTCCCCCTTGGGAAAGGAGCTGGGAGCGAACCCACCCACCAGCAAGTTTAATTAATATTCATCTGCCGCTTCCTAATGGGAAACTGTCTCTGAGTCACACTGACATTTCCCTGGGACAATGGTAATTAAGCACCTGGATTAGAGAAAAGTGTGGTAATAGAAAAGTTAAGTTTTCTTAACTACATGAGTGAAAAGCGGGTTGGGCAAGGAGGGGGACGAGCGTGCGTACCAGGCTCCCGCGAAAGCAAGTGGGAGTTAATGGCAGATAACGTCACCCGCGGCAGTGGCACAGCTCTGCCCCGACACCCCCAGCCCAGACATGGCACCGCTGGCTCTGCAGCCACGAGGGTGGCTGGTTCCCCATGCCGAGATGGGGGCAAGTTGTCCCCACAGGCAGGAAGAGCAATGCCAGTGGGCTGGGCTCTCCCCGGGGCAATGGGACCACGATTCGGCGCTGCCGGTGGGAACAGCCCATGGAAACCCGTCACTTTGCTGTGGTTCCTCCAACACCACCAGCTTTATCCTGTTCAGTGGGACATGTTTTTTCCAGAAACTCCTAAAATGTTTGCTCCCCTTCCTGGTCCTAAAGGGACACCAGGCTGCCACAGGCAGGGTGGGAGGTGGCCTTTTTGCAGGCAGACGTGGGGATGGCAGCAAGGGCTGCCTGTGGCTGCTGCTGGACTACAGAGCAAGGGATGTGCTGGATGCATTGTGTGGGTCACGAGAGATACCACCAGCTCCGTGGGGAGAACTAGGGTGGGGGGAGAGGGTTAAGCCCAGGGGTCTCCTCCCAACCACCTGCAGGAGCTGTGCAGTCTCAGGTCGACCATGACAGCACTGGGACGAACCTCCAGTGTCTGCACTGGGGTGATTTGAAGGCAGATGCCACCCCATGGGGGTCACCGCTGTGGGGGACGCAGCAGTGGGTACAACAGCAGCGTGGGACTGGGAGCTGATTCAGCCCCTGCCTGCATCACGCTGTGGCAGCTCAAGGTCACCCTGCAGCCCAAGCTGGCACACGTGCAGGCACACGGTGACCTCCCTGCGTGGGCAGGAGACACAAGTGGCCACTCGAAGACCAGAACAAAAAGCAGGGCCCATGGAAACACAGCGAGTCATGCCGCTGCCATCGTCCCCACCGCCCAGTGGCACTGGGAGCATGGGGCTGTACAGCCCCCGCGTCCCCCGGCCCCGGAGGTGAAGTGGCTCCATTTAAAACCACTTGCAGGAGCTGCAGCCTGAGCTGGGCCACGAAGGGTCAGCCCCACCATGGGAGCCATCACCCACCCTACACGCTAGACCCCGGGCGCTGGTAGTTCTGGGGGTCTCCTTACCCCTCTGGAAGGGGATGGGGACAACCAGCACGATGAAGGTGTCTGTGTGATCAGAAAGGCACGTGCCTCAGAAATGAGTCAAGAAACTGGTAATTTTTCAAGCCCCTCCATAAAGTGGCTCTGCAGGTGCTCTCCTTGACGGCCAGCAGAGTGCCGGCCACTAATGTCACCCATGCAGGGGGGGCAGAAAAACGCAGAGAGAAAAATAAAACCCACTGAAAACCCCCTGTTTTATTGCCATTCCCCCCATGGTGGGGCAGCACAGTGGCATGGGAAACCCCAGACCTCAGGGGCCACCAGTTGCCTCCCCTCAGCAGCACCAAGTCCAGCAGCGCCGGGAAGAATGGATGCACCTGAAATCCCCAACCAGAGAGCGAAGAACCGTTTGGGGATGGTGTGTGGGACAAGGTCCCCTGCGCGGGGACGTGGCCATGCCACAGCAGCTGCCCACGGGAGCAATGTGGCCAAACCAGCCCTGCAGGGAGCCAGGACCTCAGTCACGGGGGACACGGATGCCCCAGGGGGACATATGGCAGCCCCCGGGGGACACCGCTGCCTCTCAGGATCCCGCCATCCGGTAGTCGCCATGCCCCCCGTTTGGTGACCGATGGCATCTGCCACCCCACGGGCGATTCCCCCCGGGATCTCGGCGACTTTCCAGGGGAACTTCCAGCCGGAACCCCCCGGTGAGCCCCGGGATGGGGGTGTCGGACCGTCCCCGGCAGGATGAGAGCGGTGGCCGAGAGGGACCCCCGAACGCTGCCGGGGGTCTCAAAACCCTCCCTGACGCGCCCGTACCCGCGCTTCTCGGTGCGACTGCACGGCCCCGGTGCACCGACGTTCTCGCACCACAGGGCTACCGCCGCTGCACCGTCCCCGGGCCATCCCACGCCCCCCCCCCGGGGTCACTGACACTCATCCCGGTGCACCTCCTCGCGGGGGCACCCCTCCTTCCCCGGTGCATCAACCCCCTCCCCGACGCACCGACCGTCCCGGTGCGGTGGGAGGGGGGCGGGTCACTCCCGCCGTTACATAAGGGGGTACGTCAGGGCGCGCGGCCCCGCTCTTATCCCGCCGCCGCTGCCTCCCGTTAACACGCTGTCGCCGCCGCCCTTCAGGTGAGCGCACCGCGGCGCCGCCCCTCCCCGTGCCGTAACCGGCGAGGCGAGGTCACAACGGCCCGGCCAGAGCAGCAGCAGCAGCGCAGATCGACCGCCTCCATGACCGGCCTGTTTACACCGGGGCAGCGCCTACCACGGCGGCGGCGGCTGCGGGGGGGACGCAGTGGCCAGCAGCCTCGCTGAACCTGCCGCCGCA
>VZTM01016087.1:225866-245952 GCA_013400555.1 Jacana jacana | reverse complement strand
TGGTGGCGGCGGCGGGGCTCCGCGGTACAGCCTGCTGGCCGAGATCGGCCGCGGGGCCTATGGCGTGGTGTATGAGGCCGTGTCGGGCCGCAGCGGCGCCCGGTTGGCGGTGAAGCGGATCCGTTGCGACGCCCCCGAGAACGTGGAGCTGGCGCTGGCGGAGTTCTGGGCCCTGACCAGCCTCCGGCGGCAGCACCCCAACGTGGTGCGCTTCGAGGAGTGCGTCCTGCAGCGGCACGGCCTGGGGCAGCGCATGAGCCACGGCAACAAGCGCAGCCAGCTCTACCTGCGCCTCGTCGAGACCTCCCTCAAAGGTACCCGACACCACCACCCCCCAACTCCCTCCCCCAGCACCCTTCTGGGCACCCCGGGGTCATCCTCCCTGGATGCCACCCACCCCCAGTGTCACTGCCACCTCCCACTCCTGGGCCTGCCACTTCCCTGCTGGCACTGATACCCCCCCACACACTGGGTAAACCTCTGGGATACCCCTGGTATTACCTCCCCCTTCCCAGACACCCACAGACTGGGCAGCCCTCTCTTCTCCCCAGGCATCACTCCATTGCTCACATCTGTCTTTGGCATCACAGTGACCTCAGAGGAGCACCTAAAGATTCCCCCAGCCTCTTGGGACACCCCTCCATTTACCTCATCTCGCTACTGTTCCTATAACTGCCCCTAGCATCACCTCACTGTGCCCTTGGTTGTCCCAGTCTCCTCTGTCACCCTTGCCAGCCCTGGGGTCCCTCTACACTCCAGCAGTACCTGCCCAGGTATACTCCCCGCTGTTCCCATCACCGTTCTGTGTCCTGTCCCTGCAGGGCTCCCCCTCAGGGTCCCTCAGCTGCCCCAGCACCACCCACCCCAACCACTCCCTGAGGCTCCTGCCCAGCATCACTTGTCCTGGCCTCTGTGCTGTGCCTTGTGCTCTGCCTGTGTCCCCCTCCACTCTCTCCCCTTCCTCTGTGTGATGCTCCCAGGGGCAGCCTTCCCTAGGTCCCTAGCCTGTGCCTAGGCACGCCTGTACCCTGTACGTGGGGTCCCTCCCTGAGCCCTGCACCTCCAGCACCCCAGCCCCGTGCCCCTCCTCCTGAGGGACCCCAGTGTCACCACTAGGCTCAGACCCAGCCCTGGGAGCATCCCTGTGTCCTGCCCTTAGCCCTTCCCTGTACACTCTGCCAGCATGTTCTTCCTCTTCTTCTACTATACCCCCTTCCTGGGGCTCCCTCTGCTATCCTGATCTGCGTCACAGTCCATGCGTGATCCTCAGGGACCTTCACTGGTCTCTGCCCTAGTCACACCAAGGGGACATCTTCCCCCTATCTCTGCCTGAGGCACAGTCCCATCTCCTCTGAGCACCCCAAGGCTGCAGCCCATTACAGTGCCCTGCCTGCTCCCTCAAGGTCTTACAGCCTTGGGACCTTTTTTGTGCTCTCCTGTCCTTGTTCCCCCTACCTCTACCCAGTCCTGGCTCTGTGGGGATGGCCCTGGAAGCACCAGTGCCTGTAGCCTGGGCTGATGCCCTGATCTTCCCCTGGGGTCCCTCAGCAGCATCATGGGGCTGTCAGGAGTCACCTTTTCCTGCCACAGCCGATGAGCTTGATGGTAACATCTCTGAAATGCTCCCTCCCTCCCTCTGCTCCCTTGGCTGCTTGTCAGACCCAGCTCTGCCAACGTGCAGTGAAGATGTGGAAAAATACCAGAGCCCTGTATCCTTGATGTCCCCGTGCCCCGCAGACCCTCAGCTCATCCTAACCCCTCCCTTCCCCAAACTTGTGTGCCAGGGTTCCCATCTGCTCCTCGGAGAGCATGGTGTCCCCGTGCTCCCCAGCATAACAGCCTCCAAGCCCTGTCCCAGGCACAAACTTCATGTAGGGCTGCTGAGACCCTTCTTCTGAGCAAACCTCTGGCTCTCAGACCACCCCTGCCCTGCCTGTCCCCTCTGCGCTCCTGGGGGGACATGTCCAGACCTGTTCCTGCTTTCTCTTCACATTCCACACACAACCACTCAAGGGAGCCCCCCCCAAGAAGGGCAGTGTCCTAATTTCTGAATAGCCCCAGTGCTTCAGTTTCTGCCCTTCTGCAGGCACAGTTCCCTGGGAGAGGAGCCAGCTCTTCCCTTTGGGTGTGCATCCAGCTGTACCAACTCAGGCTCCTTCTGGCAGCAACGGGGGGGTTCTTGCCCCCTGTTTGTCATGTTGCATACTCTGAGAAGAGTGGCATGGCTTGGGGAAAGCTCTTGGGCAGCTATAGGTGTCCCCTGTCTCTAGGCAGGGAGAGAGCCCTCCCGAGTTGTGTGCTGTGGGACAGGCAGGACCCTGCTGTGGTTGCCCTGCACCCCTTTGAAGAGGGGAGCAGAGCGGGGCTCTCCATCCTGAGCACCATTTTCACTCCCCAAACCAGAGTGCATTCTGCCTTCCTCCTGACTGCCCTCTGGGCTGTGTTGTGCTGGCCACAGGCTCGGGCAGAGGCTGGGCTCGCCGCCTTCTCGAGCTTTGAGCCTGATATGGCACCGATTAAACATTTTCAAAACAAAAGCTAGAGCTAGATGAACCCCCGGGGTTCTGAATGCTTTCCTTCCCGGGCTGTCGGTGTGGAGCTGCCCTGCTGTGGCTCCAGCTGAGGTATCCGTGCCATTCTGCACGACCGCAGCTGGGCTATTTACGGGGCCTGCACAGATGCTGTGCCAACGCGCCGGGGCTCAGGGCACGGGGCGGGGGGGGGGGGGGGTTGGATTAGTCAGAGACTTTCTGAATCGGGAGCACAACTGTCGGGATACCAGGCCGTGTCGGGTCTCGGCTGCAGCGTGGAGCCTGGACAGTCATCGCTTTAATGAGATGGGGAATAATAAATGTAAGGACAGAGTGTACCAAGGAAGCTGAAAGCCCCACACTGAGCCTGGGGGAGATGTGTGGACCCAAGCAATGTGCTTGGTGCCCTGATACACGCACTTTTGGGGCTTGTGCATGGCCACCTGCCCCTCTTGTCGTTCCTAACCCACAGCAGTGATGGAGCTGCCTGAAGTGAACCTGTATAGGGTGCTGCTTCCTAGTGTGTCACCCACAGGTGACACCAACTCGCTGCTGGTGCTCAGCCGTGCAGGCTGCCCCTGGCATTGCCCACGCGTGGTACCATCAGTCCAAGCACCCAGGCTTCACTCTGCTCTTGCTCTACTCTCTGGTGCAGCCTCTTTGCACAGAGGGAGTTGGAGGTTACACAGGGCAGTGGGAGGCTGGTTCTGCTGTTATTGGATTTTTTTTTTTTACTACTTATTTTCCCTGTGACGCTAAGCAAATTAGCTAAAGCCGTTAATGAGCTCCTGGGATAGGTTGTGGGAGCGCTGCTGCAGGTTTGGGGAGGTCAGTGTGTGCTGACCTGCTTTTGGGCAGGGAGCGTGCGGGGATGCTCGCTTCGTGATGGAGGCCAGGTCTGGCCTGGCATCTGCAGCTCTTCAGCCCTTGGCTGCTTGACTTCAGTTTGCAAACATCTCGTCTTTAGGAAGCGGCTTGCCAGCTCTTTATGTTTAAAGCTGTTTGTTTTGAAGGCAGGAAGATGATTTAACAACTAAAACACTTTCAGATTATAGAAAGAAAATGAGGAAATATTACTCTTGGCTTGAGCCTCTCCTCGCAGCACTCCACCCAAACTGGAGTGAATGGTGCTAGCAGCTACTGCTGGGTCACTGTCGTCCTCCCTGTTGATGTCCAGGGGCCAGTTTTTAAATCAGAGGCTTAGTTATACTGAAAACAAACCTTGGCTTGTTGGGGCCAGCAGGTCTGTGCTGCTGAAGAGCTGGTGTTTGAGCTGATTCCCTGCGGGAAGGGGGTTTGGGCAGCGCTGCTGTGTGAATGCTCTCACCCTCCCATCTGTGTGCCCTGCCTTGATGCTCCTGGCTGTACATGGGCACGGTGTTCCTCATCCTGGGACAGTTCCTCGCTGAGAAGACCCAACTCCTCATGCTGCCTGTGTTGGGGCTGCATGGATGCTGAGGGGAGCAGGAAAGCAAAGCCCCATGCTCTGCTGCAGTGGTGTGATCTGGGGCTGTGCAAAGGTCTCAGCTCCTGGGATGAGTGGCCTCTGCATCCATTTCCGTGCTGTCTTGTTAGTCTCGCCAAAGGGTGGCTTGCACGAGAGAACCTGCTTTTCCTCACTGGTGTTTTGGTCTCTAGAGCCAAGCTGTCCCATGCTGCTCCCAGTTGGCCCTTGGGCTCATGTGTAGAGCCCCCCTCCAGCACTTTGAGGGTTTCCTTTGCACCCAGTGCCCCACGTCTCCAGTCATTCACGGTCCCTCCCCATCCCCCAGGCCTATCCTTCCATCTTCTGCTGAGGGCAAGGAGGTGCAGCCAGAGCTTTCTGTTGTGCAGGCTTTCATTTCCATAGCAGTAGCCATGGATACAGACTGTTTGTGCAAATAACCAATATTCCCACCCACACTGATCACTGACCATTGCAGGCTTGATGTCCATGGTAGTCCTTGGCTTTACCTGCTGCTGGAAGTTTGCTTTCCCAGATGCTCTCCAGGGCTTTGCTTAAAACAAAGCCCAACTTTGTCAAGTGGGTGGGGTTATTTAACTGCTTTCAAAACACTTTGGATTCCTCTCTGTGACTTGTTAACAGTGGCTTGGAGGTGAGTGGTGCCCTCCAGCTCTCTCCCTTATGGTGCTTGAGGGTGGAAAAGAAAAATAACCCTTAATTCCTAGAACAAAATGCTGCCCTGGTTGTGTGTGGGGAGCTCTGACTGTCACCTGGGTGTTCTGTGCAGGTGATGTTGCATCTGGCAGCAGGATTGGCATCCTGGCATCGGCTCAGGGGGCCGGGTTTGCTGCTGGCGGTCCCCTCAGTTGATATGATGCTGTTGCGTTTCTCCATGTGTCTATTTTTTGTCCAA
The DNA here is from genome assembly GCA_013400555.1 of Jacana jacana. NCBI lineage: Eukaryota > Metazoa > Chordata > Aves > Charadriiformes > Jacanidae > Jacana > Jacana jacana. The sequence goes on along the minus strand of VZTM01016087.1, from coordinate 241,064 downwards.
GACAGTGATTTGCCTTGGCGAGAGGTATGTGTGGAGAAAATCCTAGAGGTGGGTTTGAAGAGCTCAATGAGAGGTGTCTGGGGGACAAGGAAGAAGCTGTTGGGGCATCATTTTGAGTAGCAGCGCTAAAGAGAAGTGGCAGAGGCTCCCCCAGCACAAACACTACGCTTAAATGCACAAATGTTAGCTTAAAAAGTGCCAGAGTGCTGCAGGGCTGTGACACTGGTGTGACTGGTATTAGCAAGGCTGGAGTGACGCAGTGTTAAGGGGTGTGATTTACTCCCCACTTGCAGTTCCACCCGTAAAACAAAAGGTATTAAGGCAGCCTTTGCCTCCTGCTGCAGAGCTCAGGTGGGAGAACTGGAGTTTACGCAGAACTGATTATTTTTCATTATTATGGTTTTTTATTTCCACGTAGACTCGCTGCTAATTGTGCTTTTGGTGCCTGTTGCTTTGGCTTTGAGAGCCTGGGGAGAATGGTCTGACTGCAGTGAAGGAAAATAGCCCTCTGCTTCCAAATCCCCTGCAAGCACCTGAGAAGATGTGTGCTTGGGTTATCCTCCTCCTCTACTCTGCCCTTCTGGGGCCCCAGCTGGAGCACTGTGTCCAGTTCTGGGGTCCCCAGTTCAAGAAGGACAGGGGACTGCTGGAGAGGGTACAGCAAAGGGCTATGAAGATGATGAAGGGCCTGGAGCATCTCTCTGATGAGGAAAGGCTGAGGGACTTGGGTCTTTTTAGTCTGGAGAAGACTAGGGGGGGGAATCTGATCAATGCTTATAAAAACTTGAAGGGTGGGGGTCAAGAAAATGGGGCCAGTCTTTTTTTTGTGGTGCCCAGTGAGAGGACAAGAGGAAATGGGCACAAACTTTTACATAAGAAGCTCAATCTAAACATGAGGAGGAACTTCCTTTACTTTAAGGGTGGCAGAATCTGTCCAGAGAGGTGGTGGAGTCTTTGTCTCTGGAGATATTAAAAATCTGCCTGGACACGTTCCTGTGCAACCTGCTCTGGGTGGACCTGCTTTGGCAGGGGAGCTTGGAGCAGATCATCTCCAAAAGGTCCATTCCAACCCCTGTATCATTCTGTGATTGTGGTCTCACTCGCATGCCTGCACTTGGCTGGGAACAGGTCTCTGAGCTGGCTCCCAGGCACTCAATGTGGTGTTGGTGTGTGACACTCAACAGGATCCTAAAGCACTTGAAGCCACAGCGTCAGCATCGCTGCTGGTACCCTGCAGTGGTCCCCAGTCACATTCCTGAAGCCTTTACTGTCTGTGTACATCAGACCCATTCCTTGCCTGTGCTGAGTTCCTGTGGATGTTTTGCAATGTGTCTGAAAGACCCACTCTTGTTTCTGTCCCTTTTTGCTAAGGTGAGAGGATCCTGGGCTACGCAGAGGAGCCTTGTTATCTCTGGTTCGTCATGGAGTTCTGCGAAGGGGGGGACCTCAACCAGTACGTGCTTTCACGAAGACCCGACCCGGCCACAAACAAGAGCTTCATGCTGCAGCTGACCAGCGCCATTGCCTTCCTGCACAAGAACCACATTGTCCACCGGGACCTGAAACCAGACAATATCCTGATAACCGAGAAGTCTGGCACCCCCGTGCTCAAGGTGGCCGACTTCGGGCTGAGCAAGGTCTGCGCTGGCCTGACTGCTCGGGGCAAGGAGGGCACGCACGAGAACAAAAATGTGAATGTGAACAAGTACTGGCTCTCTTCAGCTTGTGGTTCCGACTTCTACATGGCACCCGAGGTCTGGGAGGGACACTACACCGCCAAGGCTGACATCTTCGCTCTCGGCATCATCATCTGGGCCATGATTGAGAGGATCACTTTCATCGACGCGGAGACCAAGAAGGAGCTGCTGGGGACCTACATCAAACAGGGGACTGAGATTGTGCCTGTTGGGGAAGCGCTGCTAGAAAACCCAAAGATGGAGCTGCACATCCCTCAGAAACGCAGGACTTCCATGTCTGAAGGGATCAAGCAGCTCTTGAAAGACATGTTGGCTGCTAACCCGCAGGATCGACCCGATGCCTTTGAGCTTGAAACCAGAATGGACCAGGTTACATGTGCTGCTTAAATTCAGGGCAGGGCACTGCTGTGCTTTACCTCTGGGTAAGTGATCTGCAGTTTTTGTATTATCCTGTCTGCTGTACCAGCCTGATAATGCACTTTGTAGCGACACAAAGGAGTCTTTTATGTTCCCGGAGCTATTTCTATAGTGATTCATCAGAGCACTGCTTTGTAATATTTTTTTCCCCCCACCTATTCTACTGCAAAAATAAACTAGAGGTGGGAAGCAGAATTAGCAGCTGTATGTCCTGCTGTTACCCAAAGGCCCAGTGGAGCTGGTGTAGGGCTGGGCAGGAGCCAGGTCAGCCTCCTCAGAGGTCCTGGCCAGTGGCTGAGACAGGCTGGTGCATGGTGGAGAGACCCGTGAGCCCCCTCTAACAACAGCTTTTGGTACATCTGTCTCTGCCAGGGGCAGGGAAGTCACTGCCAGTTCTGCTTCCTCTGCTGCATGGTATAACTTCTGCAGTAAGTGGTGAGAGCACCTCGTTCTCTAGCACAGTCTCCTTTCCCTCTGAGACTTAGGTCACCTCGGGGCTCAGCTGGCTCAGAGTGCAGTGGCAGGTCCTTCTCACTGCAGCCAAAGCTGTTTCCTTTGCTTTCACCTACAAGGCACGTGGGTCCGTCTCATTTCGTTTCCTTGATAAAGGCAGGACTTCCCTCTGGTGTGAACTGTGGTTGTCAGAACCCAGTAGGAAGCTTTGGTCTCCAGCATCTGTGTCTTTAGACCCGTGTCTGCTCAGGAAGGAAGCTTACAACACAGTTGTGCTCAGTGAGCTCAGCTCCCTTCAAGCAGAGTCCCCTCCCTTCTCCCCCCCAAGCTTAGTTCCTAAATAGTCCCAGGCTCAGAGGTTCTGAGACCTGGGTGGTCACACATGGTCTGCAAGGATCTCCAGGGACATGGGGGAGTTGCTGGTGTCATTAACCAGTGACAGTGAAGGACTGGGAGGTGCTGCCTGCATAGCAAAGCTGTCTGTAAACAGGAGCAGTTACTAGGGTTTCTCTTGGCCAAATGCTTCAATGAAACTAAAAATGCACAGATTACAAGGGGTGAGGCTGACTTTTTCCCAGCCCAGGTTATTTCTCAAGCTCCTGCAGAGCTTCCTGCCCGTGGCTGGTCACAGGAGAGCTCTGAAAGCCTGTGTCAGGTGTTGGCATCATGGTCTGGGCTCCCAGCCCCTACCTCTCCCCGAAACCACACAGAATCCTGCTGGACCAGAGGTACCAGGAGAGCAGAGAAGGGACCAAATGGCTTGTTCTGACCAGCAAACACTTGCGGCCGATGGGAGCAAGCCTCCAGCAGCAGGGCTGTTGGGAAGGTGGGGGCATTTGGGCAAGTTTTGCTAAAAAAAGCCCCTCATTGCTTCCCATCTGAGGGTTCTTGAGCTTATGTAAAGTGGTGCTCTGCCCATCCCCTCTCCATGTGCCCAGGTAAGATTTATGCTGTTTGTGGAGAAACAGGGGTACAGAAATAGAAGGGCCTGTGGGGTAGGTCTAGTTCTGTCACTGCTGATTTGTCCAAACCCTTCCAGAAACCATCCCCTCCACACGCCCCACCACAAAATACTTAAACGCCCTGAAGATCTCCAGGGCAAGTAATTGATGCCACTGCTTCTGCCTGGGGCTGGGGCTCCTTACTGGTCCCAGTGCTAATGTGGGTTTGGGGATTAGGGTGGGTGGGAGGGGGAGTCAATCTGCAGAAATGCCAGCCTGTAAGATGGGTGTGATAAAGTCTCCGGGCACCCCACCTCGTGCCCCAGGGGCGAGGCGTGGGTCTCCCTTGGTTTTGGGGAGCAGTTTTTCTGCCTGGCAGAGGGTTGGGTCAGGTTTGTGGCCGCCATCTGCTCTTGCTCTGGCGCTGACACGATGCTGCCAGAGTTATGCAACCCTGTGCCCTCCGGGGAAAAATTCATCCTGCCCATATCTGCAGAATAGTACATGCAGGGATAACAAACACCGAGGGGACAGTCCTACCCCGGGGCTGTTTGCTTAAAACCCAGCTGCCTTCTGCAACCCACCCCCCCCACACCCCACTTCCACCTCCAGCCGTGGATGGAGCCAGCCGTGAGTCGGCACCGATGGGTGACACAGCTGCAGCGGGGAGGGATGCACTTGTATAACACAACCCAGCACACGTAGCGTGGCTGCTTGGCCCAGATAAGAGCCCGGCGCCGGCCGTGTGTTCTCCTCAAACCCTGAGCATTGCACTGTGTGATCCAGGGAGGGGAGGGTAGAATTCCTCTGGCTTCTTTGTTGGGGTGGCAGAACATTTGCTGTGCTTTCCCATAGGGTTGTTCTCCTGCGCCTGTGTATCTGTGCTTTGAAATCAGCCTGCCTCTGGCTGTTATTAAATGCAAATCTTAAATCGGAAACCCGCTTGAGAAGCTTAAAATGGGATTTAGAGCAGGGCCTGAATCTGAATTCTGCTCTCAGGTAATTTAAGTTGACCGAGAAACCCAAGTAACCTCTTTCAACTTAGTTGTGGCGCTGGCACGTAGCTTATAGGGCTGCTGGGTCATGCGGTGGGTTCTTCTTCCCCAGGCCAGCTTCAGACCCTGCTCAGCCTTGGTTCATGTCATAACCTGGAAAACTGTGACCCTCCCTGACCCAGGCAAGCAGACTTTTGCTTATTTTCTGGTGTGTCACTGACCTCTTCTCGTTTTGCTTTATGTCCCAGCAGCTCTGCCTCTATCTATGTACTAGGATGCTGCATGCACCTACCAGTGGACAGGCTTCATGCTCTGTTACCCTTCCAAAACGTAGACATTGAATGTAGGTTCTCAACCAGGGAAGTGTTTCTGGCTGGGTTTCTGCTGGGGTGGAGACAAACCTGCTTATCTCCATGCTTTCCCTCACCCTCCTCAGTGCTGCTGGTAACCCCCAGGCAGTAGGTCTGGCAAAGGTGGGCAGCATTTCCCTGGCCAAAACACAGGTCTTCCCTTTCATATTTGAACCCCGTGCTTCCACACTTTCTGCCCCAGGAGTTATCTAAAGCCTGAGATGGCTTTTCCCAAAAGCATGCCTTTTGGGCAAGAGGACAAAAGCCTTTCTAGTACCACTGGGGAGTGGCTGGATTGTGCTGGGTACCTGCTGATGGTTTTCTGTTTGCTGGGTGATAGCCCAGCATTGTGACTGCATCAGCACACAAGATTGGAATCTCTCTCCTGCTTTCCTGCAACATCTTCTCTCTGCCTGTCTTGTAGCTGCCTTGTGAATTCCCCCACGGCAGAGGAGGGGTCCCCAGTGGGCACCACTTTGGTGGGACCTTCTCATGCTGGGGGTTTGTGCAGTGAGGATTGAGCAAGTCGTTGAAGAGCGAGGTACAGCGAGAGCACATGGCTGGTTGCTGGTGTGGCACCGGTGATTTTTTGGCTGGAAAACTAAGGGGGCTACAGGGGGGAGCAAGTGGCAGCATCACACACCACCTATTGTTTTATATTTAAGAAGAGTTGTCGGTTTAATTCACATGGGACAGCGAACTGCAATGGTTGTGATCGATGTAGAAGGCAGCTTGTTCTGGTAGATCATAGTCCATGATATTTTCACTGTGGATAAAACAGTAGGTCTGATTTTGGGGTGGGTGCTCGAGGTGAATGGCAGGAATCTGTGCGTGTGGCGTGGGCTGCAGCTTCTTGGGGGCCAGGAGATGTCTGACAGCCAAGGCCAGCCTGGTTTATACTCCAGCACTACTCCTCTTCCTCCTCTCTCACTGGTTTTGATCATTCCAGTTTCAGCTGGAAGAAACTGTTTGCATTGTTCTCCTCTTTGCGCTTTCACAATGCAACGGGAGATGATGCTGAACAAGCTCTATTCTGCTCTGCCTGGTGGTGTGTCTGACCCAGCCAGAGCTCACTGGTGCTGTGCCTGCTCCTGAGCACCGCTAATAAACTGCTGTCCTGCTGGATTTCAGGCCCAGAGGGTAGGTTGGATGCCCATCGGCAGTGTGTGCTGGGGAGCTATCAGTGAGCAGGGCCCTTGCATCGAGTTAGGTCTTGTCTGTTAGTACTGTTCAAATCAAACTTTACTGTGTGGTAAAAGTGCCCTGACCCTGCTGGCCAGGAACAGGTGAGCAAGTCAAGGAGTGATAGAATCACAGAATGATTAGAGTTGGAAGGGACCTTAAAGACCATCCAGTTCCAATGCCCCTGCCCTGGGCAGGGACACCTCCCACCAGAGCAGGTTGCTCAAAGCCCCATCCAACCTGGCCTTGAACCCCTCCAGGGATGGGGCAGCCACAGCTTCTCTGGGCAACCTGGGCCAGGCTCTCACCACCCTCACACCAAAGAAGTTCTTCCTAATATCTCCTCTAAATCTCTCAGTTTGAAAGCATTACCCCTTGTCCTGTTACTCCACTCTCTGGTCAAGAGTCCCTCCCCATCTCTCCTGCAGAACCCCTCCAGGTACTGGAAGACTCACTGGAGAAAAGGATAATGGTTTCATTTATCAATGTTGGTTTTGACTTCAGAGTGATTTCAATGTGGTTTGTGAGTCTTGGCATGGTCAAAACAAACAATGGGACAGTAAAAGCAAGGTCAGTTCCTCTTCTTGGCCATGACAGCAGGTCCACCATCACAAGGCCAAGTGGTGACAGCATTCTGGGCAGCAGTGACTCTACCTGGAGAGAAGCAGGGCTGTGAGGATGAACTGGATGATGTCATAGAATCATTTAGGTTGGAAGAGACCCTTGGGATCATCAAGTCCAACCATCAGCCCTACGCTACAAGTGCTCCCCTACACCAGAGCCCTCAACAAAACATCCAGTCTACTCTTAAACACAGTCAGGGATGGGGACTCCACCACCTCCCTGGGCAGCTGATTCCACTGACTGACCACTCTCTCTGTGAAAAACTTTTTCCTCATGTTCAGCCTAACCCTACCCTGCTGCAGCTTGCAGCCATTCCCTCTCCTTCTAGCGCTCATTGCCCGTGAGAAGAGACCAGCACCAACCTCTCTACAATGCCCTTTCAAGCAGTTGTAGAGAGGTGATGAGGTTTCCCCTCAGCCTCCTCTTCCTCAAACTAAACACCCCCAACTCCCTCAGTTGATCCTCATAAGACGTCACCTCTGGCCAGATATGTTAGTCCTGTTGTTTCCTCTCCCTCCCGAGGGAGGCCACTGCGGTTGGATTTAAGGGGCCTCCCAAGGAGTGCGTCATCAATGTACGTACAGAGCATGAGGAAGAACTCAGGTGATAAAAGCAGGCTCTCAACCCCCTTTCCTTGTACCCTGTGTTCCCACGCAGGGGTAGGTGATGTGATTAACACGAGAAGGTGCTGGGTTATCTCTCTCTTTCCCCTGTGCTGAGTCCTCTGCTGCCACACAGACCTCACCGCCACCTCCCATCTCTGCTGTGACCCACGCATTAGTGTCATCTTCCTTAGGTGCTGGCTGAGGGCTCCACGGGCTGCTGGTTCATATCCTGCTGATGCCGAGTGAACATTCGAGCTGATTAAAACTATAAGTGGCATCAGTGGAGGGATTAAAAGCTCTCAAACAAGCCCCCGAAATAGCGTGCGTCAATGGAGTGAGCTCTCCTGTCTCAGAGCTGTGAGCTCAGGGGCCGCTCGAGCAAGCGCCTTCCCCAAAAAACACTCCCACTCCAGGGAAGCACAAACAGAAACGCTGCCCTACTTGTTAATGAAGCTGCACCACAGGAGAAATCTTCCAGAAAATTCCTCGCACCGTTGCCCCCGACCCCATGCCCGGCTGCCTCTCGCCAGCTTTGCCTTCTCAAACAGAAAGGCTTTTTTTGTTTGTTTGTTATTTTTTTTTTCCCTTTTTGTCTTTCTCCTCTGATTGCAGCCTGCAAAGGCAACATCTCCTGGTTAACCTCTCCCGAAGAAGCAGTGTGCCTGTGGCCCCAGTTTCTGCTCCGAGCAGCGGAGGCCAGAGACAGCCTTTTCCTTCAGAAATGTGTTCCTCGGGCACGGATTTCTTTAATGAGATTTCCTGGGGCTAAGGGATTTGAGTCATTTTCTAGGCAGTGGCAGCTTTTCTTCAGCAGGTCTCTTGCACTGCTCCATCACTCAGTGCCTTTGCCAGAGCCCCTTGCCCATTCCCAGTTGGTAGAGGACCTGGGTCTACCCCCTTGCTGAGGGGGGCAACTAAATCCACCCCCCCCATTTATTTTTTTTTCCATTTAATTGTCTGAGCTCAGAGCTGAAGTTTGGAGAAGGAAACTGCTGGTAACTCCTGTCTAATTCCCACCCATGCATGGTGTGAGGGGTGACAAAGTCAAGTAGGGCCCTCCCCATGGGGTGAAGGTTTGAATGTGTTTTAGTGGCTTTCAGCCCCGTCTCCCGCTGCAGGAAACCCTCGAGCCAGTGGGCAGAGCTGACAGCAGTGGGGAGACCCCCAGGTCCCTCCATCAGGCAGATGGGTCCCGGCTTTCATCGAGCCATCACTGCTGCTTTCCCAGCACAGCCCCTGGCCTCACCTCTGCTGTCCCTCCTCTGAAGCTTGTGACACCCATGGTGATACCTGTCTAATACAGATGTGACATCTCACGCACATGTGGTGTTCTCCTGCTGGGTCTGGGTCTGGCCCTACTGCTGGATGGGGGTGTCCACAGGGAATTTGCTGGATTGCGAGGAAACTGGGAGGAAGATGCTGGTGATTTATGTACAGAGTTGAGCGTTTCTGCATCTCCTAGCTTGGAGGACAGAAGGGAGCAGTGCCAGGGCTGTGGAGGAGTTGGTGCAGCACCCTTGGTGCTTCAGGGGCTGTGGAGGATGCAGTACATTGGAGCAGGGACCAGTGCAGCAAAGATCTGCCTGTTTTTCCCTGAAATCCCTGGCATGGAGCACCCTCATCTCAAGTGCAGGATGTGGCACGGCTGTGCTGTGAACCTGTCCTGCTTTCAGTTGTACTGCTTTGGATTTTACCTGCCTCTAGCTGAGCCACTTGAGAAGCCCAAGCTGCTGCTGACGCACAGGGTGAGCAGTGCAGGGTGTCCTCTGTGTCACAGCTTGTTCCACCTTTCCCGGTGGAGGAGTGGGAACCAGCGCATCACGTGGACCCTCAAGGCCGAGCTGTGCTGTGGAGATGCTCATCCTCCTTCCAACCGGGCTGTCACCATGACAAGTCCTGTGGGATGGGGCTGTTAGGGGTGTGCAGAGCAATACTTGACTTCCAGCAGACCCATCCCAGCTCAGCCCACATGCTGGGGTGACTGGAGTTGTCCTGGCCTCGGCAGGGTGCTCTGTGCAAGGCTGTGTGAATCACTCCTGACAAGGAAATGACGCTAAACCAAACCAGTCCAGTGCCTGGATCGGTAACAAAAGCACTGCGGAGTAGAGAGATGTGGCAGGGATCATCTCAGACTAACTGGAAGCAGTGGGGAGGCTGTGGGATGGGGTGTCCTCTCCACAGTGGTGTCCTCCAGCCATTCCATCAAGCACCAGTCTGGGTACCATTGAACCTTCCACCTGGTGTGGTCATTCGTAGGCACTGCTGTTTGCAGTCTTTGGGGCTGTATAACGAGGAGGCGTGTGCTCATCTCAAGTTCTCCCAGACCCTCAACTAATGCTTTAATTAATGCTTGGGAATGAAAGAAGGGGTGCAGTGACCCTGCTTGCTTTACCTGCTTGTGGTCTGGGTTGGGTGGCAGTGGGAGGGCTGGCAGGACATTGTCACATGGTGATAACTGGGACAAAGCCACTGACACGTCTGACCTCTCTTTTCTTGTTCTTCTTGCAGGTTTATTTACCAGGAACCCTTGATCTCCATTATTTTCGTGCAAGGAGGGAAGGCAAGGATAAGGGAAGATGATGATACAGAAGATCCCTGGTCTGCAGGATCTCTGGCAATGTGAAATCTTCGGGTGTTACTGTACTTGGTTGGGAAGAGGGGTTCTGGCAGTGTGGGAGGGGGCTGCAGGGGCCTGTAGAAGAGCACAAAGGGGCAGCTGTCAGCTCACAAGACTTTTCAACAAGATCCAGAGAGCAGAGCTGCCCTTGCCCAGCGCTTCCTGTGTCTCCTGGGCTGCCGTTTGACTCAGTAGGTGTTTCTAGAGAAGATCTGGCTCCGTAAGGGGGTGGGAATTGGCAGCCTGGCAGTGAGGTGTGCTGCTGGGCACCAGCTGGGCTCACCTTTGGGTTTAAAGGTATTGCTTTTGCCTAAGGGAAACAGGAGCAAAGTGGTTGCTGGATTTGCATTGGGCGTGCAATGCTTTAGAAAGAGCGAGTCTCTCCGACCGAGCGGCTGAAGACTTTCATAGCCAGGTGGCTTCTGCACAGGCTGTGAGCAGTTGCCATTAGGATAGAGTAGCATGAACAAGGTAGAAAGCCATTCAGTGAGGCAGGTCTGCTGCTGCCACGGGCAGACCTCCGTTCTCCCCAGCCTGGCTTTCATTCGTGCCGTTTGTTGCAGTCCCTTTATACGCAGGGTAACGGGGGGCCCATCGGTACATTTTAGGGCGGACATCGCCTGCGTGTGAAAGCAAGAGAAAGCAGTCCACTACTCTGAGCCATTTAATGCCAAACTTCAGCTGTTAGGAACAAAACTTGGGAGAGGAGGAGCTTTGGCTTAAATGGCTCACAGGCTGGATTCTAGCCTCCTCTGAAACACTTTTTCCTGCTAGATAGCTATCTGCAGGAAGCAAAAGGCAATGCTGCTGTTTGGGTTTGGTTACAGTACAGCTCAGGTAAGGAGATTGGAACCTCAGGCTGAGCAGTTAATACTCTATTTCCTTGCCTATATTTAGAGCAACACTAATATTTCAGGGCTTGATGCCGTGTTGATGGTCTTTAGACTTTGCTCACTGTAAATGGAATGTAAAGCACCACCTCTTCTTCACCCTGCAAGTTCTGAACCAACTATAAAACATTTCTCATCAGGCTCCATCACCCAGCAGCAGTTTGGAGAGCTCATGAGCTGCCTGGGTGCTCAGCCTTTACCGTGGCCAGGGCCACAGGGTCCCTCTGAGCCCCTTGTCCCTGGCCGTGGGAGCTGCAGGCTGCAGCTTTCCTGTGTCACCGCTGACACTTCAGGTTCTGAATGGACACAGCACCTCCTTCTATCTACCCTGTGTACTTTGCTGACCTCACAGGCGTGAGTGGAGCAGGGAATTCGGCTGAGCTAAAGCAGGGGAAGGAGAGAGGGGTATCTTTGTGTTTTTTCTCTTCTATTCCAGGAGGCAAAGCTAAGGCTGTAGCTGCAGGAAGGTCAGGTCCCTTTTAGGAAGGCGATGCCAGGAGGCTCCGGACCATCAGTCTGTGACCTGTGAAGGTTGGGACGGCACAAATTCAGCGCCAAGCCCCTGTTCCCACGCTGCTTTTTTTGTTTGTTCTTAGGGATGCTTCTGTGGGCTGCGGCCAGCCACAGCCAGACCATGACTGTAGAGGCTCCTTCCAGGCTGGTTACTGGGGTTAGAGCAATTTGGGGTTGGTTAGCAGGCTCCGTGCACTCGCAGAGCACTCTCGGGGGCTGTGAGCAGCACTTTGGCTGCTCTCATTTTTCTCTAATTAGCAGCAGATCCCTGCAGCGACCCTGCTGAGGAGCTGCAGGTGATTTTTTTTTTCCCCCAGCTCCTGCATCCCTCAGGAAGGATAAGAGCTCAACCCTGTAGTTCACAAGTACAGTGTTAGTGCCCGTATCACCTGACCACCCTTCCTCCACCTGACAGAGCCTTTGCTCCTGACTGTTACAACCTAACCCTGGCTTGAACCAGTGCAGCGAGAGGGCTTTACCCTCCCAGCCCTGCTCACGTGGCTTTCCCTGCTGGAAGAGCCCCTCACCAGGCATTACATCCCAGTTAAAGCGACCTTTCCATGTGTGGAAACCAAGGTGGAAGGTGGTGAGTGGGGTTGCTCACTGGGACCACTGCTTCCAGCTGGCTGCCAGCACCCTGCTCCTCTCTGGGGACAGGAGTGAGCCTGGCAGGCAGCGCCCTGGGAGGGTCAGCCCTCTTGGTCCACTGCTGGTTCAGGCCATCTTCAAACCACACATCTCCACCTCAGCTTTTGCATTGCAGGTGTGTTTTTAAAGCAGCTTGATGTTAGTGAGCTAGACCGTAGTGCCTTACTTTAGGATTTAGCAACCACCTCCAAGGACGAGTCCTAGGGCTGCTAGCCTTTGGCCACTGTGGATGCTTCCCTGATTAGTTTGTTCTTTTAAGAGCATTTCTCCCTGATTATTTTGCTGCTGTTTGTGCTTGACTCCCCAGACTATATGGGAACATGCCTTGTGTTTACAGCTCCCAGCATCTCTCTTCCCAGTTACTTTGGCCCAGACCAGTACTCCCTCTAGAACAAGGTGGGAACGGCTCAAACCTGCATGTGCTGTGGGATGGAGGATGTTTAGGCTTTTCTTTCCCAGGTGATTCTGTTGGGCAGCTCCTGCCCAGCTCCTGCAGGCTGAACTTCTCCCTCTGATGTAGGTGTTTTTGGCATTAGGATGTGCTGCTGGGAAAACTCAAGCTAAAGAAAGCAGCACTGAGCCTGCAGCCCGTTGCCGAGGAAGGGGCCAGGCTGTCTCTGGCTCTTCCTGGCCACAGCGAAGCTGAGCATCCAGGTGCTGGGGAGAACTGGTCAGAGTGGTGGGAGCCAAGCACCCTCTCGTGAAACCCTGCTGCCCTCTGAGGTTGTGGGGCCACAGCCGGTGCCCGTGCCGGGAGAGTGATTGTATGAAACTGTTTACTTCTGACTATGCTGTTTACAAGAGGGATGTGGGGTGGGTGGGGGGAACAAGCCAAGCCTCAGGAGGATTGGGAAACGTGTTATCTGCACCAGCCTGCAGCAAGGCTGACACCGCTGGCAGCACGCCGCTGTCGTGGGGATCTTCCGACCAGCTTCGGTCCACGGGGAGCAGAGAGCAGAGGTGGCTCTAGCCTAGAGGGGTTAGATTAGCTCCCTCTTGTCCCCTTGCTGCTGTGTTTGAGGTTCAGCAGCGCTAGTGACAGATAAGAGTTACCCCTGTGGTCTTCCTTTACTCCTCAGGACCCAGCTCCTTCACATATCAGGGGCTCCCAGAGCCTTTCTGGAGCAATAAGACTTCAAAAACAAGCATTACCATCGTCGTGGAAATCCCCCCTTGTGTGCATTGTCTGTCTCCTCCGTATGCAGTATCGAGTCTGGGTTTAAGCCTGTGGTGCCTCACGGGGCAAATGCTTCAGGGCACTGACTGGGGTGCGTTTCCCTGCGCTTTCTGCGGGTCACGAGCGCAGGGAAACCCGTTGCTGCTTCATTCCCCGGGGTGTGCACAGCTCAAGCCTCACACTACAGCTCACAGGGGTGGGGGGCTCCTGGTCCCCTTTTGGTGACGCTGCTGTGGCACAGGGGTGGGGTGCCCAGTCCTGCCTGTACCACAGGAGAAGGCTGTCTGCTCTGCCCTGGCTCCTGGCAGTCCTCCCAGCTCACCAGCCAGGCTGAGGAGGTCCAAGGCTTGGCAGAGGGGCAGCATCCAGAGAGCAGAGCCCCTGGATGCCTTGGCAGTGGGATGGATCCTTGGCAGTGGGATGTGGGCGATGCTTGTGCTGCTGGTCCCTCACTAACATGGGTAGTGGTGGGGAGAGCTGTGCCAGTGGCTCCTCAGCTGGGTACTGGGCATGTCCCAGCGTGTGGCCCTTGGTGTCCAAAAGCATTTCACTCTTCAGAGCAAGGTGTCAGGGTGGTGAGCACAGCTGGAAGGGAGGTGCAGGGAGCTGCTCTCTTCCAGCTGCAGCCTGGCAATTCCCATTTCCCTGCAGCGTGCCCAAGCCCTTTTAACTCCAAGGGGGATGAGGACCACGGGGCAGGGAGGGGGCTTGCTGTCCCCCCCAGTTCTGGCGCCTGCCCCCAGCCCGCCCTGGGCCTTGACCTCACTCATCCAACAAAACCCAGCAGCTTACAGAAGCGAGCCCCTTCCCTGCCACGTCCTGGGGTGTGTGTGTGGGTGCCAGGGCTGCAGCAGCGCTGGGTGAGCCCCAGGGCAGGGATGTCCCAGCCCCGCTCCGGGCTCCCCCTGCTCCCTGCAGCCCCCCCGTGCTGAGCTAGTGAGAGCAGAAGGCTTAAACCCAGACTCCAAACTAAAGATAATGATATTAGTAAATGAATCTGGTTTTTTCTCTTTTTTTTTGTTTGTTTTTTGTTTTGCACAGAAGCTGGTAATCTAGGACCTACGTGTGAACAAGTTTATATGAATATTTTTTTGTACTTGGTTTACTTGGGTTGGTATGAGACGTTCTATTTAAGTTCTTTGAACACTGTGGATACCCTGATGTGTATGAGTGGCAGAGGCTTTGTAAATTAAGGGACGTTTGTGTGAATAAAGCTATTTGATGGGGTTGAAAAGCCACACACAACTTGAAACACGAGGTTCCTGTGTTTGTTCTCGGCCGTGCTGCCAGCAGGGGGGTTGTAGAGAAGAGGTGGGGAGACCAAAGCCCTAATAAAGTGGTCCCAGCTCCATCCTGCAAGGCAGGGCCAGCTAAGCCTGGGCTGGACTGGCCAACTTGACCCCAGCTGGGGGCACTAAACCAAGGCACGGTGGCCAGTGCCAACCAGAACGTGGCTCCCTGGCACACGGCACCCGCAGCTGTTTGTCCTTGCCCTGGATTAGGATTAGCCCTGTTCTTTCTGCAGACACCAAGTAGGCCACAGCGATTGGCGTGGTGGGCAAGCTCGGCCTCTGCCCGCACACCGTCTGCAGGAACTCCTCCCTGGTTTGGGAGCCAAAGAGGGCAAGCAGCCCCTCACCCAGCTGGCCACCCGCTCCGGAGGTGGCTGCAAGGAAAATGCCCAGCAGAATTGTTGCTTTAGTAGCCACAACTATTTTCTCCCTTTGTGCAGATCCTCTGCCCCAAATCCCAGATACTCAGACCAAAACCAAGCTGGTCACAGCATTTGGGATCCCCGTTTCCAGCCAGGCCCCCCAGCAGTGCCCCTGCTGACATCCACAGCGGGGAAAGCACAGTGAGGCAGAGCCACATTCCGCAGTGACGGGTTTTCCTTCAGGCAGGGAATGGCCACCAGTGGCGTCCTGGGTGCCAACTGGTGAGAGGCCACCCTGAGCCATCGTGGGATACAGGGTGTCCTACACACGGGGCTGTTCACAGCCGCTCGCCAGCCCTTGTGTAACCGCCTTGAAACCTTGAGCTGGGACGTGCTGGGCGGCCAGTCCTCCCCCCACCCCCGTGGCAGCCCCAG
>VZTM01016087.1:160539-225817 GCA_013400555.1 Jacana jacana | reverse complement strand
ACCCCATCACCACCCCCCCCCTGCCCCCAGCCATCAGCTTTGTGCTCCCTAATCACTGCTGACAGACACCTAAAAGGGATGCTTTCAGCCCAGTGGGGCCGCCGTGGGGCTGGTTGGCCCCAGCTAGAGCGATGCTGGGGGGCCAGCGCTGCCCCACTCACTGGCAGACAAGCAAGGTGTGGGGGGTGTCAAGCTGCCCCAGGGCCCCCCAGGCTTCCAGTTGGGTTATCCCAGGACCGAGGGGCATTGACTGTGAGGGCAACCTGGGGTGCTCAAACATCCCCCATGGTCCTGCCCAGAGCATCCTTCCTGCGGGCAGGGAAGGGGCTGGGTCAGCTCTGGCCACGCTGGCAGCGGATCTGGGACAAGCTCCGAGACTGTCCCTGTCCTGGTGACAAGTGCAGCTGCCAAGAGCGGCTGTGCCACACTGCTGCCACTGTGTGGTCACCGGCTTGGTCCTCACTAGGCAAGTAGGACTGGTAACACCACCGCCACAGGCTGGAGAGCCTGGGGGGGGGCACCACCCCGGGGTCCGGATTGGTGACATCCTGCTGGAGGAGGTGACACTGCAGTTTGTCGGGAGACACATACTTTGATCTTGCCTCTAGAGATGCTTAATCATCCCCCTGCCCTGGACACAGCTCACTGTCCCCACCACATGCGGTCACCCCCAAGTGCTGCTGCCCCTCCAAGGTGGCTCCTTTTTCTCCAGTGACCTCCCTCTGTTTTTAAGCCCCACCAGTGACAAGGATAATTTTGCCAGCCCCCAGGTTCATGGCATCGTGCCCTTCTCTGTGACCAGACACGCAATGTGCTCCCATGGCCCCCAGCTCTCCTTAGCTCGGTCCCTGCAAGCGTGATGAAGATGGAAACCAGCAGGAGCTTGGGGTGGGCACCCAGCTCAGCTGGCACGTGTGGCACCGTGCTGCAGGCAGGAAGGTGGTGAGGGCAGGTGACCGCACGGCACAGCCGACAGCTGAAAAGCTTTTAACATCATTAACAGGGAGAGGTTGGTGTCAGTCACCGGGAGGATCGTTTCACTCCAGTTTTGCTCTCTGGGGACCTGCTATTTCGTATGTCAAGAGAGCTGCTGAGCTCCACAACAACGCCTCAGTGACTTGATGGCTGACAGAAGTACCCCCAGCACCAGCCATCCCCTGCCCTGCTGCTCCACGGGGACTGGCAGGGGACATGTGCCAGGGTAGAGCTGCACGTGGCAAAGGCCCCCGCTGGGCAGCAGGGCGAGGGTGGGACAGGTAAGGAAACCCATGGCAGCCACCACGGCCACCAGGCCAGATGTGGTCCCCCGTGCTGGCTGGGCAAGCACCAGCCTCACCCTGGAGGGATTTAATGCCAGAGATGCTGCCAGCAGCTTCGCTCCCCCTCTCCCTCTCCCGCTGTGGCACATGGTGGGAACATTTTCAAGAGCTTCCTCTCCACAGAGGCTCTGGCGCCGCGTTTTATAGCTAGAGCACTAAGCCATTCAGTGCAAAATGGAAGTCCATATTTCTTTTAAGATCTCTTGAGCTCCTCAAGCAGCAGCCACTTAAGCAGTCCTCGCTGGACCACAAAGAGGCACCAGCTGCTCGAGCTGTAGGAGGGGAGCAAGGCCCGTTTCATTGGTACAGGACATTCATCTGCCTCATCTCCACATTGATGAATAGCTCTATTTTACCCCGTGTCAGGCTCCAGCAAAGCAGAGGATGAACAGCTAAAGCTGCCGTAAGCCCACACACTCCATTTAGCCGGGAGATGACTCAGACCGGGCTCTTCGTGCAGGCGGAGGTGACGATGAAACACGAGGGTATGAAAACCAACACGCAGGGGCTCTGTTCTCCCCACTGGCTGCCGCGCTGCAGGGCAAGAGGGTGGACCCTCCTCATCCTCTGTCCCCCTCTTCGGCTGCAGGACAGTCATGGGGGGGTCCTCAGCAGAGGGACAGCCCAGCCCTGGCTTTCTGCCGTGGAAGACATCAAGCTGTCCCTTAATACATTTTATCCCATTGCACACAGCATCCCAGCAGCTCTCCAGTACCAGTCTGGACAGGAGCAGTGCTGGCCCCAGCGTTTGTAGGATGGCCACAGCCACCCCATCCATCCTCCTGCAGAAGCCCCAGGCAGCCTGTGGGATGCCAGCCCTGTCTGGGGGACCCGGGAGAGGGAACAGGGTGAGCAATGTCACCCAAACCACCTCCTCATTCCAACCAAGAAAAGACAGATGGCCAAATCAGAAAGCCCAGTAGAGGTTTCTTTGCCTGCTGTCCACCTTGAATGCAGGTTTGTGGCTCTGCACAGGGTGACCGTCCCACGCACCGTCCACTTGCCTCCCCCCGCAGCCGGGACAGCACGTGGCAGAGGCAGCAGCTTCGCCTGCAGCTGCTTCAGGTCAGTCCCTGTTCCACAAACAAAAGCCACTTCTCATCTCCAGCTCATTTCCTGGCAGAATTAATGGCCTGGGCTCCTCTGGGGACCCGGCACTTGCGAAGACGCGCTGGGAGGCAAGCAGCGAGGGAGGGAATTAAGACTTTATTTCCTCTGCCAGAGGTAAGATCTTTAAACAAGCCTCTCAGCCAAGAAGTTTAATTTTATTTTATTTTTTTGTACAGGTTTTGCAAGGGAATCTTGTTCTCTAAAATTGCATCTGCCTCCAACCCACTTACAGCCTGTGCTTCCCACGGGACCAGCCTGTGAGCGGCAGAGATGGATGAGCTGATACGGGCATGACTTCCCCTTCGCTGTCCTGCCACCGGAGCTGTCAGTATTCCCAGAGCAGCCCCCATGGATCATCCATGGGACCACTGCAGTGCTGCAGCCCCTCCTGTCCCAGCATGAGGTCTGGATGATACCCCCAGGGCAAACGTCCCTGCGAGCAGGAGCAAAGCCTGACCCAGCCACACAGCGCTCCGGGCTCCAGCTCTGCTCCCTCTGCACGGATCTGCCTCTGGAATAGCTCCTGCTTTAGGCTGAGAAGGAGCAGCATCTTTGGTCTTACAAAAGGTGCTTATTCCCACTCAGAAAAGTCTTCTAGAAATCGGTGAGGGGTACTAAACTGGATGTGCAGGATTTACCTCTCCTCTTCCACAAAGCCAAGGCAGCAGAGACCTGAAACGGGCTGCTCAGAGAGGTGGTGGAGTCTCCATGTCTAGAGACATTCCAAACCCGCCTGGATGCCATCCTGTATGACCAGACAATCTCCAGAGGTCCCTTCCAACCCCATATCATTCTGTGGTTCATCTTCCCGTGTGCCTCAATTCCTCCTTGCAACACAGAAATGCCCCAGGACCAGCCCCGTGTTTGAGAACACAGACAAACCTCCCCTGAGCCTTCAATGGCAATAAATAAATGCCCCAGCCTTGCTCATGCCCTGGGGGTTTGCAGTCCTCCCTCTCTCGGAGGCTGCTGTGGGAACAAACACTTTGGGCTAATTTATCTGGCAGGTTGGCACAGCAGATTAATGAACTGGCCCTGACTGATGGCCGGGAGTGTGAGCCAGCCAGGCCATAAATCACGGGACACAGGCTCAAGCTCTGCCCACTGGTACGGAAGGTACTGGTCACCATGTACCCAGGGGGATGAATGCTCAAGCCTCAGAGCTGGTTTTGCATCTCATGCCCTGGGGAAGGAGTTGGGGACACCTGGGATCACCATGTCTTGATGTTGTCATTCCATTCACCAGCCACAGCCTTGCAGGTGACAACCAGGGGACAAGGCTGCAGGCTCAGCGAGCTTCCCGCTTTCCTTTGTCACTCTCTGTCCCACATCCAAGCCCAAGGTGACTCCCTTGGGAAGTTTTCCTGGAAAAAGGGGCACGTATGCTGGCCCCTCGGAGGAGCCTGCCAGCAGGGGCTGGATCGTGGGGATCTGAGATGTGACAGCCTGCCTTGAGCTTTTGCCCAGGGACGTCTGTCTTGTCAAGTGCAGCACAGCACATGGGTACCCAAATGGGCTTCTGATGGGCTTCCAGCAAGATAAACCAGCTTCCCTGACCCCTGAGCTAAGATCTTTGGGGAACCAACCCTTGCCATAGCCTGCAGCTCAGAAGGGAGCCCTCACCTCTCACATCCTGCACACACGCCTGGGTACTCAGATTAATGTCACCACTGGAGAAGGGAGGGGTTGTCTTCCCTAAGACTCCCCTTCGGTGCCAAAACTTTCTCCAAGCTGTCCAACCATCACAGCAGGGCAGGGAAGGAGAGCTAACAGCTGATGGCTTCCTTTCCCGAGGAAATCCCGAGCACACAGCAGACCTCAGGGCTGGGCACAGGCCAGGGAAGATTTTTTGCCCCAAACCAGCCTCCAAACCCCCCAAATTCTTGGCTTGCTGTAGGCAAACAGCTACCCCAAACTCCAGCTGGTGGGCTGTGGGGCTCCTGCCCTGGGTGCCATTAGTGGGTGTAATGAGTTGGAGATAATTGCTGCCTCAGAGACACAATTAACTCCTTCCTGGCCCAGTCCAGCTGGGGCCTTTGCATCCCAGAAGAGCAGTTTCTACCCCAGGTTCCTTAGAAAACTTACATCCCTCTGCCTTCTCCAAGTGAGCCTTCTGAATCACAGCCTGATGAGCAAAGCGAGTTCACTGCTGGGTGGCAACGATTTAGATTTGGGGATATATCTGGAAGGTATAATTTATTTCCAGTATATGAGGCACCAGTGAAACTGGGAGCCAGCAGCGAGTAAATCAGTCACACTCTTGTCATTATGAGCTTTGAAGCAGCTCGGTGCAGCCAGCAGATGGGCTGCCCTGCTCTGAAAGTCCCCCTCCTGTGGGGGCCAAGCAAACATGATGAGGTATGGGTACCATCTGGGGATGTGGGGACACTGTCAGGAACTTCAGAGGACATAGTGATATTGGGAGACTTTTACAGTGCTGCCAGCAGCAGGCGTGGTGACCAACCTCTGGCAGAAAGAGGCACAATGTGAACAGCTCTCTCTCCCCAGGACTTTGAACCAGGCACTGCCCAAAGAGCTGCTCCAGACCTGCCGCCCACCTTCACCCAGGAAGCAACAGAGGAAGACCCAGGCACAAAGTTCATCCTCCTCCCTGGCTCCGTGGTGGTTTCCTTTGCAGCAAATTACTGTTTCAGAAATGCAGCAGACATGAAATATGAAGGCAGAAATTGCCAGCGACTTTTAATTTGGGTTCTGCCAATTTCTCTGTTCCAGATATTGATTTTCCATAAAGATGAATCCCAGCTCGCTCTGACAGGCACTATCTGGGTGTTCTGCTTATGCCCAGAGTGGAAATATATGTTTTATTAAGTGTCAGAGCTCACTAATGAGAAGAGGGAGGAAAATCAATTGTCTGCTTATATCTTGATCTCAAAGACAGGACTAACAAGGTCTTTATTTTGATGCTGTGGGCAGGAGGACAGGGCAGAATGACAAATGTGACAGACAAACGGCTGTCAGCTCTGCCAAAGAGACAGCTCAGCTGATGAGAGAGAGGGGGGAAAGGGCTACGCGGTGTTTGAATCCTTCAAACATATTTGGATTTGGATTGACTCAAAAATATTCACTGAGTGCTATAAATCCTATAGTTGAATGGATCCCTCATGCAAAGCTACTGAAAACAGTAAAATCTCAGCTGCAGACTATTAGCAAGTTTATGCTCATATTCCTAAAAATCAAGACAGCAGCTTGGCCAGCTGCTCTGGATAGGGCAGCCAAAAGGACTCCGTTTTTCCATGCTAAATTTGGGATTGAGGTTAGCATTTATGACCACAAGCTCAGTGCAAAAGTCTCTGCACAACTCCAGTGATAGACCCTGGTTCAAGCACGCACTGTGCTGGGCTCACCTGAAAGCCCTTCGGGTGATGCCCTAACCCTGCCAAAACGAGGAGCAACACTCGCTACTTCCAGGACTTCCCCTTTGCTGGCTGAGAAGCTCAGCCACTGCACTCAGCTGTGGAACACTTCCAGCTCCTGCCTCCACCTTTTTTGGGTCAGTTCTGGGGTATAGGGACACCCTAGACCTAGCCTAGACCTCACCAGCTGGCAGGCAGACATGCTGTCCACCAAGACCTATTGAGTACACGGGCACCATCGCAGCTTCAGGAATCGTGGGATGGGAGGGAGTGGAGGGAACCGGACACAAGGTCCAAGCCTTGCTTTAAGCTCCTCCAGGGGCATTTGGCACAGACTGTGGCTGGAACAGGAGGTGAGGTTAGCTGGACTCTTGTCCTTAAGCCCTCAGACCACCAAGGCTGAGGGAAAAGGACAGGTCCACACACAGCCCCAGTGACAGGATTGGGACCCATGACAGGAGCGTGAACGTTAATTTCCTGCAGAAACTTGGCGTTATTATCAAATACTGATCTCTGGCAACCCTCCCTGCCAAGCAAGGCTATCAGCCATCTTTCACTCATGTTTGTTATCTTGTCTGTTAGAGAATCACACCTGACAATTGCATAGTTAATCTCTTGGCAGCTGTGAAATGAAAGGGTAAGCTCTGGCTGCCTTGAGAAGACGCATTGATTTCTTAAAATGACAGATCGCCTCCTCCCTTGATGTTCAAGCAGCAGCTCAGGGCTGGTGTTATGGATCTTGGCCCATCATTCAATTAAAAAGGCTTAGCAGAGATGCACCAGCTGAGCGTACAAGACAGCATTAAGGCTAAGCCCTGACCCAAAGATTTAATCGTGGGGAGTATGAAGACACCTTCAGACACAGGACGCCTCTCTGGTTTGATGGTCACGGTATTGAGCTCGCCACTGTGAACCAGAGAAGCCCATCTCTGCTCCACAATAAGATTGCTCACCAGCCAGTTGGGTCCCACAGCAAAGCAGAGCGGGAAAATCCCTTCCTGCCCCGAGGGAAGTCTGCTGCACTTCATGGAACAGTTTATCTCCTATTTTAACACATCTCTTTAATAAGGATTATGTGTTTAACAAAACTCCTGACACTTTGTGGAACAGCCTCAGGCTGCACTGGAGTGTGTCTGGCCTTTGATGTAAAGACTCTAAGATTCACTCTCAAAAAGCAAAAACACCCTCACCCGCCAGCGTGCCATAATGCCCAGTACATCCCAGTAGTACCCCAGAACCACCTGTGCTTTTCCTGGGCAAATATTAACATCTGCAAAGCAGCAAAGAGCAAATCTGAAGGTGATCAGGTGGGTATCCAGCCCCCAGCTGGGCTCGGGGCAGGTCCCAGGCAGAGCAGCCGAGGGTGCCGAGGCTGATGTCCTGATGCTCAGGAACTCAGGGGAAGGTCACTCACACTCCTGCTCCCAGAAACACTTACACACAGTGCAGTTGTTTGGGGCAGCCTGGATAGCTGGGGTTGGGAGGATTCACCAGCCCCAGAGGCAGAGCTGTACCTACACCAGGCAACTCAAAACCCCGGTGAGGTGCCTGCAGTGTGGGAAACGGGGCTAGCCAGCTGCCAGCATGGTGCTTTGCCACAACCACCTCGCAGGGATTCATTAGCATGATCTTAAAGGCTTCCCAGGATGGAGTCAGCTTTTCTGCTCTGTGCTGCCCTCACTGCATCTTGCTCTGAGCTAGAATTTGCCATTTTATCGATGTCCTGCCTTAGGTACTCCACCTTTGCCTGCTGGGTCCCTTGGCTTGAGACCATGTCCATGTTCAGTTTGCTGCTGAAGTCTGCACTCTGCAGAGAGAACAGAGCTTTAAACCAACCCAGAGTTGAAGCAGCTTAGTTGGACTCCTTGGCTTTGGAGCTGGGATTCATAGAATCATAGAATTCTCTAAGTTGGAAGGGACCTTAAAGACCACCTAGTCCAACCATCAACCTAACTCTGACAAAAAAAAAAATCACTGAACAATGTCCCTGAGCACCATGTCAACCCATCTTTTTAATACTTCCAGGGATGATGCCTCAACTGCTTCCATGGGCAGCCCCATGGAACAACAAGGCTTGTTAACCCTTTCCACATAAAAAATATTCCTAATATCTAACCTGAACCTCCTCTGGGGCAACTTGAGGCCATTTCCTCTTGTCCTTTCATCTGTGACTTGGGAGAAGAGACCAATCCCTGCCTCTCTACACCCTCCTTTCAGGGAGTTGTAGAGAGCAAGAAGGTCTCCTCTCAGCCTCCTCATGCTGAACACACCCAGCTCCTTCAACCTCTCCTCATAAGACGTTCTCCAGACCCCTCACCAGCTTTGTTACCCTTCTCTGGATCCTCTCCAGCACCTCAAAGTCTGGTCTAAAGCACTGAGGCTGCTGCCTCTCCGTGGAGCAAAGGTGAAAACATGCTGGAGGAACAGCATGAACATTTCCCACAGGGAAGCAAAGCTTTGGAAATCATATTTGGGATGCCCCAGTGGTCACAAACCCTGCACATGGTCCTGTCATCAGCTTAGCACTGCCACAGCCCCGTCGCAACAGCAGGGACACAAGATGGGAGCAAAACAGGCCGTGCCTGTTAAGGGGAAAGCACAGAGCCCTCAGCCCCTCTGCTTTTCTCCTCCCTGCCCTCCAGTGGGATGGGAAAGTGCCCAAACAGAGCCCTGTACTGGGGGAAGAAGCCTCCTTACACCTTGAAGAGCACATTGTCCATCTTGAGGGTCACACTGTCCCCTCACCCTGCAGCTGGCACCAGGGGATGTGTCACATTGTGACTGCAGCAGCCAGGCATTGTGTGCTGGCACTTTGTAAGTGACCCAAGCCACCACCATTGGGGTAAGAACAGATGCTGCTAATTAATCAGGCAGAGGATAACGGCCGTGCTCCTCTCCCCAAGCAGGTGGCCATCTCCCCTTGGGGCAAGCCTGGTGTCACCAAACCCGCAGGGACCCAAAGTGCCACCTCTCCCCAGGGACGGAAGGACAAAGTGGGGTGCAGTTGAGAAGTGGGTGACTGAGATTTACAGAGGGGCAGGTACAAATGATTTTGGGACCTGCAGTCCCACAGGCGATCACTGCTATGTCCCCACAAACCACCACCGTCAAAGGCAAAAAAGCATCATGGTGAAAAGCGGAGGCTTGAGAGGGACATTGGTAGGTGCAGGGGCTTGACACCACCAGCCAAGGCATGGCTGGGTGGTGGGAACCGATGGCAGGGAGAGGGGGAGACCTCAGCCCTGGGGTTGGGTTGGGTTTGAGGCATGGGGAAGGTGTTGGGGTGCCCCCAGCTCTCATGAGTGACCTTTTCCACCCACTCCAAGCCCCGTCCCACAGGAGCCCTGGGCCATGCAGCCCCTGGCTTGGGCAAACGGACATGGACCCATCGGAGAGTGTCCAGATGTGGCCACAAAGATGCCCTGAGGGCTGGAGCCCTTCTGCTGTGAGGACAGGCTGAAAGAGTTGTGGGGGTTCAGCCTGGAGAAGAGAAGGTCCAGGGAGACCTTAAAGCCCCTTCCATTCCCTTAAAGGGGCTCCAGGCAAGCTGGGGAGGGACTCTGGATCAGGGAGGGGAGCCATAGGATGAGGAGGAATGGTTTTGAACTGAAAGAGGGGAGATTTAGATGAGATATTGGGAAGAAATTCTTTCCTGTGAGGATGGTGAGAGCCTGGCCCAGGTTGTTCAGAGAAGCTGTGGCTGCCCCATCCCTGGAGGGGTTCAAGGCCAGGTTGGACGGGGCTTTGGGAGGGAGGTGTCCCTGCCAAGGGCAGGGGGTGGAACTGGATGATCTTTAAGGCCCCTTCCAACTCTAACCATTCTATGATTTCATGATTCTATGACTGCAGCCTCCCAGGCAGCAAATATAGCAGAACCACTGAGGAAAAAAAAACCAAACATAAAATCCATTTCTGGCAAGAAAGAAAGGGGTATAAAAACAGAAAGGGAAAACAAGCACAATCACAGCTCTCTCTGTGGGCAAACAGACTGCTCAAGAGAGCCAAAGCACACTCAAAGTGGGGGAACATAACCTGGTGCGTGCGCTGTCCCTGTTACACTCCATGCTGGGATGCCAGGAACTGGCACTGCTTCGCTTTGGGGTTTGGGATTTTTGTTTTCATGGAAAGAAAAACATGAAAAGGAAAGAAATGCAGCTTGTTGGGCTTTTTTAAGTTGACAGCTCTCTTGGAAAAAAGATGCTATGAATGAGAGTATTAGTATCAAGTGTAGCGCAGCCAGGGGCCAGACGTCTGAGAGGTTTACAAACACTTGAACATCCTACGAGGAAGTGTTATTAGTTCCATTATGTGTTTAGGGAAAAATGAGGCTGAGAAAAATTGCTTTGTCAACTAGATATCACCACCTAGCCGCTCCAAGACATGTAAGAATTAAAATATCCCAGTTAGGTGCTACAAGAGCTCAAATAGCTCTAACCAGAAAATTAGGGAGAGTGAGGAAGGTCACCTGCTGCTGGATTGTATCACTGCAGTCTGACCAGGGTCACAGACTCTTACTTTCAGGATTCCATATTTATTTCTTCTTCAAATCAAGCGTGTTCAGCTTGTGCCAGCCCCCTTCCCAGTGCCAAGCTGGGCTCTCGTTACAGGGCTGCCCACAACAGGGACACAGGCACTTATTTAGCTGATTTCTGAGTGTAGGGTCCTGCACCTGGGGAGGAAGAATTCTGGGCACCAATATAGGTTAGGGGAGGACCTGTTGGAAAGCACTTCTGAGGAGAAGGATCTGGGGGTCCTGGTAGAGAGTAAACTATCCATGAGCCAGCAATGTCTCCTTGTCACCAAGAGGCCAATGGAATCCTGGGCTGCGTAGGGAAGAGTGTGGCTAGAGGTGGGAGGTCATCCTCCCACTCTGCGCTGGTGAGGCCACAACTGGAATACTGCCTCCAGTTCTGGGGTCCCCAGTTCAATAGAGACAGGGAACTACTGGAGAGAGTCCAGCACAGGGGAACAGAGATGACTGGGGAGATTGGAGCATCTCCCTGATGAGGGAAGGCTGAGGGAGCTGGGACTCTTTAGCCTGGAGAAGGATGAGGAGAGACCTTATTAAAGCTTTTAAGTGTCTGAGGGGTGGGTTGGAGGAGGATGGAGCTGGGTTCTTTTCAGTGGTTCCCAGTGACAGGACAAGGGGCAACGGGCACAAGCTGGGACAGAGGAAGTTCCATTCAAATATGAGGAGAAACATCTTTGCTCTGCGGGTGGCAGAGCCCTGGCAGAGGCTGCCCAGGGAGGGTGTGGAGTCCCCTTCTCTGGAGACCTTCAAGCCCCGCCTGGATGCAGCTCTGAGTGATGTGATCTGGGCAACCCTGCTTGAGCAGGGCAGTTGGACTGGGTGAGCCCTAGAGGTCCCTTCTGACTCTGACAATTCCGTAAGCCCTGAGAGCCGTGGGTACTTCAGCTAAAACACAGCAGAGAAACACCTCCCACCTTGGCTCTGCAGGCACCACCAACCAGGGCATGGCTTTGGCAGGAGATGAAGTGGCCAGGACTAGGGCTGAGAGCAGATATGACATCGCAAAGGACTGCTACCTGAGCACCTTCTCACCAGCACAGCGTTACCCGTTCACAGGCGCTTTACTTGCCTTTCAGTCTCATTGCATGGCTCTGCCTGCTGCATAGCAGCTCTCTCGGGGGGCAGAGGGTTAATCTGAATCACCAAGGTGATTATGTAGCTGTAGGAATTGGCTTAGAAGATGGGTCTCAAACCTCAACAGCCTGGCAGATTACACAGAGAGAAAAATAGACACCTCCAGAGGTGTAGAAGAATGGAAAGAAATTGCTTACAGGAATACAAAAGGCATCTAATTAGAATGAAACAGAAGATAATAAGATAGGGAGACAGTTTGGCAGAGTATAGCAGAGAACAACTCCTGACGGTGAATCTATTAAGCAGAGGTAGAACCTCTTCAGGGGGAGTAGCAGGAGACCAGTTGGTCGGAACATATAAAAGACTACACAAAACACTAGAAACCACACAACTAGAAAGGGAAATTCCTCTGGAACTACACCTCAACTAACAGTTCTTTCCCATCCATAGATTTATAAGCTAAGCTTTTTCATTCTGGGAGGAGAGAAGAGTCACAGCGATGACCTTTAAGGTCCCTTCCAACTCTAACCACTCTATGATCCTATGACTATTCTCCCTCACAGCTGGTTTTCTGTTGGTGGTTAATGTTATTACTGCTGCTTTCTTACACAGCAACTGAGCTTCAGAATCATGGCCGAGGCTAGGAATGGGTTTGAAAGGAATTTGGAGAGCACTGGGCAAAGCAGAGAAGACAAGGACACCTGGGAGCAGTACTTGGAAAGGAGAAACCTTGTTCTGCAGTTCCTCCACTCTGACCTGAGCCACTGCAACCTCCAGCAGCACCGGAACAACGCTGAGCTTCTGCAGAAGTGTTACTTCTACTTGGAGATTGAGCCCAAACACGTGAATGTGAGAGACCAGAACCACATGGTGCACTGCACTGACATCTTGCAACTCATAGACCCCGTCCGATTGGAGAGGATGAGGAAGGTGGGGAAAAACCAGGCTGAAATCCAGCTGGTTCTTTTAACTGAGCTATTAGAACACCTGGAACAAGGTCGGGAGGAGCTGAGCCGCTATGTAGAGACCTGGGACATGGTAACGTTCCTCTCCAGCTGGGAACTGATTTTGCAGAGAATGTCCGAGCTCTCCCAGTCTGTGAAAAATCTCCATTTCTTGCAAATGCCAGGAAAGCTCTATGTCAAGCACCATTTGGTCTTGTACACAAGTGCTAGAGGTGTTGGCGTCCCCAACATCAGGGTTTCTCTCTATACCAAGAGGCCGCTGCTTTTTGATCGAAACGAATCAGTGGCATACAAGGACTGGGCCAGTCTCAAGTGGTTTATCGATGATCAGGAGTCACACCTCGAGATATGCGAATTGATCACCAACTTGCTGCCGAACGGGAGTGAGCCAGGATACAGTAGGCTCCAGCAAGTCACCTCCAACACCTGCATAGTCCGGAACCTGCAGCCTGGCAGTTCCTATGAATTCATAATTACGAGAGCGCACACCGAAACACTTGTCCTTGCAAAGTGGCACGATAGCCTTCGGCTGAAGACACAAGAATAACGCTGGTGGGAAGACGTGGACAGCAGTGCCTGGCATCAGGAGGATGAGGTAGCACACAGGAACGTTGCCCTCATTTGAGAAAAAAACCCAACCCCAAACAAAAAGGAATGAAGGCATGAGAAAAATTAAAGGTAAACGTTGTTTTCAAACCTTTTGCGTTAAACGGAACTTGTTCCACTTTCAACAGCGCTTTCGCCAAAGCCTCCCCCAAATCTTTCCGGGCTGACAGGAACCCGTTCCAAACTTCTCACATCAAATAACACCCGTAGGCAGCGTTCCCGGCCCGGTGCTCACTTCCCACTGCCAGAACTCGCAGGCGGGAGCAGGTAGAAGCAGGCAGTCTTGCAGGACACCTTGCCTGCAAAGCACAGGAGATAGAAACATCCCCATCATCCAGTGCTTTCCATCCACCAAAACACGCCCAGTGCCAGCTTCTTGCCATGACTTTGATTTGGGTTTTTTTACCCCAAGTTATTTCCCCCCCCTCTCCTCCCACTCCATCTTTCTTCCAAAACACCTGAACTGAATCTTCAGCTCTTAAAATCATTCACCCTAAATACAGCTCCGTCTCTGGTTCTCCTCACCCTCTCCACCCTCTGCCTTACAGGTGGACGTAAGCACCACTTCGTGCTCTCCCCACTACAGTGCATGAAAAGGTCACTGGTTAAAACAAAACACCATCACCAAAACCAACAAGAACCCCCTCCCCAAACCTCCTGAGACCACCACCACCACCAAACAGTGAAAGGTGACACATCCACACGACCAATGTGTAGGAAACTCTCTTTTCTGCCAAGTGCTGCAGTTAATGCTCGTTTGACAGAATCACAGAATCTCAGGGATTGGAAGGGACCTTGAAAGCTCATCCAGTCCAACCCCCTGCTGGAGCAGGAACACCCAGATCAGATCACTCAGGAACGCATCCAGGCGAGTTTTGAATGTCTCCAGAGAAGGAGACTCCACAACCTCCCTGGGCAGCCCCTGCCAGGGTTCCCTCCCCCTCACTGTGAAGAAATTTTTCCTCATATTTAAGTGGAACCTCCTCTGTTCCAGCTTGCACCCATTGCCCCTTGTCCTATCATTGGATGTCACTGAGAAGAGCCTGGCTCCATCCTCCTGACACTCACCCTTTACAGATTTATAAACATTCATGAAGTCACCCCTCAGTCTCCTCTTCCTTTTGTTTTTTTGTTACCACTTGGCTCAGTGCAAACACTGCTGTCCCCACGCAGGGTCGAGACAAACCAGCACATAAACAGGCCCTTTAGTAATAAAATTTATTATTTAAATAAATTCAAATCATTTTTACAATTATGGCTTAAATATCAAAAGAGGAATGTTGAGGTTTATTCTTATAAACGGCTGAAGCAGGTAGAAATATTTGTATCCAAAACATCATTTGAGGTTTGCTGCAAGTCACAGACATACAAAAGATAAAAACCTGCCACATTTGAAGTCCCTTAATTTACACTTTATGACACTTAACATTTAATTTCTATTTAAAAAACGAACAAACAAAAAAACCCACAAAACCATCACAACAATTTATTGCAGTAAATTGATCGTCCTACACAGATCTGCCCAAATCCTCAAAACCAGTCCAGTGGGCTTCTCCTTTGCCAGCTGGGGCCAAGGAGAGGTTTCCCAGTGTTGGATGTCCCTCATCTCGCTGCCGGTCGGAGCAGGATGTGGGGCAGGGGCTGTAACCCCATGGACCGTCACCCCTGGCTCACTGCTTGCTGCCTGCGCAGGTTCCCCTCATCCAACTTGGGCTCAAGGTCGACTTACTTGAGGCTTAGGAATTTAAGTTGTCCTCTTGGATGAACGTGTGTCCTGCAATGATGTGTGTCCTGCAATGATGCTCTCTTGTCTGAGCTGTGGAAAACGCACAGCCCAGAGCCAGCCAGATACCCCTGTGCACCGCAGAATCCCAGGATCCTTATGGTTGGAAGAGACCTTTAGGATCACCACGTCCATCCGTTAACCCAACACTGCCAAGTTACCACCAGCCCATGTCCCTCAGCACCATATCTACACGTTTTTAAGCACCTCCAGGGATGGTGACTCCACCACTTCCCTGCCAGCCTGTTCCAACACTTGACAACCCTTTCAGTGAAGACTTTTTTCCTGATATCCAGTCTCAAGCTCCCCTGGCACAATGGCCTCCAGGCCATTTCCTCTTGTCCTGTTGCCTGCTCCTTGGGAGAAGAGACTGACACTATGGTGGCCAGTGGTTTCCTACTGGAATTACCAAAGGTTTGGTGATTTTGCTTTTTTATAATTATTTTAAGAATGTGTTTGAACACAAAATTCTTTCAGAAGTAAATTCAAAGCTCTGCGTGCAAATGAAAGCAGACAGCTTTGAACTCTTGTCTCTCTGTTAATTTCCATGGTCCTCTCTATACAAGAGCACAGGGACAAGAACGGGACACTCAGCTGGCACTAACAGTCTATAAAAAGTTTCATTAATTGCACTTTCTGCTTTTCCCTGACTATGGCAGCTGCGTGACCAACTCCACAGCCCCAGAGCCCAGCCTGCTGTTACTGCTGCTGGGGTGCTCCAGGGCAGCCTGTTCCAAACACCGCTTAGAAAATGCATCTTCAGAGATTAAAAAAATAAAATAAAATAATATATCTACATATATGTTGTCTTGCAACACAGAGGTGGCCAAGCATAGCATTTCAGCCCAGGATTTACTCTCCAAGGAGCAGGAATAAACAGTCATTTTGGCCCGCTGAGGGCAAAGGGATACACTTTGTGAGGTGCCTTTTGCTGGTCTACGCAAACGCAGGGCCAAACCCCACAAACAAGAGCACTGGACTGAGCCACTCACAGAGAGTCTCCTCGTTTGTCTTACATATAATGAAACACTCGGAAAAAAACCGCAACCAAAGAACCCAAAAACCAACAGGAAAGAGACTCTTCACTCTCATTACATCGTGAAAATGAGACCCGCTGGTTCTAAAGGGAGCAAGGACGATGCTGGCACCGTGCTACAGTATTTATCCCAACAACTCCTCCAGCATCTTTTGCAGTTCTCCACACCGTCTTGGAGACATGCCATTGCATTTCAGGAGTCCACAAAACGCTTCCCATACAAGCTTGTATGGGAATTGCAATAACACTTGCAAAATCTTTTAAGATTCCAGCCAAGATGACTTCAAAGAGGAACGATGAACTTCGCCAGCTTCTACCAAGCATCTTTAGAACCAGCAGGAGGTCCTTCCTGCTGGCTTTTGTCCCTTATGGAATCACCAGCCATATCTCCATTATTACACTTCAGTAAGACAAGAGCAAGCTGGGGTGGTCTCTAACATACAGATCAAACCTCCGAGATGCAGAAATGCAGGAAGATCCTTTAAAATGAGGAAGAGAAGAACAAAATTTCTCCAGAGGTTCTTGAGTCAAGTCTAACACAGTCATGAGAAGAAAAACAGCGCTAAACAAGGACTTTTCCAGACACAACGCTTTCTTATTGCACATTCCTCCACACTGGAAAGAGCCATGCTGCATTTTCAGTTGCAAACACAGGATGAAATTCATCCCTGCCGTAGTGCTGTGAAGTCACGAGGACACCTCAGCTCAGTGCCAAGCAGGACTTGTGTCCCAGCACAGCACAGACTTCTTGCAAAACCAGCGTGATTGCAACCTGGCTCCATCCCACGGGAAAATTTAGAGACAGCCAAGCGTGTGGTCTTGGGGAGAGCTGAGGCAGGCACTTCATACATTCAGAACTGAAATGAGATAAAAGACACCCTCCCCTCAAAGCAGTTCCACGGTTCAGCAGAGAGCACCGCCTCCCCGCTATACGTCTGCGTCAGCCATACGTTACCAGGCAAAAGCAGCCTTCCCTAGCGAATCACAGCTTCCAGTTCACAGCAGTTTGGCTACTTAAAATTTAAAAAAATACATTATACACACATGTGCCGTGGTGCATTTATCAAATTTCCGTCACTGCTCTTAAAAACTCGGGCCATAAGACTGTGAAACAAACTCACAGAGTTAAAAAGTTAATAAATTAGAAGCAGCCTTAAAAAAGAAAAAAAAAAGGGGAGGAAAGAGGGGGGCTCTTACAGGAGGAGATTTCAAATAAAACTCAGAACAGTTTAAAATATGCTTACTATTTCCAGCATTTCCTGGTAGGAGTGGTCCTCGCTTTTCATTAACCTTATACTGGTGAGGACAAACTCCTTTGTACAAACAATAAATGAATCTATTTACAAAATCAGCTTGGCCTTGGCTCTGTGATATTTACATGGAGAACAGCTATTTGGCTAAACAAAGAGTGGTGTGTGGTTCCCTCTTTGCTTTCTTCTTTCCTTTAAAAACCAAAAGAAAAACAACAGCAAAAATTAGTTCTTTGCTTTGAGGAATGAGAAGCCTTAAAAATCCCCTTGGTTTTAAAATGAGTGGTATTACTCAGAAGCTTTGGTCCTCTTTGGCAAGTCACAGCTTGCCGCAGGTCTCTGTTGCGTGTGGTCACTCCACCCTCGGTGAATGGACTGAGCATTTGGTCCCCAAAGCGTAGCTGGACTGGCAGATGGGAGGGGGGCTCGGCTGAGCATCTTACAGTTAAAAAAAATAGTATAATCAATTAAGTCACGCACCCATCCACCCCTTTCCGGTGATTTTTGGTTTGCTAGAGCTGAAAGTTCCCTGTCTGAGGTCGCACTGATTAAAAAAAATCACCCCACGATGCCAAAGCACACACCGAAGCTGAGCTGTCACTGAGCAGGGGAAAATGCTGGCTCCACGGGTCATTAAATACTGGAAAGATTGCGTCCTTCCCAAGGCACACGTAGTTCAGGTAGAGAGGGAGGAGCTCAGCCAGGTACAACCCATCCTCATCGGTGGATGGCTGAAGTCTTCCTGATTGAAATCCCCTGGGCTGCAGTACAGCAGTTGTGCTGTCTGTAATGCTGCAGAAGTCTCTTCCACAAAGGGTTGCACTCCAGCAGGTACTGGTTTCCTGTTGGCACAGAGACGGGGACAGCGGGTTAGTGGCCAGAAGAAGCTTGAGTGATACCATCTTTCACAGAAACTTCTGCCTAACACTTCTGGCTGGGCAACTTCAGGCAGAGCTCTGTGAAATCCCAGCTCCCTTTACAGTGCTGTCATATCTGTGAGCAGCTTCCCTACACATCACAGCCTGATTAGGAGGAAAATAAGCAGCCACATTCTGTTAGGAGAGAGCTCTGTCATGCAAGTGATGGAAACAACGTGGTCCAAAACAGAGGGTGAGAAAAACTAATTATACATGCTGGAAACAAGCCACGCAGGATCTCTGCTTTGTGCAGATCACCCAGTTTCAAAACTACAGACAGAAGGGCAGCAGAATTCACCCAGAGAAGCTGCAGATGCCCCATCCCTGGAGGGGTTTAAGGCCAGGTTGAATGGGGCTTGGAGTAACCTGGTCTGGTGGGAGGTGTCCCTGCCCAGGGCAGGGGGTGGAATTGGATCTTTAAGGTCCCTTCCAACCCGATCCATTCTGTGATTCTATGGGGAATAAAGCAAGACCATTGGTCGTACTAGTTTGGATCTCTAGCCCTTTATCCAAACGTCCTGTTCCACTGCAGGCCCATGTACAGTCCCAGGATACCCACCTACAATGCAGAGTCCTTCCTGAGCCCGTGTGATGCCAACATTGACCTGGTTTGGGTCAGTAACAAACCCCAGGTACTTCTTTTGCCAGCTCTTTGTGGGCTTCTTATCAATCTCTGATCGAGGGCAGGAGCGTACAGTCGACAGAATCACGTATCTCCACTCACTTCCTAAAAAGCAGAATTCAAAAAGATTTTTTTAGAAGGAAGTATCTGGCCTCTTCTCCACCCCATGAAACACTTATTTCCACAGAGCAGGACCCAGAAAACTGCAGCCACCATTTGGGCTTCTCTAGCCTTAGAGGACATAGAGCTCATTAGAGGCCACTGCTCTCCGAAGAGTACAAGCTCCAATGAGTGTGGTAGCTCTTTAACACTCCTTTCAGACATCCTCCTTCCTCCTGTCTTCATCAGTCTCACACGGCCTGGGCACTCTAGAGGTTTTCAAAGGATTTATTTCAATGACAAATCACCCAGAAATCTGTCCCAGGGATACTTCCTCCGTGGCTCAAACAATCCTGGTGTTGGATGTGCTCAGACTGTCTCTGTGGTAAGTTTGATTCAGTTCTTGGGACGGCAGGAGAGAGCAGAACCAACCCTCCCTTCTCCTGCCAGCCTCACCTTGACTCTTCATGATGGTGCAGACGGTCACTCCGCGGATGCCCTCCTTCATGAGGCCCTTGCTGATCTCGGATACCTGGGCGTTGTAGGGGCTCAGGATGGCGATGCTCTCCGGCTGGATGGTGCCATCTAGTGTCAGCTGCTTCGCTATCTTCACCTGGGGAGACCGGGGTCTTGCTCACTTGAGAGTGGTGGCCAGAGGGAAACCAGTCCTGCAGCACCCTCTGGCCAAAAGGCATCGTGGAGTGCTCCAGACCCAAGACGATGCCAGGCAGATACTGCACCCCACAGATCTTTGTCCTGTATCACTACTTATCATCCCCACCGTGATCCCCAAAGTCACTCAGCACAACACCCTCCCCTTTTACATCTCCAGCAATTCCCCAGGACCCTCCTCACCGCCTGCTCCGCTTCTTCTAGGTTAGCTTTGGAGTTCTCGTTTCCTTCCTCGGTAGAAATCATGAGGCTCTGTTCCTTCCCCTCTATGTGCCCAAAGATGACAGGGCAGCATCTGTTATTTCTGTGGTGGAAGACACTGGGTTTACGATGAAGCTGGGGGCACGTTTTCAGCCGCGCTTCATAAAACTCCTGGGATGGGAACTTGCAAATGCCTTCGTGCTGGTAGAGAAAAGGGGAGAAACTGAGGTGAACAAAACCCAAGGAACTTTTCAACCTGCAGCAACTTTTTGGGCTGTAGCTGGCGCTGGGCGCGGGTATTATTCATTACTCTAGGCAGGGCAAGCAGCGATGGAGAATATCTGTTTCCCAGTGGCTTGAGGCAAGCCCTGCTGGCAGCACTTTCTGTGGCAGAGAAAGGACAGCCCCTTTGAAAGCCTCACCATGCGGTACTGCATATCCAGCATCCACGCCTGATTCCGGTAGCGCTCAAAGAGAGACGTCTCCATGCCGAGACTCTTGCAGACGTCGTTGTTGACCACAGGCCGCAGCTGTTTGTGATCCCCAAGCAAAACAACCTGGAACCAAGAGTGGACACCTCAGCTACGAGGGTGGTGGCACCGGTGAAGGCATTGGGCTCTTTGAAAGGCTATTTGCACACAGACATTTGGTGGTCCTTCTTTATCTTATGGTTACAGCAACATCAATCAAGGACCATGATGGGCCTTCTATAAAGATCCTGACCCCGATAACACGGAGCCTCATTCTCTTCTGATAGGACTCATCATGTAGTAAGTCTGCTGAGATCTGCTCTGTGCTTCTTGTCACATACTTTTTACCTGGGTCAGCTTTATGTGATATGGACAGCCAGCGCACAGCTCGCGTCTTGTGAGAACACCTATGCCAATGTTAATGGCATGGCCTTCAATGAGGCCAAGTGCCAGGTCCTACACTTGGGCCACAACAACCCCATGCATCGCTACAGGCTTGGGGCAGTGTGGCTGGAGCAGCCTGGCAGAAAAGGACCTGGGGGTGCTGGTCGACAGGAGGCTGAACATGAGCCAGCAGTGTACCCAGGTGGCCAAGAAGGCCAATGGCATCCTGGCTTGCATAAAAAATAGTGTGACCAGAAGAAGAAGGGAGGTGATTGTCCCCCTGTGCTCAGCACTGGTGAGGCCACACCTTGAGTATTGTGTCCAGTTCTGGGCACCTCAGCACAAGAGAGATATCGAGGTGCTGGAACGAGTACAGAGGAGGGCAACAAAGCTGGTGAGAGGACTGGAGAACAAGGCTTATGAGGATCGATTGAGGGAGTTGGTGTTGTTTAGCTTGGGGAGGAGGGGGCTGAGGGGAGACCTCATCACTCTCTACAAATGCTTGAAAGGGCATTGTAGAGAGGTTGGTGCTGGTCTCTTCTCACGGGCAATGAGCGACAGGACAAGAGGGAATGGCTGCAAGCTGCAGCAGGGTAGGGTTAGGCTGGACATGAGGAAAAAATTTTTCACGGAGAGAGTGGTCAGTCAGTGGAATCAGCTGCCCAGGGAGGTGGTGGAGTCCCCATCCCTGACTGTGTTTAAGAGTAGATGAGATGTGGTGTTGAGGGATCTGGTGTATGGGAGAACTTGTAGAGTAGGGCTGATGGTTGAACTTGATGATCCCAAAGGTCTCTTCCAACCTAAATGATTCTATGATTCTATGCACTGCACTAACCTCTCTGTGCCCCAAGATTTTAATTACAGTTAGTAGAGTTATACCTCAAAGGAAACAACCCCCTGAAAGCTGAAGCATTGATGCACCATCATAGATGCTACCGAGAACAACCTTAAAACCCGGTGAAATTTGGAAGAGCAGCATGGTAAGGGTCAGAAGACATACAGAGGTCCGAGAGCCCTCAGCAGGCCTCCTAGAGACACATCTTTGGAAGGGACTTACCTTCTCAGCAAAGCGGTAGCTGACCAAGGGGATGAGGGTCTCGGGCTCCGTGGACATGGCACACTCGTCAATGATCACCTGCCTGACATTGAGCTTCTCCAGGCAGGTGGCAGAGGCGGCGGAGCACGTGCACAGGATGACAGTGTGGGCTGCCAGCTCATATGCACGAGCATCTGCTAACTGACTTTTGTACCT
Source organism: Jacana jacana (assembly GCA_013400555.1). NCBI lineage: Eukaryota > Metazoa > Chordata > Aves > Charadriiformes > Jacanidae > Jacana > Jacana jacana. The sequence continues at coordinate 204,152 of VZTM01016087.1, read as the reverse complement.
GGTGGTCAATGCAGAAAACATTAGGTAATTAGGGGAACATCTCCAGGTTCCTCATGCAGGAAACAAAGCAGAGGCTACACCTTCCCAAATGATTATGGCTCCATCTCCCTCCCTCCCCAGGTTGAGCTGGTGGTCCCCAGAAAAGGGCTCAGGATGGACACTGTAGGAAATGGCACTGTGTCCTGGACTCAAGAGGGCAGGAGCTCAGGGGAATGTGTCTCACACACATAATATGCAAACGAGACATATTATGGATGCAAGTGTCTCACACAAAATATGACTTCTTGGTCCAGAAGGACAACAGCACCAGAGCAGAAGGGATGCTGACGCTCTGCAGTGCACCGCTAGCCCCAAACTAAGAACTTTTTATCATCATTCCAAACGCAGCTTATTAATTCATTGGGGTGTTTTTACCTAGTCCTTTGCCTTGTACGAGCCAGGACAAATTTGGTGACTTTCACACAATCTACGAGTTTGTGTCACCTGAGACCTGACAAGTATAGCCCAGACCTCTTCTTGCAGGGGAAGGAGATGCCTGCAGCACACCCCTTTGGGCAGCTCTTCAGGGCTGGCACATGGCTGAAGTCAGCCATCTCTCACCAGGGGCTCTTTCTACTCACCTCTTTGTTTCTTCGTCTGTTATCTGCTCTCCTCTCTTCATCCGAGCGTCGAAGTTACAGATCTCCTGCCAGAAAGGGTTGGGCGGCCGCCGGATGCGATGATGCAGGATGATTTTGCTGAATAAAGAATCAACATATGAATATTTTTCCCCAGACCGACCCAAACAATGTCTTGCACAGCGAAGCACGTAACTTCTGCCTCTGTGGAGAAACTTCCTCAGCTAAAGAAGTCACAGCCAGACTGTTCCACCTTCATAGACCTGACGCTTAGCTCAGCCTCGAGGACACAAAATACAACCACCTTTCTTTAGCAGTTGCAAGCAGGAATAAAGTCACAGACACTTGGAGATGCAAAGATCAAGGGTGCTTTCAGCAGCCTGAGTTTCCTGGCCAGGTGCTATGTTAGACAATACACCTTCACTTGAAAAAATTAAGCCCAAAGCAGACTAACAGCGCTGCTGCTCCATGGTAGCAGAGTGGAAGCTGCATTTACTCTGGCTTGTTCAGCTTTACTGGTGCAGAGAACATCTCCTCTCCCACCCTCCCCGCAGCGCTCTCGGAGCCACACAGTCCTACCTGAGCTCACGCTTTGGTTTTGAATCCCGCAGAGCTTTGCGGTAGAGGTGTCGGTTGCTCCCTGGGTACGGGAATTCCATAGTTTCAATGGCTTCCCCGTAAACCCTCAGTGGTTTCAGGCCCTTTATCTTCAGCAGCATCTCTGGGGAAGGAGAACAGGTCTGCTCAGGCAGCACCAGGTACCAGTGCTGCTGAGAAAGCTCATGGCCTCTGAGGTGCCCAGTGTTTACCATGAACTTGCCTCTTCTCCCCACCCCTTGGTCATCAACCCCACCTTCACTGGTCCTCACCCTGCAGTGAGGGATCTTCTCTGAGGACCAGCCCCACTTTCTGCCCCTCCTGCTCATGGCCACGTGTTCTCCCTCCCACCAGTGTGAGCCACTTCAAGGGCTTAAAACAGATAGTTACCAGCAACAACATCAACAGACTTGTTGGATGGGCCACAGTACAAGATGCACTTTTCCCCCTTGGCCTTTTCTTCATCAGAGGATGGGATTTGCTCCTTCTTGTCACTCTCCTCATTCAGCTTATGGAACCAGTAGACAATGTGAGTTCCAACAACCGTCTTCCCTGTGCCTAGAAAAACAAGGAGGTTGAGGAGAACACTTGAACCATGATCCTCATATTCTAGACCAGCATCCACGAAATCAAAACAAAACCTGACGGGACTGCCCTGAACAGCTGTGGGTGATACCAGCTCACACTACAGTCTCCTGTCTCACCAAGGGTCCTCTGGAAAGCAGCAATTAGCTCTAACCTGCCTTGCATAACAAATTAGGCATGTACTTGTGCCACCACCACCACCCCCCTCGCCTTACCTGGTGGGCCTTGGATGAGTGTGAAGGATTTTCTCAGAGCCATTCGAATGGCTTCATTCTGACTATGGTTGAGCTTCCTTTGGCTGTCGGGGAGATCAAAGTCCTTTTGCTGCAGGAATTTGGAGGTTGTCACTGTTGTGGCAAAGAGTTAAGAAAAGTTTAAAGACAGTTACTGAAGGCAGCACAGAAGGGATTCAACGTGAGGATGCAGCAGGTACAAAGCAATCGTGCCCCGTTTACAAGACCATCTAAAAGCAATCCCTGTCCCATGCCAAGGTGTTCTGCCCATCAGACTTCTTCTGTAGGTCTTGGGGATTAAAATACCACCCATGTCACTCTCCAGTAGGGCATCCCGTGTTACCTTCACTCCACCAGGCTCCTCTCCTCCCCTTGGCAGGAGAAACCTCCTGGTCTGGGAGCATAACCCCTATGGGAAGGGCCCACAGAAGTTGCCAGGGCATCTGCCTGGCCAGAAACAAGTAGCCACAAGGTCAGAAAGGTGAATATTTGTACTTACCATTTTTAGGAGGTTCAAGGCCGAGAGCAATACTTTTCACAAGCTCAGAGGCATATTTGAGCTTCCAAATTGCCTTTTCTTTCCGTCTGACAGAGGGGAAAATAAGAATGAATGGAATGTAGCTTAAAATAGCAAAAATTGTAATACAGCTTTATACAACTGCCTTGTTTATTCTTTCTCCCTGGTTTGGTGTTGCATTAAATCCACAAAGAACTTAAACCAAACCAACTCTTATTCTGCTCTTTTGCACCTGGGACTATTTCCCAACTGTCTGAAGAGCAGAGCCTGCAAAGATGTTGAGAGTGAGAAGCACAGCTTCTGTCCCAACTCCATTTTATTACAGCCCACCCCATTCTACTGGGTTAGCTTCCAATTATTTATTTATTTATTTTGTCCTAAAATTCCCAATACAAAAGGAAGAACATTCTGCCCCAAGAAAGCTACAGCAGCCGTGGGTGCATAGCAGTCCATGCTGCATACAAAGAAGGGCAAACTAGGCATCAGCTCCGCTTTAATAACAGCAGATCTTGCTTCATAGCAACAACAAAGGGGAATGATTGAGAAATCAGGGAGCCCTTATTCTAAGCAAACCCTGACCCTGTGCTTCACGCTGCCTTTTATGACAGGTATTGCAGCAATCCCATAACATAAGAAACAGATGCCCAGGGAAATTTCAGCACCTTTCCCCAAATTCCCATTCCCAAGGTCAACTAAAAGAGCAAGAGGCCACCTGGAGAACAGATCTGAGAAATGCTGCCACCCTCACCAAACATCAACAGCCCAACAGCATGGCCAGGTGGAGCTGGGCAAAGACAGATTTTTCAGGGGATGCACCACCAAGCCAAGCCCGTTCAGGTGACAGGAAGCCATTGCTCTGCACAGACAGGGTAACCAGAACACGGCTGCTAAGCACTTACATGTCTGGCAGCATCTTTGGTATGATCTCCACTGTGAACCTGGCAGAGTCATATGAGATTTCCACGGGGATGTTCTCCATAGACATATAGTGGATGTAAAAGTTCACAGTGGACTGATTAGTCCTGTCTGACTTGTCAAAGTCACTGAACTCTTCAGTGACCCCGTGAGCCACCCACGTGTAGGTATCTGGATCAATCATAAGTTTGCTCTCTGAACTGTCCTTGTTAAGAAAAGTCAGGTTCTGGAGGCCATGGCTAAGGCAATCCTCATCGCTTGGAAAGCTCTCAAGCTTCAGCCCACCTAAGCGAATGCACAAGTAGCAGTGGTTGAAGTCCACTTCAATGGAGCACTCCTCCAAAAAGCTTTTTTTTAGGACAAAACTCCCTTGCAGCTGTCCTTTGCTCGTCCTTTGCTTTGCCCAGGTTATTGTGACATCATGGAGGACAATCGAGTCGTTTTCGGCCACCGCACACGAAGCAGACTCCATGGCGCTCATTGGCATCCACACCTTGTTGTACTCCTCCGTGTGCTTGTACTTGTCTTTGGATGGCAGGGTGGCGTAGGCAGAGAAGCAGTCAATGGGCTTCTCCATGTGCTGCAGGCAGATGTCGAAACCCGGCGTCACGCACCAGAGCTGCACGAAGGGCACCAGGAAGCCCCGGTAGACGTCGGTGGTGAGCTGGAACTGCAGCGCGTCGCCGGCGCTCAGCTCCAGGAAGATCTCCACGTAGTGCGAGCACTGGCTCTTCCTTACCCAGCCCATGTGCCGCTGGTACAACTCCTTGCTCTTCTGAAGGAGGGAGGCCGCAGTCTCAAACTCCTCCTTCCTGATGGCTGCTAGCACCTCTTGCCAAGTCTCGGTGCCAAAGGTGATGCTGAGGTCACGGAGAGGTCCTTCCCTCAGGTTGTGCTCCTTCATCAGCTCCAGAGAGTACACCCTCTTCTTCCACGTCAGCCTGATGCTGCTCCGCTCCTGGATGAACAAAGGCTGCTCTATTAGCTGAAGAGACCTGTAATTAATTATCTGGGGATCTGGAAGACTCTCTTTGTTCAGTGGAAACAGGACTTTAAAATACTTTTTTATCCCTTCGATATCCACTACAAAGGTGATCTTCTGCAGGACCTGGGCCTTCAGCTGGGTGGCCATCTGCAGGGAGCGGGCTTTCTTCTCATACGTCACCGCCTGGGAATTCTTCTTGTTGAAGTCATGACAGAGAAACTCAATGTCATCTGAAGAATAGACAATGGGCTTCTTGCGGAGCACGGAATGCAGGTGCCGCTGGACCACGACATCCACGTACCGGCGGATGGGAGAGGAAGCCCAGGTGTACGAGTCAACGTGCAGGGAGTAATGGCCCGCTTTCGACTGGACAGTGGAGTTGGAGCGACTGAAGTAGGAACGGCTGAGCAGTCTCCTGAACTCCAGGGCCACAGGGGCCAGCTTTGGGTGGATGTCATCTGTAACGATAAGGTCTAGCATCTTGTGGAAATCATAGGCTTTAGCAGCTGACTGCAGGTGCTCCCAGATGGGGGACAGGAGACTGAACATCACATTGTTAGAGGAGTCTTGGCCAGGAGGCACCTCTCCCAGGTGGTGTGAAAGATGGATGGACAAAGGAAGAATGTGGCTGTACTTGTTTTTCATGCCTGATATCTGTTGAGGGCTTGGTTCGCACTGGCACCGGAGAGGAGTGACATTTCTGGTGCCCTCCTGGTTGGTGAGGAACTCTGCCACAAAGCTGTTGAACATGATCATTAACTCTTCTATCATCTGATGGGACCCCCGTTTACCTGGGGAGCTTTCCTCATCCATCCGGTCATAGAAACAGTCCTCCTGCAGCCGAAACTTCCGATGGATCCTGGAGAAGTGATAAGCCACAGCTATGCAGTCCTCCACGGTGTCGAAACAGAGGGCCCCTGCCGCTCCCCTGTAGTGGTCCTTAATGCAGAGCTCTGCCTCCTCGTAGGACAGCTGCCTGTCTGAGCGGATCACAGAGATGGTGAAGACTTCCTTCAGCATCGTGTCAGTCCTCTTCTCCACGGTGACAAACAAGGAGATCACCCGACGATCCTTCTGCGGCAGGAGGCTGCAGACGTCTTGGCTAATGTGGGGTGGGAACATGCACAGAGGCTCCTGGTTGGGAGCGTAATAGGTGACGCCCCGCTTCTTTGCTTCCAGGTCCAAGGCACTGCCTTTGGGGATGATGCCAGCCACGTCTGCAATGTGGATCCCGATCTCATAGTGATACCCAAGATCCCTAACGCTGATAGCATCATCCAAATCCCTGGCACCTTGGGGGTCGACAGTGAAGGTCAGGTAACTCCGACAGTCCTTCAGATTTTCCTTGGTGAGGTTTAGTTTGCTGCTGGAAGTGTATCTGGCTGATTCCTTGGTGACAGCAGCTGGGTATTTCTTCTCCAAACCATACTCCAAGGCGAGGATCTTTAAGCCTTCTTCCAAAGTCAATGCCGCATGCAGAATGGCTGTTATTATCCCCAAAGGGTAGTAAAACCCTTCCCGCCAGGAGATAACCTGGACACAGAAGAACTGGCATCTTCTTGTCTCCTGGCTGATCTTCTCACAGCTGACCACTTTGTACTTCCCATTGACAAGCCTGCGGATGGGAATGACGTTGGGTTTCTCTTTCAGCCCCGGGACAAATATTTTGGTGACAGTGCGATCGATGGGTATCATCACCCGGGGGTCGAACTCATCCATCATGCAGATGAAGGTCCGTTCTCTCTCCGCACGCTTTAAGATGCCCACCACTTTCCCCTGGGGGCGATGGCCGCTGCTGCTGTCACCCGTGCTGTTCTGCAGGATTTCCACGAGCACCTCGTCCCCGGTGAAGGCCGTCCCACAGTGAACTCTGCCTTTGATCTGAATGCTCATGGCAGGGGAGTCATTGAGGGTGAAGGCAGACGCTCTGTCGAACCCTTCTTTGACCAGCTCACATCTCTTGTACATTTTGGGGTGCATGTGCAGATACTCATGCATCATCCGAGAGGAGTAGCTGACGTATTCCTGCCTGTCTTTCTGCAGGTTTGAAGCCTCGGTCTTCACGTTCAGCAGCCCTTCTTCAGACACCGTCACCAGCACGTTCTTGCTCTCATCTAAGAGCTCCTGGAGGATGGGATCATCAGCATTCACGCTCTCATCCTCAGAGCTGCAGGAATCCGTGTCGCTGTCCTCCTCATCCCTCTCTGGGCTCCTCCTGCTCCAGCTCTCCTTGTCACACGCAGCCTGTTTGATCTGGGCCATCGTCAGGTTCTCCGGGAAGATGCTGCCCTTCTCGATGCACTGCTGGATGAAGCGCTTCCATACCTTGCTGCACTGGCCGTGGGAGCACAAGGCCACCGCATCCCCCACAGCAATCACCAGCGACTGAGCCCGGGTCATGATGGTGTTGAGCACTCTGGCTTCGTTGAAGAACTCAAGGTGGCGGGAGGCTGAAACACGCAGGCTCTCGCTGGTGTGGACGGTGCTGATGATGATGACCCGGAACTCCCGCCCTGCACCGGGGGGGACAAGGGAGAAGTCACTCACGGGAACCCAAAGGGAAGACCCCCCCCTGCCTGGCTGCCACCCTGTGCTCTGCCTGTCTGTGCTGCGATACGTGGCCCTGGGCTGATGTAACCTCGCTTGGCTGAGTCACAGGAGTTGCCTGATGCAAAAAAAGAGGAGCTTTTAGGGATCACAAGGGCCTCCAGGCATGGAGGTGGACAGAAACCATGAGGCCACCACCACCTATGCACCACAGAGCCTGGAGACAGGAGAAAGGGCAGGCACTGGACCAGCGCAGCCAAGAGTGCCCGTGGAGCAGCCCCGCGTGCTCAGTGCCACCGGCAGCCCCCGCCAGCCACTCCCCCCGAACAGGGACAGCTTTCTGCGATTCCTAAATTCCTTGTGGGACTGAGGGGGTCTCGTAGGAACAAGAGCAGTGACCGTGCACAAGAACCCCTCTCCCCTCTTGCAGACAGCTCTGCTGATGGCACAACAAACAGCCAGAAGCACCCTGGTGATCTCAGAGCTGGGAAGAGACTGCAAAGAAAGGGCGTGGAGATCAGAAACACACCCCAGGGGTCAGTTATTCTCACCAGGAGGAGTCCCAGCTGCACAATAATAAAAAAAAAAAAATAATAATAAAAACATGGATGAGTCATAAACTAAGTCCTTGAGGGTAAAACCAGCCCTGTCCCTCTCTCCTCACCCAGAGCAGCAGACTCCTCCTCCAGTGAGCTGCTCTGTGATTTTTTTTTTTTGCTGTGACTGGTACCCACAGGCCATCCTGGTTCCCATTCCCTTCTATTACCAGTCTCCCCCACTGGTATTTGGGGCTTTCACATGATTCACACGCTCAAGTCCCCGGGATCACACTTACAGGGTTTTCACCCTCCTACAAAGCAACGTCCATATATTTGAAAGGAGTTGACAGTTGGGCACAGATTTAATTCAGTGTGAAATCGTATTCACCAAGGAAAGGACAAAAAAAAAAACCCAAATCAAAGTGTTACCAACCAGAAGGGGATGGAAATCAGCCAGAGGATTCCCAGGCACTCCCTCCTAATCAGTGCTGGGTGGGCTGTGGCCACTCGCTGCAGCAGTGGCAGAGCCACGGGGAAGGGCAGGGCAGCTCCGCCTGACAGCATCGCACCCGCCCTCCCAGAGAGGTATTTTGCCAAGAGATCAGCCAGTATTTTGCATTTTAGCAAGGAAGAAACTGTTAGGAAGCTGAAAAGACGTCTGCTAGCAACCCACTATCTCTTCCCTCTGCCTATTGCACAGTGGCTGTAGCTGCTATCGACTCTCCTGTCCACCAACATGACCGTGACAGTTCTCCCTGGCACACAGAAGACCTCAGAACACAGCTAGGAATGACCTACTGTTACACAAAACACAAACCTGGCAAGTTTTCATAGTTTTCTACCACCACATCTTGTAGCTGCTTTTTCCTCATCTCTTGCCTTGTTGCAGAAACCTGGTAAGAAAGAGAGAAGCACAACTGAGGAAGTGGCTGAGTCACCATCCCTGGAGGTATTTAAAAGACATGTAGATGTGGTGATGAGGGACACAGTTTCGCGGTAACTTGGCAGTGCTGTGTTAAAGGTTGGATTTGATGTTCTTAACGGTCCCTTCCAACCAAAACAATTCTAAGATCCAGCTCAGAAACAGCCCCCACCCCAAACCGAGATCCCCCACCCTTCTCAGCTGCAGGTTCTCCAAGCAAGTTACTCAATAGCAGCCACACATCCTGAGCTGACTTCAGCCAGTGCTCCCAGTTTGAGTTAACCTGCCTAGAGGATGCTGAAAAAAACCTTCAATTAAACCATCCTACCATGAGGCACTGCTGCTCCAACCACTCATTATGTACTACCCAAATGGAGGGCGCCTCAAAAAACCACTGGTGGCATGCAAGACCCCAGACTCCTTATTTTTACTAGCCCAAGAGACAGGTTTATCATCAATAGAGTCCAACATCTGTTAGGGAGTGTTTAGACAGTGGTGAGCAGCACATGCATAGACCTTTCAGGTGGGGAACATGCAGTTCTTCTACACACCTGCATCCCATGGGAAACCACACAGATCTTCTTCAGATCCTGGACACCCCACTCATCTGGCCACCTCTGATATATCTCCTTCACTTTCTCAATCACTTGTATTATCTCAGAGGTGTTGTGCCAAGAAATCATGGTCATGTCCCTTTCAGCCACACCGGACACGTGGCAGAACGCCAGCGGGTAGATTTCGGGATGGGGTAGGATGTTCCCACTGGCTTGAATAGCGTTGCCTTTGCCAATGTAGAAGTGTTTGGAGACAAACTCAATGATGCCAGCAGTGGAACGGTAATTCTCATTGAAGATAATCCTGCTCCTTTTGGCCACGTCGTGCCTCTCTTTCTGGTAAAACTGAAAGAGTCGGTTTAACAGGGTGTGATCGGCAGATTGTCCGTTCCCGACAGAGAAGAGCTTCGGGGTTATCTGCATGTGGTCCCCAGCGAGGACAATCCGGGTCTGAAAAGTGGCGTAGGAGAGTGGAACCAAAGCTTCACACTCCAGCATCTGAGCAGCCTCATCAATCATGATGTGGGTGAAGTAGCCTCGGGCAACCTTCAAGTTCTTGGCTAACATGGAGGTGGTAATAATGATGCGGTGCCTGTCGATCTCCTCCCGCGTGGGGTGGCGGAAGGAGCGCTGGTCCGACGAGAGGCAGCAGTACATCTGAGTGATGGGGTCCGTCATGTTGATGGGACGGTCGGTGGATATAATCCTCAAGGGAACAGCCCACGGATGCCTGTTGGTCACGTAGCTGTGGAAATACTCCCGGATGTAGATGTCAGCAGCGCTGGAGGGGAACAAAAGGGGAAGCCATCAAGGAATTACAAGTGCTGTTCCCAGATGCTGTGACCATCACCCCAAGGCACTATCTGACCATTTACCAACATGTTCCCAAACTTCCCCCCCAGCTTTGGCTGCCAACACAGGAGATATTCGCACATGCCAAAGAAGCCGGTGCTTATGCAAGCCTCTTTTGTAGTGTATGGTTTAAAACAGGAGTTGATACTCAAGACCAGGGCATCTCTCGATGCTTGTATGGAAAAATGCGATGTGCCCAACAAAATTCTGTGGCCCTGCTGCTCTCCAGGGCTGACAGACCTCTCCTCTGACGGAGAACCATCCCCAGCCTGGGCAGGTGATAGGAGATCTGCAGAAGAAGCTTCTGTGTCAGCAGACAGCCTGACACAGGCTAAGATTAGCAGACACCCATCTATTATACATTAAAAACTAAGGCAGTAGCAGCCTGCAGGATCGGATGTGGACACTCTATTCAGCGTAACTGCTCTAATTTTAACAGTATTGGCCTGGTTTCTCTGAAGGCAGACTCAGTCAGACAAGATCTGCATCTCCCCTTTCCCAAACTCTTCCTGGAAAAGTCAAAAAAATGGTACATGCACAGAGCACAATAGTCTTCAAGGGCAAATAGAGCATAAGGTTGTCCCAGCAAGGTCAGGCAATGGCTTTCTACTCCTTTCAGTACACACTAAAGGCTAGAAAGAACTAACTGCCCCTCCAACTCCATCCCCATTTTACAATGGGGCAGGAATATGCTGCCTTTTCCTCAGACTCCCACCCATGCCAGGCTTCTTGCTAGCAGGAAGTGCTAGAGCAGTTGAAGGCCCTGTCCTGGTTTCAGCCCACAGGCATGTTAAATAAACTAACTTATTTAAACAAATAATTGAAATGCATAAGAAGAAAAAGGGCAGCTCAGCTCTGTCTCATACACACCCGCTCCCTCTCATCCCACCAGGCAAGTGATGGACGAGCTTGCCTGGACCTGGCCCACAACTCTGGTTCCCTCTTTCTTCATTCCCTGCTAACCTGTTAGTGTGAGTGCAGATCAGCACCCGTGTGTTGGGCTGCTTGAGGATCTCCATGGTGGCCATGGCCAAGGTGAACGTCTTCCCTGTGCCAAAAGGCCCGTAGATGAGAAGAGGCGGGACCTGTCGGCTGGTGACTGCCTGGCCTGTGATGAAGGAGATGGCTAGTTTCTGCTTGCTGTTCCCTTCCTGTGGTGACCCGAGAGAGTAGGGGACGGAGCAACTGGCGACATCTGGTAGGACCAGCTTCTCATCCAACAGGTGGTCCACAGCCTGGTGCCACTGCCGGAACAGCAGCTGGTCAATTTGGAACTGGATCTCCACCTTGTGGGAGGTGTTTGTCTTGAAGTTCAGATCTGAGCAGCATCTCTTTGGTATCTGTAGCCAGATGGTCTTCTCTGTAATGGCTTTATGCTCCACAGTAACCTCATAAACCCGATTGTCTACAGGTGGGTCAAGTGCCAAGAAAGCAGTGGGCACAGACCTGCTCAGCAGATACCCCTCGTCTGTGTCTGGTGAGAGGTTGTAAGGAGTAGGCACTTCAGCAAACAGCTCACCAGAGAGGGCAAACTTCATCCCCATGGGAAGGCTTTGCAGCATGGGGGTCAGCGCGATGACAACCCGCAGGTTGAGTCTGAAAGGAGGAAACACCCGAATGAAGAGCAGAGAAGGGGCCCATCAGCCACCACCCTCCCCACTGCAGAGTGGTGACTGCCACCTACACCCAGAGGGGGTCTCCCCACACACACAGACAGAAACTGTGCTTCTAGCTAATCCATGGCCGCAGGACAAGACCCAGCCCTTCCCTTCTTATCGCTACCCAGCACGCCATCTCTCTTGGCAGCTTTCCATTTCTCTGGGAAGTCACGCCAGGACCCAACCCACCAGGGACAGAGACATCAGTAGCCCTATAGCCCCAAAGGTTAGCAGTGAACCCATGGTCCAGAGTGAGGAGGAACCACCCCTCTGGATCCACACCTGGCACTTACTTGGCAATCAGAGCCTGTTCTGCTTCTTCCTCGCGGAAGAGGAAGCTGTGCATCCTCTCGCGATAGTTGAGACGGGTGATGGGAACAGTTGTATCACCCTCACGTTGGTAGTCCAGCGTGAGAGCAGGAGGTTTGTACTTGGCCAGCAGGTCCACATCTTCACCGGTCCTTGGCACGCTGGGAACGATGATGCGGTTGCCTCTATCCCACCGCACGAAGTTGACGGGGCGGCTGCTCTCCCTGCTGTTGGGGACGTGCTGGGGGGCGTCCCGCCGGCCCACCTTCACCTTCATCTTCTGAATGAGGACGGGGCGTCTGCCAAAGTCGAACACCACCCACTGCTCGAAGACGCCCAGCCCGCAGCACTCCATGCAGACCTCCACCAGCGCGGTGGGTGGGGAGGAAGGCAGGGTGGCCACGTGCTCCCCCCGAATGTAGTGGAGGCCCCGGGAAAGCCCATTCCCTGAGAGGTAGAAGTTGACTCCAGGTTCCCGCTTCAGTAGTGCCACGTGCTGCAGAGGCATCTGCCGGTTGAGGAGAAGACAGGGACATGGTGAGGACAGCCCATGGGAAGAGTCCAGTGGGTGAAGTCCTCCCAGCAGCATTTCCTACACAAAGCTGCTGCAAGAACCAAATGCTGTGCCAGACTTATGGCACACTTGAAATTCTCCTTAAAGGAGCTTATTCCTCATGCAACCCCACAGCAGTTATTTTAAGGTCTTAAAGAACCTCAGGTTTCAGTTTTATAGTAATTGAGCCAGGCTGCTGTAAACAGGAAATCTCCTATCTTGGAGAGGATTTAGACCCAGCCTCTTGCCACCACCACCCACAAAATCCTGGGCAGGAAAGCAGCTGAATCTTGTTATTTGTGATGATACGTGGGAGGTCCTGAGAGCAGCTGGGTTCACCCCAGCTCTACCACACAAGACGAGACAGGAGACATGGTGACTGCACCCTTCACGCATGGCCCCAGCTCAGGCATCACCTGAGCTGCTCCCAAATACCCAAGGCACATCCTCATTTGGACATTCCAAAATCCCTGTGCTTCTGCCCCTTGCAGAAATAATAATTAAAAACCAAACAAAAACCCCCAAAGGACCAGGACTGGGCAGAGCAGCAGGCACTGCCAGTAGCTCCTGACCTCCTGCTGAGCAGAGCTGAGCTCACCTTGGAGTGGACCCTGAAATTCCACCGGTACTTCATCCTCCTGTCCTCCGACTGCACCTGCAGGGGCTGGTCACACACAACTCTGACGCCCTCCACGTGCTCAGCCATCTGTGGGGGAGACACGAGAGGAATGGGACTGAAGGCAACATCCAAGAGACACACTGCAGGTCCCTCTTCAGCTTTTGCCTTTACGCTGCACCCTCCTGGGAAGGGACCATCAGTGAATCCTCATGCTCCATCCTCACCCACCCACCTCAGTGACCCCATGCAGCAGCCTTGGGAAACCAAAGGACCCATGTCACTGCCGTGTGGTTGGGAACCCTGATCAGGCTCTTGAGTTGCCACCTCAAAAGGGGTGAAGGAAAAGGGAAACAACATCCCTTTCTGCATCACCATTGGAAAGGTGAGAGGTGCCCCCCATTCCCAAGCTCTTACAAAGAACTTTTTGTAAAAGAAACTCTTACAAAGAGTTTCTCGTGACGTGCCAGGCTCTGGTGGATAAACACGCTCCCATCCCACCATCCACAACTCACAATCAACACCTCGTTGGAGCACTTCTGATACTCAGCGAGGAGCCGGTCCTGGTAGGACAAGAGCCCTTCCTTCAGTGCTTGCTGCTTCTTCTTTCTGGCAACCTTCACCCTCTGGATCCATTCCTGCAGCTCCTCAGTGGAATGTGCCTTGGTGCAGCTCTTTCCCATTTCGCACACCTCCCCTCTGTTGGGAGAGAGGTGTCCCATGGTGGCGTGGGGGTCCACAGGGAGCTGGTGGCTACCTGTTGCCCCTGCCCTGTTCCCCACCACGCTGGGTGGATGCCTCCTTACCTGCTACACAGCGAGAACTTGGTCAGCCCGAGCGGTGGTGTGCGGTGGACCCACTGGACAGAGGTGTCGGAGGAGAGCATCTGCACATGCTCCACGGAGGAGCAGTGGCTCTCAAAGCTCTCCTGTGAGTTGAAGGTCACCAGGCAGAGCCGGCAGTAGAACTGCACGGGTGCGGGCGCTGCCAGCTCGCCGTTGGCCACACAGGTCCTGGTGGCCGGCAGCAGGTCAGAACGAACCAAGCTGCGCTCCCTCTCGGCCTCCCAGATGGCCATCTCCACGTCGCTGTGGGCGTACTGGCAGCGCTGCGGGCCGTGCTTGCAGGGCTGGCCCCGGGAGACGAATCTGCAGTAGCTGAAGGTGGACATGAACTCAGGGCAGGGCCGGATGGCGGTGTACTGCTGCTTCCTGCAGCTGTCCAACACCACGTGCACCAGGAGGGGGTCCCAGGTCCAGTGAGACACACAGATCTGCCCCTGCCCGCCCGCCGTGATGCGCTGGGGGCAGCCGAAGAAGCAACGCTTGCAGATCTCCTGGAAGTGCCCCCCAAATTCGCTGGCAATTTCGCTGGCGGCACTGGCGGCGGGGTAGTGGGAGGTGGCGGGGTGACCCCCCAGCTGCACCCCCAGAACCATCGCCTTCAACCGGTGCCGCCCCAGCTGATGCTCCCTCTCAAAGTTCCAGACCATAGCCTCCTCCGGGCTCCAGGCGAAGGTGCACTGGTTCTTGTGCTTGTGGCAGCCCAGACCCAACACGTAGTACCTGCAGACGGCGTAGCGGGCTGGGTTGGGGAAGCCTGGCCGCCTGGAGACCTTCCTCCAGGCCTTGGTCCGGTGGCTGTGGAAACGGGCCAGGAGGATCTCGTACATGCATTTGTGCTCCACCTCTCGCAGCTGGTAGGTGATCTCGTTCTCCTTCACGCTGCACTTGGAGCAGACCAGGCGCAGCTCCAGCTGCTGCTGGAGGATGCCCAGCGGCACGGCCGGCCCGTTTGCTGTCGGCATCCTCGGCGATGAGCTTGTGCAGAGCAAAAATTAACGTTGGGAAGTTCCTACAAGGCGCTGCCTGGGGAAGGAGGCGCCATGGAGCAGCTGTGTCCTAGCTCGCTGTGTACCTGCTGGCCATCGGTGCGAGGTCACAGAGCCTGAGAAAGAAATGAGGAAGAAGCGACTTAGCAGGAAACATCAGCTGGTCCCTGGCTGGACACACACCGGCACCATCACAGCCTGGCCCCGCTCATCGGAAAATGGCCAGGGTAGCTTCTCCCAGCACCCAGACCCACCAGACATCCTCACCCTTGGCCCCCAAGCACCTGGGTTCTGCCCTTAACCTGCTCACCCACCAGCTTGGGTCTCAGGAGACTGTGTCTTACAGACAGGGACCAGTCTGCTGAGCAGTGAGGGCTCCTGGCAGGGCTCAGCTGGGTCCCTGGTGTGCCACAGCCTGCAGACCATCAACATTTACTGCCCAGCACGGGAGAGCCAGCTGCAGCAGAGGCTGCCCCTGAGGGCCCAGCGCAGTCCCTACAGCAGCCACCGACGTCCTCCCGGACCATGGCCAGATGATTTGACTTCCTCTTCCCGCTGCCGGCGCCACCCCCGCCTCAGTTCACTCTTGCCAACTTTCTTTCTTTTTCCTGCTCTCTCCCCTGAGTCAGGACCAGGCAAGCCCCATGGCTGACCCACTCCAAGCAGGAGAAATCCAGCTCCAACCCCTCCATGCCCCCCAGCCCATCTCACCCCGTGGCACAAAAGATTCATTGGAATTAAGAAAGCAACCACCCTCTTTGCTCTTCGGATACAGCACCCGAAGCCGGGAACTGGGCATGCTGGAACAGGGACCTGCCGGCATCTCCTCAGTCCGACAGCTCGGTAAACATCCGGCTGGGAGAGCTCTGGTGGTGAGGAAGAAGGTGATTCACGGCTCCCTGCCCTCCCCGGCCACTGGCTCCAGCATTTGCCAGCAGTTTCCTGGGTAACCAGAGGCCAAGGAGCATCCCTGGAATGATGCCGCAGGATCTCCTGGCTGGGCCAGGCGGCTCGGGGCGAAGGGAACTCGCCAGGCAAGGTCTGCTGCCAAGCAAAGCCACCAGCCTCGTGCCGAGCACCCACCTTGGGCTCCTGACCCGCAGCCACGAAGAACTGACTCTCCAGAGAAAGAGGGAAGAGCAGTATTTACTGCTGCTTCTGAAGGAATACTTTCCACTTTTAACTGAGGCTCCTCGGGGATAAATAGAGCGCTTGAGGAGGCGGACAGGGGGCTGCTGAAGCTGCTGCTCTGGCTGAAGCTCCAGGCAGCAAACACCAAGCTGGGACTGCAGGGGGGAAGGCAGCTGGAGCATGATCTACCTTCCCAGCTCCTTGCATCCCATCCCGGTGCCAAGCGAGGATGAAATCACCTAATCCTACTTCTCTGCCGCACATCAGGCCAGGCACACGCTCAGTGGATAAACACCAGCCCCGTTTATCTCTCAAGGTCTGGCAGGGAGCCTGGCACCGGGCAGCACTGCTACTTTCCGTTCCGGAGAGCTGTGAGACTCCTCACGGCAGCGCTGGCTCTTCCTCTGCCACGATGCGGGTCACTGTGCCACGCCATCGGCTCTTCACACCAGGAGCTACGTCACCCCGACTCCGAGAGCCTTTCAGCTCCCTTGAAGCTGATGGGGGGTGAGCAGAATCAGGGCTTATTCTGGGGCTAACATCTGCAGCTTGGGGAACACTTTAGTTTCCCTCTGAGAGCAGCTTCACCTTCCTTCCTCTGGAAGCCTCCTCCTTCGGATGAGCCCTCCTGGGAAAGGCACTCGTGTTCACGATTTGTGCAACATCTGTGCAACACTGTCAGTGCTGGGAACTCTGAAATACCTCAGTAACACACACAAGAGGGGATGAAATCTGATCACTGGGACTCTGCTCCGTGGAGTGGGAGCCCAACTGCTTGGTCCTGGCACATCCAGAGCCACAGAGGGCAGAGGAGACATGGTCCTGCAGTGGCAGTGGCACCAACCTGGGCAGTTAAACGCATCAAGAACTACCCATAAAGAGCATACGGGACAGACGGGCTGCTACTGGTATTCGTGCCTAAGCAGGGCATCCCAGTTTCAAAAAGCTAAGAGGGAATATTCCACCTTTAAAGGGTCAATTCCCTCACTGTTTATTTTTTTAAGAAAGCCTTTGATTTTGAGCAAGCTGCCAGAACAGGCTCTGGGTCTGGAGGTGAGAGGGAAAAGGAAGGGGAAGAGCAAACCCCTCTTAAAGACTCCGCTCAGCACCAGCACTGAAGGCAGATTATAGCTTTTTCCTCTCTACAACCAACTTAGACCAGGAAAGAAAGGGGCGAAAAGGAAGAAGTTCCATGAGCTTTTGCAATCCAAGCCCGGAAGGAGGAAGGACACAGGGCATGAGGAAGCTCAGAGAATGCACCAGAAGATATCCGTGTTAGCCATAATAAAACTCTGATGTCAACAGTGAAATCCAAGTTGCCTGAGGAAGGTGGGAGCAGATCAAGAGCCTTCTTTACAGTGGTCCTGAAAAGCCCAGCCTGGGGTTTAAAGCCACTTGCATCCTGCTGATGGGTGAAACAAGTCACTCTGACAGATGGGGAGGCTCCCTACCATCACAGCCCCATCAGGGCAAGTATCTGCCTCCCTCCCGACAGTGCATCCCCTCACCAGGCACTGACACATGCACTGCAGCACTGCTCCAGCCTCACTGCAAATCAAACCAAACCAAACCACCCCACCCCACTGCCTCTCTAACAGCATTTCCTCCACACTCAGGAAGACGTTTCAGATCAGGGCTGGGCCACACTGTGTCCGAGCATCGTCCCCCCAGCAGGCGCCTTGCAGGGCTGTGCTGACGCCAGGGATAATCACATTTCCCTGGAAATGGCAAGTTAAAGCATGGCCATGGCAGAGAAACCCTCATTGAGGCTCCGTGGCTGAGTCCTGCCGCTCCGCACCCCTCTGCCGTCCCAGCCCACCCAGAGGAAGGTGACCTCTCTGTCAGGTCTTGCCTCAATTAATTATTGACAGGAGATTAGGCAAAACGCTACGACAGAGTGAGGCCAGTGCCCCTAGATGAGAGCAAGCGATGTGGGTCAGAGTGCTGGGACAGCTCTCTACAAGGACATGGACAGGCCAATGGCCCACCCAGGGGACCATGGCCCCACAAGCCAGCTATCAGTTCCAGCCAAGCACAGAGCCTGGCCACTCAAGGGGTCTTTCCTCTCAGCCATGAGCACTCAGAGCAACAGCAGGAGACCAGCACAGCATCCCCAGCACCCTAGGAGCGGGTGGCGCAGCTGGACTGGATAGAAGGGTTTGGCATCGGTGGAAGAGGAGCTGCACCGTGGATGCTGTCCTCCTGTCACCCCATCGCCTGCAGTTATCCTGTCTGCACCGAAGCCACGGCCCCTCCAGCATCTCCCACCTGGACAAAACCAACCTCGGAAGTTCCCAGGGCCCCCGTTTCCCCGACCTTTTTCAACAAGAGAGTTCGCTCCACATCCCGCCCGGAGAGCTGGCACGCTCCTGCCAGCACAGCTTTTGCAAAGTGACAGCCACAACACACTGCCCGAGCGGGTGGGCAGGCATCACACACACACACACACACACACACACAGAGTTTCTGCACAGAAAGCCCAGGCACCTGCACCCCCGGGTACTGTGTTTGCTCCATACAACCGTAAAAAGTTCCACCAGCAGCTCCCAGACCACAGCCCCGAAGCTCAGGAGCTGCAGCGGGGAGGGGAGAGCTGCTGGGGATGGCTCTCCCGAGGCGGCACCGCACACCCCTGCCAGCCTGGGTGCTCCCTGCTCTCCAGCCCGGGGATTTGCACCCCAAAACCTGCATCCTGCCCCCGCTCTCCCTCCTGTCCCCAAGGGGCTCCAGCTGCGGCAGGGATGCTGTCAGCTGGGAGGAGGGGGGATGCACCCCGCGCCGTGCAGCACCCCAAAGCACACCGCAGGGCTACCGGGAGCACCCTGAGCCCAGCAGCACCCCAAGATGCTCCGCAGCCCCCAACCCCTCCCGCAGCCCCCGCGCCGCTCTCACCGCTGTCGCGGCCGGTGGGGTGGGTTGGGGGGGGACCCGGGGACCGGCCGCCGCCGCCGGTTTCGTTTCTGGGGCCTCCCCGTATTCAAACCGGGGCCGGACTTCGCGGAAATTGNCCGGGCGGCAGCGGGGAGGGGGGAGCCGGTACAGGAGAGGTGGGGGGGGGCGATGAAACGCTGTCCGCACCCCGCAGTGAACAGGACGGGCGGTACCAGCATCCTACCCCGGGTCCTGTCTCCCACGACCACATCCCGGGACGAGTTGCCCCCGTTCCGCGCCCCCCTCTCCCCGTCGATCCCGTCCGTCTCCCCCCCGCAGCCCCCCAGCGCGGAGGGGATGCTCCCGGGACCGCCGGCCACTGCTCACCCGCGGAGGGTCGGGGCTCTCCCGCACTCAGCCTCCGTCTAGCGCCAGTTCCGGCTCCGGGGAAGAATAAAACGAACAATAAAGCGAATACGAAGCGGCTCGGTGGCAGCTCCGGTCCCCAGCCCGGTCAGCCCCGCCACCAGCCCAGGAGCCCGGCGGCCTCCGCTTAAAAAGGGCTTCCGGGAGGAGGGGGTGGAAAGCGCCGATTTCGTTTCTGTTCATCAGCATCACTTTCGTTTTCCTTTTCTTTAGCTGCCAGCCGATGTGTACGCTGCCGCAGAAAGTTCATCCTCCAGCCAAAAAAAAAACAACAAACCCCCAATCCACCCCCCGCAGCGAGTGCACTCCGAGGCCAGCGGAAAGCTGCGAGACATCAGGCAGCAGCACCCACACCCTGGGTGACAAGAGTCCCACACCCTGGTTTGCAGCCACAGGCCACGAAACAAGCACCATCATCAACCTGATGCTCCTCAGCCTCCCAGCCCCTCTCTGAGCCAGACCCAGAGCAGCACAAGGCAGCAGCATCCCCCTGCCCATGGGAATTTGAGGCTGGTACACAGAACCAGCAAAAAGCAGCGCCCCTGCTAACACTGCAGCCTGAGAAACACACACACCCACCCCCAAAACACACACATCCAAGCTAAAAAACCCAGAGGGTTCCTCTAAACCCAGTCCCCCAGCCCTGGGACCACGCCACAGCCCCGGGGGGTGCCACAGCGCATCGTCTCACCGGTTGGGACACCAGGCTCCGAAAAGCAGCGACCTGCAGGAGGGATGTTGTGCTCCACACGGTGATGCAGCCAGGCCCTGGCCTTCCCACCTGATAAAATTATCTCCGTGCCGACAGCCAGCTGCAAGCCCTGGAAAGCAACCGGGCAAAAACCACCGCGCCTCCCACCGCCAGCGGCTGTAGAAGATCGCAGGCACCGGAGGCAAAGCCTCCCCGCTCACGGCAGCGTTGCTCAATCCCCCTGTCGAAGGACGGGCACATGGTGTTTGGTGACACCGGGCAGGGGCCCCGACACAAAGCCGGCGTCAGTGAGAGAACTAAAAGCTCGCCCTCGAAACCAGCAGGAGGAAATGGAGAGGAGCCAAGAGCCAGCCCTTGGGGCAGGCTGGTGGCAGTGGAGGAAGGAAGGCAGAGACCAGTTTCTGGCATGTTTGTCAACACTGGAAGAAGAAGAAAGAGGAACAATGATTTTGGGGTGGTTTTTTTTGCCTTCCAGTTTTGTGCCCTCACACCCATCAGGAGGCCTGAGGGAAAGGAGCATTCACACCAGGGCGCTGCACAGGCTGGCAGGAGCTGGATGGACCCCACCAGAGCTGTGGGTGGTTGTGACAACCACGGAGCAGCAAACCAGACTGGGCTGTGCACCAAAGCCCCGGTGGCTGCCAGACCCCCGGCTGTGCTGGCCACTACCAGCAGGGTCACGGCTGCTGGGCTGCACACTGCTCTGCTCTGCGTTTTGTCAGCAAGGGGCAAGCTCAGCCTCGTTGGGGGGGCTGACCCCCTCCCCAGCTTTCCTGCCTGGGAAGGAGCCTCCTGGCCTTTCCTCAGCTGCCACAAGAACCATTATCGCTCGGGGCAGCGCGGGGGCCCCATCCCTGTGCAGGAAAGGAGCAGTTCCTTCCCCTGTGAAGATGCAGCCCCGGAGCCAAGTAGGGCTAAAGAGCTTGGGAAGGCATCAGCTCCAGTCCCCAGCCCTGGCACAGAGGGTCCGCAGGCACCAGGACACGCCACAGCGATGGAGCCCGTCCTGGTTTGTGTTGCCTGTGGGTAGAAATCATCCTCTCCCCAGCGCTGCCTCTAAACCACAGCAAACGCCTCTGTAATAGCCCAGGCATCATCACACAGCAATAAAAACCAAATACCCTCCAAGGACTGCCCCCTCCAAGGTGCCAGAGCCGGGATAGAGAGTGCCAGGCTTATGGGGCAGAGCAGCCTTGGCACTGGGGCTCCACTCCGATTTTCCAGGGGATCATATTTGGAGGTTTCACTCTGATTTTACAAGTGAGAGATTTTTCCCAAGAGCTCCAGCTCCAGGAGCAAACGGCTTTCGCTGTCTTAGATACAGCTCCTGGCCCGGCTTGGCACGCATAAAAAAAGGTGACAGAAACAGAGAAGAAACCCAGAGGAGAAGGCGGGCTCTGCTGTTACTTAACCTCTGGCAGGCAAAGGGGGGGAAGGCACAGAGGGACAGCCGGAGCAGGGAGGAGACAGAGCTGCGTCGCCAGCAGCACCGGGGCGAGGGGAGAGCCGAAAGCCAAGATTTACCGGGTTCAGACAAACAAACACCCAGCTTGAACGCCCTGACTTTCGGTTTCCATTCCTGCGGTGACGAGACCGAAAGCCACGGAGGGGTTTCCACGCAAAGTCACTGATGCTGCCTTGGGGGGAGGCTCACTTGCAGCCCCCCCCCCCCCCCCCCCCCCCCCCCCTCGCTTCCAGCCCCTCCTGGGCACACTGCAACTGTCCAAGGACAAGTCGTGACCCTCCCATGAGGGTGCTGGAGCATCTCCTGCCTTAGTACCACCCCTGAGAAACCCAGTGACTTCAGGAGCTGGCGTTTTCTCGCAGCCCCCCCGCTCCCCGGCAGCCCTCAGCGCAGGCAGCAGCGCAGGCAGGACCTGGGTACAAGACTCCGCTTGCGATGCTGCCGGTCGGATGCCGAGGCAGCCGGAGCCTCGGCCAGTCTTTCCCAAACGCTGCAGGCTGCTCCCACGGATGCCTGGAGGAGAGAATGCAAGAGGCTGCACCTCCATCACTGCACGATCTGGAGAAAAACAGGGGCTCGGTGTGAGTCAGCCGCAGCCCTTATGTAATTTGTCTCTGGATGCGAGTCCTCCACACCCAGCTGGGAGCGGAGCAGCCCCAGGGTGCCCCCCGGGAGGAAAGGGGAGCACAGCTCAGCACCCAGGGGGCTGCAGGAGGGCAGCTGCTGGCAGAGAGGGCACACACAGAGTGGGAGCCCCAGCCCTGGCTGCAAGGACCCCAGACTCACGCAGCAGGCTGGCCCACTGGGATTCACCCCAATGCTCTGGTTCTGGGGTGCACGACACCCGCTGCAGCCCTGGGAGCCCACCTTGGCTCTCGTAGCAGCACTCATTCGGTAAGTGCAGCCTCACCAGAGAGGGCCCAGGGTGTCCCCAGAGCAGAGCCTCAGATTGTGATGCTACCATCAGCGCTTCTGACCTGCAGGTGGGATGTGTTCCCCACCAGCGCCGCTTCACTGCCGAAACCAGGACGGAAGAACTGGGAGACAAAAGAACCACACACACCCCGGGATGGGACTTCCCCATCCTGCTCACACCCCGACAGCCACATCCTTTCTGCATCCTGCCCTGGGCCAGTTACCCACACACCAGCTCATCTCTGTTCACAGCTTGCTGCAGGTGACTTCCCCTTGCTTTTCCTTCTAAAGCCTCAGCCCCAGCCTGACCACAAGTTACCAATGGCCCCTGCAAGGACCCAGCTGCACTCTGAAGAGCAGGGAAGCACCGCAGCATGCTTAGGAGCACACCACTGGGACACCCCAGCACACCACAGCCAGTCTCTGCAGGGACCCAGGGCTGTACCACCAGCACCTCCCCGCCTGGCTGCCCTGAAAGCTGCTGCAAAGGGAGGGGAGGATTGCACCAGCCAAAATCTCTCAGCAGAGCTTTTGTTGCTTGGATTGCTCTTTACACCCCCAGGAAGCATTGTCTTGCAGGGTAAAGTGCACCCACACTGGGAATGCTTTGCCAGCGAAGCAATCTATAATCTCTGGGACAGGTAAAGGTGTGTGGAGCCAGGAAAGAGCTGCTGTCTCCTGCCAGCCCTGCCCCGACACTTGCTACTCCTTATCACACCCCCAGCACTGCTGACAACAATGTGGAGATGCCACAAACCCTGTCCCACCCCATGCTCAGATGCCACAAACCCCACCCCACCCTCAGATGTCACCTCTCAGATACCCTTAAAGAGGAGCCGGGAGGCTCCTCCAGACGTCTCCTTTCAGCCTGCAGCCCCTAGATAACCCGGATAGGCTCGTCCAAAGCGGAGGTGGCTGGTGCAGAGCACTCAACCTGCAGCTCTCAAGGGCTGGGCAAATGCATCCATGCTTTCCAGCCCCTGGCACTGCTCAGGGAAGGTGTTCCTGTGGCCACGGAGCGACCCTCACTCACCGTCACCGTGCGGGAGCAGAGGGCTTTGGGCTAGAAGTGCACCACCCTTGGGTCCAGATCAGCAACGCTGCTCACGCTGGAGAGGCATGAAGAGGGTCGGAGCAATCACAACCCTTTATATTTCCTCGGTCCGACAGGCTAATGCTGTCCCAAGTGCAAAGGTAGCAGGGAAGAAATGACCGCGATATCGGCCTGGGAGGGAAAAGCCTCAGATTAGGCAAGACCTCTCCTAATCAGCTGTGGCCCTGGGTCCAGGCTCAGCCGAAACGAAAGAGAAGCTAATGCCTTGGAGGAATAAATCCTTTTTCCCCTTGATTGCGTATCACAGCTGGGGGAGTTGGCTGCTATCAGCGCTGGGTGCAGCCGGGTCCGCCCCTGCCATGCCATGGACAATCAGACTTTGGAGCTCACCAGACCCTTGCCTGTGCCAGGGACACCTCGGGGACAGCCCAGCCCCACACAACACCCCATAAAGCGTGTGGCTCAGCTTTGAAACCGCTGGGTGCTTCTCTACACTAAAACTGGCGCTGTCAGGCCTGAGGTGACGGGCAGCGGGTGCCTGGTGCTGAGTTTGCTGCCGGTGTCAGAGATGGAGCTGGCATCGAGTGGCACGAGCAAAGCCCAGGCCGCTCAGGGACAGCCCCATCACCCTCCCCTGCACCATTTCAGGATGCAGATTTCAGCGTAGGCTCGGGCTGCAGGGAGGTTCTTCCCCAGGATGATGCTGCCGCATCCACCCACGTTCAAATCCCAGGCGAAGGGTGGAAAAATAAACCACCATGAAGTCATCTGAGTGTCCCTGAACAAGAGCAGATATTCTGAGCCCATAAACCCCAGCTCTTTTTTTTAGACACTTAAACTACCTCCAGAAAGATGCCACTGCTCGCAGCATCCACTGCGACTTGGGGGACACACAGGCTGGACCAGTGAGTGGTCAAGGGCTTTCCCAGCCACTGGTGGGCACACAGACAGGATGGACAGACATCCCTCTCCTGCTTCACCCCAGCATCTTTTCAAACTCAAAAAGCTCCCCCCACCTGCTGGTTTAAAAGCAAAGTGCTCCCTTTGCAACACCCCACCACCCCCACGATGGCCACATCC
Organism: Jacana jacana; assembly: GCA_013400555.1. NCBI lineage: Eukaryota > Metazoa > Chordata > Aves > Charadriiformes > Jacanidae > Jacana > Jacana jacana. The sequence continues at coordinate 179,668 of VZTM01016087.1, read as the reverse complement.
TTCTCAACAGGGTTGGATTTGAAAGCAAAACTCATCATACACAAAAATTGCTGAAAAACCCTTAAGATCATAGAATGGCCCAGGCCAGAAGGGACCTCTAGGGTGATATAGTCCAACCTCCCCGCAGTCAGCAGGGACACCCCCAACTAGACCAGGTTGCCCAGGGCCTCCTCGAGCCTCCCCTTGAATATCTCCAGGGAAGGGGCCTTAACCATCTCCTCGGGCAACCTGTCCCAGTGCTCCACCACCCTCATGGTAAAGAACTTATTCCTAATATCCAACCTAAATCTGCTCTTCTCGAGTTTGAAGCCATTAAGATGTCAAATTGCTGAAGCTACAGCAGCTCCTGCCCTCAAGAGATGCAAGAGCCTTCACCCAACCACAGATGCATGGAGAAGAGCCCGCTTGCAACCTCCTCCCTGTCCTCCAGGAGCACCAGGGACCTCACTGCCCAGTGCAGGGGCCAGGGGACACTGGAACACACAACACCACGGAGCCGTGTCCTTGGCCACCCACTCCAGTGACCGTGGGCTGAACGGGCTGTGGAACAAAGAGTGCCAGAGCAAACCCCAGCCCCACACATCCTCACCTCTGGCTCCATGGAAGTGCCAGCCTGGCCATGCTGTCCCCCTCCCCGGGGTGGGGAATGAGTTAATATTTATTTATTAGGAGGAAGTAAGTGATAGTCAAAACCAGCCAGCCCAGCAGAAGAGGCAGAGGTACCCAATACAGGGCCAGTTTAAAGGTTTTGCTGGGACTGTGACACACAGAACTAGAGGTTTCCAAACGACCCTGGTAACGAAGGACTCTGGGGAACGGGCTCTGCCTCCGTGTGAACACACGGCCTCCATCCCTCTGCTGCTGCAGGAAGGAGCCAAGCGTCTGCAGAGCCCCATCCTGTGGCCAGGATGGGAGACCTGCACGAATGCTGCTCTCATCCAGCCTGGTCTTGCAGGGTGGCACCAACCTTTCCAGTTCCTGAAATTAAAAGCATCCTTCTGCAGAGAAGAGAAAGGAAATCCTTCTGTAGCACAGAGATGTTTGGGATAAAGCGACTCCCACTCACTGAAATGGCTCAAGCTCCCATCTGGCAGGATCCACACCAGCACTGAGAGGTTTCTTTTCCTCCCCCCCAGCAGGAGGATCGCCCTTTCCTACTGCCAAGCTCAGTTCTTGTCTGCCTTTAGCAAACCCAAAGGGCTTTTCCTCAAGTTTCACTCCTCCCAGCGTTCCACCAGATTCAGGCAAAGAGAACACCCCCTTGTATTCCCCACGGTCAATGAACCCCACAAACACAGCCCCACGTCCCCACCCAGATGCTCTTCAAACCCCCAGGCTGCAGCCAGAGCCCCACCACGTGCCCAACACCCTCAAGGGCTTGGAGCACCCGGACACACACACGTGCAGACACCACACACACGTACACACACGTGGGTGCAGTTGTGTTTACAGGTGCAGAGCGTGTTCCCGCGCTGACCCAGCCCAGCTCCACAACCAGACACACAAATACCATAAACCAGCAGCGTTCTTTCAACAAAAAAAAAACCAAAAAAAAATATTTATTAGCTCATTAAAGTGACCTGTCGCTGCTGCTGCTGCCAGATCAAGTTTGTAGAAACCCCAACACTTCAAGCACCCGCCTCCTTCCAGCCGGCACCAGCCTGAAACGGCTGCGGCCGCACAGCACGTGTCTGCCCTGCAACGGGACCAGACGAGACTGGGAGCGAGTCGAGCGGTGGAAGGAGTAACTGGGGCAGGGAGTGCCACCACCCCGTTAGGGAAGGGCTGCTGGAAGCCAGTGGGGAGGGCACGGCAGCACCCAGCTCCCCTGGGATGAGGTGCCTGGCAAGATGCTGGGGACCAGTAGGGTCACACCTGTGCGACCAGTAGGGTCAAACCAGTGTGAGCTCCTCCTGGCGCTGCTGTTCAGCTCCTCTCCACACATTCAACAGCATATCCCAGCCTTACAGCACCGTCTTCACAACCAAAGGGCTTTGTTTATAAAAATCCCAAAGAATAGCTTTTTTTCTGGAGAAAACTAGAAAGAGACCCTAAATCCTCAGAAGTTACAGCTCTTCCCGGCCCCTCTGGGTTACTCTCTCCCTGCACCCTCCCCAGGGGGACCCAGGTGACCCACCATGGCTTGTTTCCACCACCCAAAGCCAGCATCTCACCAGGACCCAACCTCTTGGTGCCAGGCAGACCCTCTCCCCGGTTCCCATGACCGCACGCACCCCACGGATAACCCGCTCTCGGCATCCCCAGGGACAGGGAGCAGCTGGTTCCCTGACACCTCCCACCAGTTCACACCAGAGCCCTGGGAGGCCGGATCGGTGCCAGCTCAGCATTTTGCCTGCTTCTCCTTTCACAAACGCCTTCTCCCTGCCCTGCTCCTGCTGGCTCCTCTAACTGATGCTGCTCCAGCTACGCCTGAAGATGAGGCAGGGCTGACGACCTAGAATGGAATCATTATTCCAAGAGAACAGGGGAGAAAAGCTTTATAAAAAAATAAGCTGTTTTGTTTTTCTCCTCCTCCAAACAGGGTGGAGCATTTTTGCCTTTTCCTTCTCTGGGCATATCTTTCCTCCCCTTTCTTCCCTGTGACCTGAACCTCCTCATTATGGAGGTGAGCTGCTCTGAGTCTCGTTAACCCGTGCCCCTCATTACACCGCTCCTCATCCCGTAGCGCAGCCAGAGAGAAGGCAGTTCCACCCAGAGCGGCACGGCCAGCGTCCCTCCAGGCAAGTCCCCCCTTTCACTTTTGCTCTGCCTCGTCGGCCACTGCGGTCACCTCAATGGCGGCGGTGGCGTGCTCATCCCCGGTGGCCTCGGTGGCACCAGACGGGACAGTCACGACCGTGCTCCCACCAGGAGCCATTTGTGTCACGTTCTGGATGGTGGTGCCAAGTCCTGGCAGCGTCAGCAGCTGGAAGGGGCTCACCACCTTCACAACCGTGCTGCCGTCCTGCACCGCCGCCGTGCTCAGCACCGTCAGGTTGGAAGCGTCCGGGTGGATCTCCACCGTTCCGGGGAAGGTGGAGCCGGAGGAGGCCAGTACCGTGTACCCTCCCAACAGCGGGGAGGCCGGGGAGCTGGCGGTGGGAGGCTGGGACGGGCTTTTCCCCAGCACCGAGGGCGGGAGGGCTGAGACCACTTTGCCAAGAGGGAGGTTGGCAAGCTGGGAGACGGGCATGCTGGGGGTGACCGCAAGCTGCGCTGGCTGGGACAGGACTTGGGAGGTGATGGCAGCCGGTCCAGAGGTGGCCCTGGTCAGCCTGGGACGTTTTAAAGGCGTGGGGACAGAGACGGGCGTGAGGGTCATCAGGACGTTGTTGAGGTGCTGCGATTTGTGCTTCAGCTCCTTCGCTCGCTTGCGGTGCTCGTCACACTGCTGCTCCAGAGCTGGAGAGAGAAGAAGGTCAGCTCAGACCCAGGACAAGCTTCTCAGGGACAGCAGAGCAGCTGCAGCCAGTCCCACCACAGCTGATGCAGCGTCTACCAGCTTTAACCCAAACTCCACTTTCTTACACAAGAAGGTGCTGGCAGTGGTGAGACGTGCCAGAGCAGCAGCGTGCCTCAGGGACATACCTGCCAAATCCCGCGTGTACTGCTCCCTCGAGCGATCCATCTGACACTTGTGGCTGGCCAGGACCTTCTTGACCAGATCCAGCATACCAAAGTTCTGGACTATGTTGTTGAGTAAAACAGCATCTTAAAAACAAGACACAGATGTTTGAGGAAGCAAAAAAAAATAAATGCCTACACCAAGTATTTATAACTCGGTAAAAAGCATTACGACAGCCAACACGTTCAGCTGAGACAGGCAAAATCTGCAGGAGGGTAACACAAGAGGCTGGGGAAGAGAAAAAGACAGAAGTCATGAAAAAGTGCAAGAAGTTACTAGCATATCAACAGTCCTCTCCTGCTTAGCAGAGGTGATAAGGTGTCTGCTGGCACAGTGGCTGGTTGCTGCTGGATCGTTATTTGATGGCCTAAATTCCACCTCTCTTCCTGAGCCAAGTGTTTGTCCAGACCCCAGAGCCAGCAAACAGGAAGCCCCAGGCACAGGGAATTGGAGAACTGAGGCCACCAGAAACATCCCAGAACAGAGCTGAGAGCCTGCCAGGGAGCAGCCAGAAATGAGATTTACTTATGATTAAATATGACCCTATAGCACCATGCAGATATCCCTAAGGAGACAAAAAAAACCTATGAACTATCCACAAGGCCATCTCCATCCTGAGATACCTCTGAGCACCCAGGTCCTTACCACCCAGCTGCAGCGGGGGATCCTGTGCTCGCTGCTGCAAGCCCTTCATGGTCTCCTCTAGCTCCTGGTGGAACTCATGGATTACTTCTTCCAGAAGCCCCGTGTCGTTCAGGCTTTGCCAGAAAGCAAAAGTGTCATCTGGAGAAAGACAAAGTGAGGGAGAACCTCAAAATCTTCAGAGGGGGTTTTAGTGGTGACTTCCTCTGGGGTCCCCACCTGGCCCCTAACAAGGGTGAAGCCCTGTGGGGTGTAGGCACAGGGGGCTGGGGCAGAGCCCACCCACAGCGTGTACCTGAGGGAGGGGGCAGCTGGAAAAGAACTTGCTGTCCCCATCCTGTGTCACATACAACAGGGCACTGATGCTACAAGAAAAGACCATTGCTCAGAGCAAACAGAGGAGCAAGAAGGATTTTATGACCCCTCTGATTTATTTTGCTTTCATCCTGGAGCCACAGCAATAAGCTAGGCCGACGCTTTGGCATCTTGGCACTTAGAACAACTTCATCCCAAGACGATGCTGCGGTCAGACCGCACGCAGGCAGGATACAACGCGGTGCTACGGGCCAGGGGAACTGACAAATAAATAATCCCGGTGGAAGCCCAAGCAGGGCTGCTCCAGCAAGGAGGAAGCTCCTCATTCTTGCTGTTTCCCCCTTTCCCTTCACCTCCATCCTCCGCCCTGGGTGCGCTCAGGCCAGCGGCATCCCAAGCCGTACCGCCGATGCTGGTGCTCCAATCGCTGGCCTCCTCGCACGTTTCTATGGTGATTGTAGCCGGGGATCCGTTCACTGCAGCCAACAGCAAAACAGGAAAAAAAGAGGAAAAAAAATTCCAACATAAACAAAGTCCTAATTTTTAGTTTCTTCCTGTATTTTCCACAGGCTGTTTCGGAGGAAAGCGCTCCCTTGCTGCGTTTCTGCAACTTCTCCTTTTCATCGCCCAGGAACACTGCTCTGCGACCGCAGCCCTGGGAGCTGAAGGGAGAGCCACCCGAGCAGGCAGTGAAGCCACAGGCAGCTGCTGTGCCAGCAGTACTTATTTGTCCACACTGGAGTGCAATACCCCAGGGATCGCTTCTGCAACGCTTGCTCAAGAGCAGCGGCTCCCTCCTGTTCCCTCCCCACACACACACTAGTGCTGCTGAGGGCAAAAGTCAAACAGATTTAGAGAGTCAGAGTTTTTTTGGCAATCCTGTTTTTGACCAGCTCACAGTTTTTTGCAGGACTGGGATGGCTGGAGAGTTTCTAAAGCCTCAAAGGGGAGGGCACTCCCCCTGCTGCACAGGGATGAAGGGGGGCTCCCTCCCTTTTTCCAGCTCTGCCCAAACTCAGAGGTTTTGTTACCATAGAGCCAGGGAACCAGCATCACTGGAGCTGTGACCAGGAGCAGGATGAATGGGAACATGGTCTGAGACCCACGGTGCTGCACGGAGTGTTTGTAATCACAGAATCCTTCAGGCTGGAAGAGACCCTTGGGATCGTTGAGTCCAACCATCAGCCCCACTCTACAAAGTTCTCCCCTACACCAGATCCCCCAACACCACATCTAATCTACTCTGAAACACAGTCAGGGATGGGGACTCCATCCCCTCCCTGGGCAGCCCATTCCAGGCTCTGACCACTCTTGCTGGGAAGAATCCTTTCCTCATGTCCAGCCTAACCCTACCCTGCTGCAGCTTGCAGCCATTCCCTCTCCTTCTATCGCTGATTCCCTGTGAGAAGAGACCAGCACCAATATCTCTACAATGCCCTTTCAAGCAGTTGTAGGGCGTGATGAGGTCTCCCCTCAGCCTCATCTTCCTCAAACTCAACAGTCCCAGCTCCCTCAATCATTCCTCATAACATTTATGCCCCAGGCCCTTCCCCAGCTCCGTGTCCCTTCTCTGCACTCGCTCCAGCCCCTCCAGAACTACATACACCAGTTAAGTAAAAAAAACCAAACATAAATCTGCTCTATCTAGTTCTCTTTCATCAGCAAACCTAATAACTTGGCCAGGGAGCCTTAAATGAAAATCCTTAAATTATTCTAGGAGCAGTTAAGTTAGAGCTGGGAGGAGGAGGAAGGACTCCTGCCCTGGCACCCCGTGCAGCAGAAGCCGAGCTGATCCCTGTCTCCAGGGACGAGCCCTGTGGACACTGCCCAGCCAGCAGCAAGGCCAGAAGGGAACTTATATCCAGCAACGACTACAGTTTTCTTACAGATTACTTACAGCCTTCTGCTTCAACAACACAGCTTGGGGTAAGGCAGGAGGCCAGAAGGGTCCTGCAGCGTTCCAGAGAACTAGGTGAGTTATTGCATCTCTGCCAAAATGCTCCAACAACAACTCTGCCTAACTCTGCCACTGGAAATCCCACAACAGAGACGGGAGAGAAAGCAGAGGATAAAACAACCCACAAAGCCAAAAGGAGAAGCAGCTGTAAGGGGTGCTGGAAATGTGGCATTTGTTGTGATTTAATCAAAGCCCCCATTTAGGGTGCAAGGAACGGCCGGACGTACCATCCGCAGGAGCGGGAGTTAGAGGGATGTACTCTGTCGATGTCTGGCTGGTCAAGGACACCCTGGCTCCAGTCAGGTCGATTTTGGTGCTCCGGCAGGTGTTGGAACAGACCTTTGTATGCTGGTAGAAATCCAGCTCTCCTGAGTCCATGATCTTCCTGCAAGACAGGGAGCAAGCACAGGGATGTCAGCAGGAGCAGGGAGCTCCGAGACGCAGCTCCTGGCAGCCTCCACCCTGAAACTTCTCCAAGCTTCAGATAAAAAACAAGAGCCAGGAAAGCAGGCAGAGGCAACAGCCTGAGCTTCCCTCAACAAATCCCCCCGTATCCTGACCTGAGAGACAGCATTAACTAAGAATTAATTAAAACAGCATCCACAGCCTGGCTCTGTACTGGCCACAGAGTCCAGCCACCACGCAGCACTCCAGTGGTGGTAAAGCCTTTCAGGAGGCTGGGACAGGGAAGAAAAAGCCCCTTGTGTTGTAGCTGCAGAAAGGACTGGAGCAGGTTCAGTTTGTGACCACTTCCCTGCCACATCCCTCTTCCTCCTGCAGGATGGAGGAGGGGGAGCAGGACTTCAGCCCTCTGAAAAGGTTCCTCTCCAAGCACAACCCAGAGAGAATAAATTTCCTTCGTTTAAGAAAGGAAGACCTTTTCTTCTCCACTGGAGCACTCCACTTGGTCTGCGAGGCTCAGGAGACACATAAGCTTTTCCTGAAGATGTATCCCTGTACCTTGAGAAGCATCACGACAAACCACACTGCTCTCAGCAGATCTTCTGCTGGCTAGAGGCCTTCAGAGAACATGTACCATTTAGAACCCAAACACTGCAATTCCTGTAAGGGCAGTGAGTGGGGAGAGCTTTTGCCTGGATCCCAGGCCATGCTCCCATGCATCACCATGAGGCTGTTCAGGGTCCTCCTCCCTGGGATCCTCTGGTCTGCTCTGAGGACCTTTGTGTGAGCAACACGCTCCTACTCCAGGTGTGCCCACACATGTGTGGAGCTCCCCACAGTAATGGCAGAGACACCTCATCCTGCTGCTCTCCCACTTTCTAACAGGCAACACTTGGCCTCCAGACAAGCCAGTCCCACCTCTCTGAGCAGGCTCTTCTGCATGGGTGTCTGTAATTTCAAGTAGGAACCCTTTCTGGGACTGATTAACTTCTCATTCATTGAGAAGTAAGGAGAAGGTCCCAGTCAGGTCCCACCAGCAGCACCCAGCAGAAGGGTCAGCTGAAGTCTCAGTCCAGCCTCTTGCTTCCCCCCCTTTTTAACTCTACACCTCAAAATGAGGTGGGGCATAACCCTATTTATAAACTAAAAGAAGGAAACTCAGCCTGAGCAAAAGGGGATTGCAACATCACAACCCAGTCTAAGCACAGTCTCCCAAGCATCCCTGGGCTTTACTGGTCAACAGCAACCTGAGCTCTCGTGGGCTGCTGGACTTCCCTTCACGTGTTCCTCGTGAAGTTCTTTTGGTTTTTTCCTTTCAAAGACCTGCCTTGCCAAAGCATAAGCCTATTATGCAAAATCTACGTGGAGCAAGAGCCACATAGAAGGAATATGGGAGACGCCTGCATTGAAGCAGAAGAATGCAGGCAGAGACAATGTCACCCTGTGAAAAGAGCACAAAACCACTGACAGTTCCCGAGTGCTTTATCCTGCCTACAGGCAGAGACAGATTTTAATTAAATCACAGTCTTGGGCTGCTGTTCAAGACCATAGAAGATTTAAATTACCATAGTTAAGACCAGGGAAGGGAAATGCTTACACAAATAAGCTTTAAATAAGTCCTTGAGAAAAAAAATCCCCTCAAACCAACAACCAATGTGAAGCAGACATGCTACAGGGGGCTGAGACTGCAATGATGCAACGATGACCAGACTGACTTCCATTTGGTAGGTAGCACTGAGAACCCACAGACAGCATGGCCTGGCCAGCAGTAGCCATTAAAATTTGCACCGACCTTATGGTAGCTGGGAACTCGATGTGGTTCAAGTCCTAAAAGGATGAGGGAAACGTTTCTTGCCCCAAATTATTCTCTAGGCACAAAGACAAAGCCAGTGGACAGACTATGTTTGGGGCCAGGCTGGTAAGACAAGCATTCAGTGGTACATTCGCTCTCTCAGCCACGGCACCAGCATGTCAAAGGCCCCCCACCATGGTCCCCAAGAAAGAAGAAGTCTCCACTGTTGCTCTGCAGGTACAAACAAAGAGACTAACCGGAGCATGATCCCGTTCATCCGGATCGCCCGCTTCCAATCCTTCAGGGTCGACTTGCCCGCCAAGTGGACAAACTCCTTGGGACTGATGAGGTGATCGTCAAACTGCAAGAGGCAGAAGTGCAACACCAGTGTGACCAGCCACAAAACCACGGGAGCGTGACCCACGAGTGTGACTCAAGCAGCGGAGCCAGGTTGCCCAGGTGGCACTTCCCAGCGCCCAGCAGCAGGGCTGCACCACAGCCTCAAGGCGCTGTTTAAAGAGCAGCACCAGAGCAGATGGCTGGTACACACTTCTCCAACCTGAGAGAACACTGACCAAGTTCAAAAAAACCCACTGAAGCCAAATATTGCTTTCAGGGTTGGTTAACAGCTGCTGAAAGCCAAGGGTAGGGGGGTGTGAACAGCACAGAGGAGTTTGTTAAATGCCCAGCCCAGGTTGGGAAAACACACCTATAGCTTGTTCAAACTCTCCTCAACAGCAGCGAGCTGCCAGCACTCCCACTAGGGAGCAGACTCACGAGAGCCCACAGGGACGCTCTGGTCCAGGGGCACACCACGCCCTGCACAAACTGGGGAAGGAGAAGCCCATCTGGTCTTTGACCTCCTGCTACCGAGCCCAGCCATTGGTATCAGGGAAACCTCTGGCCTCTCTCACAGCACACACCCATTTCTGCCGAAAACCAGCTTTAGGGAGTTGGCACACGCTGGATCAGAGACAGCTCTTCCCCCTTCCTTTATTGTCCTCCACACCCAGCTGTGCCTGAACCCACACGCTGAGCTAAAAGCAACCTGCAGAATCAGGCAGCCCCCTAAAAAGCTGCTTTACAGCCCATCTCTAAAAGGATTGCCCAAGTCCAGGTCTCTTCCTTTCAGTGCCCACATTGGTCAGCATAGAGCTGACTCCCCATTACTGCAGGAGAAACTGCTTCTCTGAACAAGTACATGGGCTCTGGTGAAAAGACAGGACTGGTTTTGGGCAGCAGCAGCAGCATTATCTGTGGCAGTACCTGTCCTCCCCCCTCAGGGGTGGAAAAGACCATCTTCTCCTACAAAGAGCGAGGACCATCTTTTGGAAAACTCTCTTGCAACAGAGCCCAGAGGAGACTCAGCAGGATGTTGTTTAGTTCATGTACAGTGTCAGTGATGGCTTATGATAACATCACTCGTGTTACATTCCTGAATTCATGCAAATTGTAACCATGAATTACCCAGGACACAGTAAAAGCTCCTCAGTAAGTCCCCATCAATACATTTCTCAACAAATTCTCAACTTTCAAATGGAGCAGACACTGTAAGAGCCTGGATTTCTCAAACTCTCCAATAATGCAGTTAAATTGAGGCAGCATCTCTCAAGCCAAGACTTCTCAACATGGCGGAAAAGACAAGTATCAGGTACCACAGTAGCAAGAAATTTCCTTCTCTCCCACCACGATGTGGTTTTAATGCAAAGCAGCTTATCAAAGCTCATCAAAACCAGGACAAGCCAGGTGAGCCCACGATGTGGGCACAGGAAGGCGTGAATCCGGCCTTGCAGCCCTTTACTCTCACCTGCACACACTTCACGTTGATCCCTGGGCACACAAACTTTCTCCAGATGAGGTTGGCTTTGCTGTCCCCGCAGGTGATGGGGTAGACAATCTCTGCCTCCAAACTGTCCTCGTCTTCAGCCATCTTCACTTCTCACAGGGAACAGAGGAGGGGACAGATCAAAAAGAAACGTGAGTCGCAGCCCCCGGCTCCCCACCCGAGGCACATCTGATCCCAAGGGTCTCTTCCAACCTAAATGATTCTATGATTCCATGTGTGGGGGTAAAGCACTTCTGAAGCTGAGGATTTGAAAATGTGTAGATAAAACAGGGTGGGGTGTGTTGGGGTTTGCCCTTTGCTACTAAAGCATCCAACCACCCCCATTTCTCAGGCCAAACAGCGCAAGCAGATGTATACCAGCTGCAGCTAAGTGCACAAAATCTGAGAATTCAGCAGTCAAGGCTGAAAAAACAAAATCAATTCCTGATAAAAATGAAAGGAATGATGTTGTTCAGGTGTCATTCACCTTTGGTTTTAGAGCAGAACTGTTTTTCAGGTAGCTCCTTCATTTTTACTCATAACCAAAGCCTGTGAGTTCGCTGCAAAACCAATGTCCTCACCGCAAGCTGGAAGGGCGGAAGCCAGCGTTGGCCCAACACAAGGTCTCATCCTGCACCAGGAGAGGGCAGCAGCAGCCCAGCCAGCAGCCACCAGCTCCTTTCCCATCACCCAGTCCTTTCAGCTCACTGGGCTGCCCTGGATACTGGGGTGAGCATCCCTGCATGCTGGGGTGAGCATCCCTGGGGCCAGCTGGGTGCCCCACACAGCAGTGGCTGGACCTTCTCAGCCAGCAGCGGTGCAAGGTTGTGCCACATTTGGGTGGTGGAGCTGGTACAACTCAAATGAGGGGCTACAGCACGGGCTGAACCTACCTAGGACTGCTTCCTTCAGGTGTGTGGAGGCTGTAAAAGCAGCAGCAGCTGCAGCAGCTGCATTTTCGGTCTCCAGCGTGTCCTCATTTATGTCACCACTGGTAAGAGAGGCAGAGAGGCAGAGTTAAGCCATGTGAATGTGCCACCCCTACAACCACTGCCCCGTGAAGGTATCGCTTCTGAAGTCACTTGGACTACATTTTCCCACAAGAGCTGAAAGTCAGCTCTGGTTTTGAGAGGCCCAGCTCATTTTTTCCATGCACAGAGCCCCCCCCCAAGCAGGCAGGCCAGCCCGCTGCCAGCTCTGCCTCGCCTCTTTGAATCCCATCCCCATGGAGCTGCCTCCGGCACAGCCTGTGCTGGGGAGCTGGCGAGGAGGGATGCTGTCAGCACGGCCCTTCGCTCAGAAGTTGCTGCCAGCCTCTGGCAGCTTTGCCTGAGAAGATTTCCCCAGGAAAAACATGTGTGGAACATGCTGCTGCTGTCTGGGTGATGGGACTGGCTGAATCCCCTGGTATGTGGGATGCTCCCAGAGAGCAGGACCTCACAGAGCCACAAACATGCTACAAAGGAGTTTGACAAACCCCAACAGCAGATCCATGAGCAGAGATAACATGACATGAGCTATAGATCCTCACCATCCCATCTCTGAGCCTCTCACAACTCCATATACCCATGACATTAACCAATAGCTGGATATTCAACTGCTTTTATCCAGCCCAGCCCAGAGATCTCCAGGTTCTCTTGGTGCTTTGCTGATGGAGACACCCAGCTGGTCCTGCTCAGCATCCACACCCTCACTATTGACCCATTCCAGCTCCCACTGTGGCCCCAGGCCCCTCTGACGAGCTCCAGAGCACGCTCCAAAGGGAAAGGCATTTAGGGCTGTGATGTGGGACACGCTCCTCACCCCCTCGGTTCCCATGTGAGGGAGGAAGGCTGTGCTGGTTCCCACATGGATCCAACCTGTGCACCAAGCCAGCTCAGGACCATTCCTGAGGGGGTTTAAGATGCACATTTGGTTTTAGTATTGAAGATGTCTAGTTACTGTAGCAGGCTTGTCCAGAAGCAGAGGTGGAAAACAGTCAACTTTTCACATACTTCAACACATAATCTCCTCAGAAAGACTTTAAGGAAGAAAAAACTTGAAATTTACCCCAGTTTGGTGGATTATAAGAATGGTCCTAGTGACTCGCTGGCAACCACACTTCCTACCCACAGTGCCACAGGGACAAGCAAATTCAAGAGCAACTGGTTTTTCCATCCTGGCCTCTTAACAGGCAGCTCCAGGGTGGAACTGCAGCTTCAAAGCATCCCTCCCCTGTTCAGCCGCAGGGCAGGTACCTGGTATGAGATAAGGGACCCGGCGTGGGCGGCAGCATGGCCTCACCGGCAGCACGGCCTCACTGGCTGAGTAACTCAGGAGATGCAGCAGCTCCAGAGAAGCAAGAGCTGAAGGCAGCCCCAGCTGTGGGAGAAAGGCACCACAGGACATCACGCTGCCTCTGCGGCTCGCAGCGACCAACCACCCCGACCCCTGGGAGGGCAAGGTGATGGATAACACCAAAGGTAAACTCAGAGCTAACGCATTTGCACACAGGGTGGCTCTTACAGAAGCAACCCTTCGACATGAGAAAAGGGGAAGAACTGTAACCTGTGTTTCTTCATCACTTGGCTGCTTGGTTCTTGCCTTTCTCCAGAGGCATCTGGAGAAAAGCCAGCGACATCAGTTCAGCAGGCTGCCAGGGCTGCGAGAGGCAGCAGCCACATCCCAACGTGCAAAGCCCAGATCTCTACAGCCTGGACTCTGATCTGCCTCCACCAGCCACCACACCAAAACCCTGACAACTCAAATAGAAAGACCCCAGCAGAAAGTCAGCACCTGAGATGCAGCTTCCTCCAGGACACCATTGCATCTGCACTGCTCCAAAAAACTGACTGAAAGGCATTACTGGGTTAGGAGAAATAATCCAGCCCACACCTTAAACCCCATCCTCCAGAGAAGAAAAAAAAAACAAACAAACTTCAACAGCTTGTATGAAAAATTCAAGCAACAAGTCTGGGTCTGCCATGGACACGTAACTGAAAGAAAACCACAGGAGAAGGTGAGTTCCTCCACACTGCTTCCCCCACCCCATTCCAGGGAAAGAGACTGAAGCAGATGCAGGAGAAAACTCAGTAACACCTTCCAAGCCCCATCGGTGCATCCCATCAAGCTGGTCCTGCCTTTGCTGGTTGCCATGACAAAGCCGGGGGAGGATGGCTCTCATCTTCCTCCCTGGGAGGATCCATAAACCAGATGGGAGGAATAGAGGAAAGTGCATGCTGATAAAGCAGCGGGCTTGTGCCTCCTTTCTCCTCCACTCCTGCCTTGCCTGGAAACTTCAGAGAGAAAAAAAGTCTCCACTAGAAACCTGTGCTGGGGATCCTGCTCAGAAACACAAGCACCCCATCAGAGCATCAAGTGTAAACCCCTTCCAATCCAGTCAACCTTAAAAACATGGGAACTAATTAACTCTTAATCATTGATTGTGTAATTTTTTTTTAATAGCAAAATCGTACCCAAAGGAGCCCTAGAAAAAGGCACCAACCCCCAAGCTGAGTCTGGCCGTGACCTCAGCCTTGTGGTTTTGAAGTGGGACATCAGCCCAGTTCAAAGCTGGCTTCCCGTGCATCAGCGACTGAGCTGGAGCTGAGGAATCCCAGCCCTGGCTCGCACCAGCTGGGGCTGCAAAGGGAAAACAGAGGGAGAGGGAGCCAGCACCGCTCTGGCATCTCCCCAAGAGGAGCAGGGCCCTGTGGAGGCAGCCATCCAAGGCTACAGAGAGACCACAGGTGGCTCGTGCTGCCACACACCACCAGCCCCACTGCCCTGCTCAGCAAGGGGAGTCACAGCACCAGGCACGGCAGGAGTCAGGAGGGTTTTGCTCCATGAGCCCGAGATCCATGTCTTTCCCATCAATCTGCTGCCCTCCTGGAGCATGTGGGAGCGAGGAGCCTGCCCACCAGCCCTTCTCCAGAGAGCTGCATGGAAAACCCTCAGGGCATCTCCTAATGCCTGCTAAGATATGCTCCCCTAGTAGCTGTAACTAAATGGAAATCATCTTCTCTCCACTGTGTAGAGCTGTCCTGCTCCTGACCACCCAGGGGACACAGCGAGGATAAAAAAAGGTTTCCAATGAAAAATAGAAGGGGAAGTAAGAACAAAAAGAACCCAAACCACTTAAGCCAGCCTCTGCCACGATCCGTGCTCCCAGACAACACCACGCTGCTCCGTGTGGGGCTGCAAGGGCTCAGAGCAACAATAAAACCAAAAAATGTTCTGCTTCCACGAAAAGCCACATCCCAACTTTCACATGTGGCTTCTTCCCCATGGAGGGAGCTAAGGAAGTCACCAAGGGCCAGAAAGCAGGAGGAGTGAAGCCTTTTGTCCCACCATCTCCCACCCTTTTAGGAATGTAAAAGGCTCTCTGAAGTGTTTGCAGACCCAGGATGTGAAGGAGGAACGAGCAGCTCCTGCCCGTGGTGTCCCCACAGCCTGTCCCCTGCCATAATTTCATCTGTTAATGAGTTATATATGAGTTACAGCAGAACAGGGGGGACAGTGCCCATGCTCTAATGTAAAAGCTGTGCCTTGCTGCCCTGCTCCCAGCCACAGGGACCTGACACAGAAATCACAGGGCTTGTTTGACAAAAGGAGCCAAAAGTTTCCTTCTTGTGGACAGCAATTAACAGCCACTTGCTACAAGCTTGTTTGCAGTGCAGGGGCTTCTGGATCAGACCAGCCTGCCTGAATCCAGCTCCAGGCATAAACTTGGGATTGTCTGCCCACCGAAAGTGCAAAGCACTGAAAAAGCTCTGGGCACCGTCCCAGGAAAGGCTGGGATAAAATAAAGCAAAGAGCCCACAGTTACACGAGCCTTCAAGGTACCAGCCAGGCCCTTTGGCCACAGAAGCAAGGACTTGGCCAACCTGCAGCTGAACAGACCAGACCTGAACAAACAGCAGCCCCGGATCTGAAATGCCAACAAGGCCGAAACCGGGCACAGCAGCAGGACCTTAAAGATCAGACACAGTCGCTCTGGGTTTTTTGCCTCTCCATCCAATGCTACGTGGTTTGAAGGCCACCTCTTTCACAAGCTGTCACTGGCAGAGGAGGTTCCTGCAGAGCTCTGCTGAAAGTCACAGCCCCAAACCCGCCTTGGGAAGGAGAGCTCTGTGGCACCGTGCTCACCATCCTGCAGACGGAGACTCGTCTCCTAGAGGTATGCAGCTTAATGAAGCAAACGTGAACTAAGCAGCATAAAACCACGTTGATTTAACTTCTGGAGTCCTGTTCCAACTGGATTCGTAACCATTCCAATATCCACATCCTCTCAGAAGAGATGGTTTTGTCTGGGGCTTTGTTGGTTTGGGTTTTTTTCCCCCCCCTCCATACAAAACACAGATTATTGCATCGCTTTTCATTCTGGGTAACACCAGCTTAAAACCATCAGTGGCAACTCAGATTTAACAGAAAAAGCCCCTGTAAGCTCAGAGCTGCAGAGCCCACAGCTCTGGGTATGGTCCAGGGGGCATCAGCGAGGACCTAATGAGGAACCAGAGATTGCCCAGGCATCACCGAGGTCCCCACCGTGAGAAGTGAGGCAGGAGTAAGTAGCGGGTGATTAAATACACCCAGCCCAGATGACCACGACCATGGGTGGGAAGTTTTCCAGCCCATCACCTCAGTGTACACCAACCCCACCTCTTACCCATGCTGGGACAGGTTGGTGGTGACCAGCACCGTTTTCACCTCCTCCACGCCGCCTCCATCCACCGCCCCATCGGGTGTCGTCACCACCACCACCTCCTCCATGTGAACGCTGACATCCGGAGTGGCCATCGCGAGGCAGGAGTGGGCAGCAACGGGCAGGCAGGCAGGAGAACCCTTGGTCACCAGCTGCCTGCAGAGAAGCGAGGAGAAGCCCCATGTCAAAAGGTCTCCCTGCTAAAATTGGTCAGGGAAAGACCACCAGTGTGGTGGGAACAAGGAGAGAGGGGGTTGCAGGGAAACCACAGGAGAAAGGGATTAGTAAAATCCCAACAGCTCCATCCCAAGAGGAGGGATGAGGGGAGGCTCATAACCCAACACACGCTCTGCAGGCTGGGTGAGGGTGATGGGCACAGGGAGAGGCAAGAGGCGGGGAGGGAACGAGAGACAGTGGTGAGGGGAAGAGTGGGAAGCAACAAACCAGCCCCAGCATTCACCAACACCTCCATGAAGATACCCAGTTTGAAGGTGCATTTCCTAACGAGTTTCAGATTATCTCAGAAGGATTTCACGCTGCTGAAGGAGCTCATCGCTGTCTCCTCCACAGCAGCAACGGGGACTCTCCCCTCCTCCTCCAAAGTCACACACAGAAAAATCAAATTAAAGAAGTACTTCAAGCCTGCAGAAACAAAGTGACATCTGAAAACGATTTCAAAGTGTGTGTCTCTAATAAACCAGCAATAGTTTTAAGACAACACTTAAAACCGACTTCGGTGCCCACCCCTGCAAAAGCCAGGGTTTCACATGGAAGCAGCAGCCTAGGAAAAACCCCAACTCCAGTGAAAGGAGGGCACCAGGAACCCGTGCACCTTTATGCTCTCACGGTCTATCACACCCCCAGCAGCTCCAGCCTCCGTGCCCAGAGCACAATGTCCCTCAAGGGAGAAAGCCCCGGTCCCTCAGGGACACCCACCTCTCCTGCCAGCTCACCCCCTGGGCCTGCTTGCCCAAGGGTTTCAGATAACTGTAGAATTAAAAGCAGTTTTGAGCCATCCAAGCACCAGTAGAGGAGAAGCTGGAAAAGGAAATATCTATTCTTTACTAACAGGCACATACGTGCATGCAGACATGTTCTCCAACCACCTCTGCTATCGTCACTGTTAGAACACAGCAATAAAACTAACATCCACTATTGAGAGCCATGAAACTGATTGTAAATCGGCTTCTGATAAGATCTCTGGTCCTGTCCCAGGAAGGAACCAGGTCTGCACTTCCCTCTGGTGCCTGGGCACCAACGCCCAGGTGTGCAAAGTGACCGGGGTGACCACAAAGCGTCTCCTGCAGGAGCTACAGCACTAGCACAGTCTGCACAGAGGTGTAAGGGTGTGAGATGTGCCAGCACCCCCCGTGCCAAGCTCCTCTGGAGTCCTCAGAGCACGATGAAGGAGCTTGGCCACCCTCAGAGCCCTGCGCTGACCCAACGTGCCTGACCTCGCTCTGCAACACCATTCTGGCCCTGCAGAAACACCCACCCAGCGAGATGATCCACCAGGTCCATCCAAGCCGAGTGGCTGAAGGTGGCCAGATCCCTGAGACACAGCCCAGAGCAAAGTCACCAACAGGTTTTTGGAGCAGGACAGACTGAGAAATGGGAGGGTTTGCTAAAAGCCAGCATTTTAGCACTGGCAGAATCGGGCAGAGCTGCAGCTCCTGAGCCACACACCCCCTCCCTGTCCCCCTCACTCCTCCACAGGGATGGCAGCACCCTGTGGGACCCTCCATCTTTATTGGGATAAAACCCACTGGGTGCTGCGTGTCGGTGACAGGAGACAACACGTGAGGCAGGACGCCCAGCTGCATGGTTTTTACTTGGCTGCTCCATCCCTACCCCTGCTCTGGGCTAAAACCCTTCTTGCAGCATTAGCCTCACCCAGGATGGACTCTGCCCCGAGCCCAGTTTTGGGATGAATCATAGAATCATTCAGGTGGGAAGAGACCCTTGGGATCATCGAGTCCAACCATCAGCCCTACTCTACAAAGTTCTCCCCTACACCAGATCCTCNGCACCTCGATATCTCTCTTGTGCTGAGGTGCCCAGAACTGGACACCAGACTCAAGGTGTGGCCTCACCAGTGCTGAGCACAGGGGGACAATCACCTCCCTACTTCTGCTGGTCACACTATTCTTTATGCAAGCCAGGATGCCCTTGGCCTTCTTGGCCACCTGGGCACACTGCTGGCTCATGTTCAGCCCCTTGTCACCCAGCACCCCCAGGTCCTTTTCTGCCAGGCAGCTCCAGCCACACTGCCCCAAGCCTGTAGCCATCCATGGGGTTGTCGTGGCCCAAGGGCAGGACCTGGCACTTGGCCTTGTTGAATGCCATGCCATTAACATTGGCCCATTGATCCAGTCTATCCCAGTCCCTCTGCAGAGCTTCCCTGCCCTCAAGCAGATCAACACCCCCACCCAACTTAGTGCCATCTACAAACTCACTGATGGTGCTCTCTATATCCTTGTCGAGATCATCAATAAAGATATTAAACAGACATGGTCCCAGTACTGAGCCCACTGAGCACACTGGTGACCGGCCACCAGCTGGATTGAACTCCATGAGCACCACCACCCCGGCTGGCCTGCCAGAGGGCTGGATGCCCGGGCACCATGAAGAGGTCTGAGCTCCCCGGTGGGCAGGAACCAGCCTGGGGTGGGGAAAACTGGGCTAAAAGCACCAGAAATCATCAACAGTGGAGCGGCTGGAGGGGAGGGGAAGGGAGGCTGGCAGAGAGCCTGCCCCACCCACCCCCGCACCCAGGGCTCTACCCGGGGCTCGGTGCACCCGTGCAGGTCCCTCGGGTGGCAGTGAGCCAACGTGGGGGGGGCTGCAAGGAGAGATTTGGGGCAAGGAAGGGGGGGGAGTAATTAATA
>VZTM01016087.1:118704-159040 GCA_013400555.1 Jacana jacana | reverse complement strand
TGCGTGCCTCTTGTGTCTCCTGCGTGTCCCCCCTGTGGTCTTGCATGCCCTCCTTGTCCCCCTTCTCGAGTCGTGGATGCCCCCACATCTCCTGCCTGTCTTCCCCCAGCTCCCCCCCTGCACTGCAGGGTTTGTGCATGCCCTCAGTGGTGTGTGTCCCCAATCCCCCCCCACTGAAGCTGTGTGCTGCCCTCCCCTCGCATGCACCCTATCTGTGTGTGGTCCCCAGGCTCCCAAATGTGCCCAGGGCTCCTCCATCTAGGGTGTATGTGCCCCTTTTCCCCCCCCTATTCCACCCCCAACTCAAGGGCAAGTGCCATGGTGGTGCTGGGCATGTATTTCTTCCCTTCCTGCCTCCCTGTGGGTGTATGTGCATGGGGTGGTTCTGGGGGTGTAAGGCAATGCTTGTGCTGCTGGGCAGGGCTGGAGGCTTCCCAGTTTCAGAGGAGGCATCAAGGTACCATCGGAGACCTTCCAGCCTCTCCCTCCCCACGCTGGGCTGGCCCTGGAGGAGAGCTTCAGGTCTCTGCTTTCCACGGTTCACTGCCATGGTTTGAAGAACCCTCTGCAGTTTATTGTTGCATAGACAATTATTCATCGAATCATTTTGGTTGGAAGAGACCCTTGGGATCATCCAGTCCAACCATCAGCCCCACTCTACAAAGGTCTCCCCTACACCAGATCCCCCAACACCACATCTCATCTACTCTGAAACACAGTCAGGGATGGGGACTCCACCCCCTCCCTGGGCAGCCCATTCCAGGGTCTGACCACTCTTGCTGGGAAGAATCCTTTCCTCGTGTCCAGCCTAACCCTACTCTGCTGCAGCTTGAAGCCATTCCCTCTCCATCGCTAATCCCCTGTGAGAAGAGACCAGCACCAACCTCTCTGCAATGCCCTTTCAAGCAGTTGTAGAGAGTGATGAGGTCTCCCCTCAGCCTCCTCTTCCTCAAACTCAACACCCCCAGCTCCCTCAATCGTTCATCATAAGATTTATTCTCCAGGCCCTTCCCCAGCTCCGTGTCCCTTCTCTGCACTCGCTCCAGCCCCTCCAGATCTCTCTTGTGCTGAGGTGCCCAGAACTGGACACCAGCCTCAAGGTGTGGTCTCACCAGTGCTGAGCACAGGGGGACAGTCACCTCCCTGCTTTCTTTCACCCGATGATCACTCCTCACCCAGAAAGGGGAATCAGGAAAAAACAAGGAATCCCAAGGAAGAAATAATACTAGATAATTAACGTTAACAGCACTAAAGAGCTAATGTTGTCCCAGGTGTAAGATCTGCAGGGTCATACTCAGCCCATTCCATCAGCAGGAAGCCACAGTCCCAGCAGGGACAGCCGGTGTGGGGACCTGAGCGGTGCGGCTTTGGGAGGAAGGGAAGAGCAGGGAAGGTTCGACAAGAAGTTCTCAGGATCACAGCCATCATGGGAGAGGGATAAACTCCTCAGCAAACTCTCTAATTTATATGGAATGTGACATCCCTGGTACGAAATAACCCCCTTGGCAGCCTGAGTCAGAAGCCTGGGTCTTGCTCCTCCTCATCCTCGCACCAGGGGAGCTTGAAAACACTGAGACCTTGAGACCCGCGCCCCGGGGCGGCCTACGAAGAAAACATTTTCACAAAGTCAGACACTAGAGCCTTCAAATTTTTTTCCCTAGTGTTAGAAGAGACCTTACCTGAAAGTAAAATGACTGAAAGAGCAATCAGTCCTGTGTCGCTCAAACCAGGCCGTTGGCTGGTGGTCACGGGCTGCAGCCTGGGAGAGCGCTGCCGTATGGGTTGCCCCGCTGTTCAAAAGGCCTAAGAAAAACTAAAGAGGGACAGAAGTTCTCTGAGGACCCCTTTATTGTCCTTATCAGCAATGAAATACAGAAGGGGAGACAGAAAAGTGTGGTTTGCACCCAGAGGAGAAAGTAGCCGTGGCTGTTTCGAAGCTGTGGTGGTTTTTCACGCAGCTCGGGAGCGCTCTCTGGGTTTGCTCCCTCACCTCTCTCCTACCCGAGGTGTCTGCCAGCTCTCCCTGAGCTTTGCAGACTCTTTGGTGGGTGTCCCGTGCAAACTGTCCCTAGAAGGAGGGGGACACCACGCAGTGCCAGGGTGTGTGATGTGCTCAGGCTGCCGTGCTGCTTTTTGATCTGGGGACAGGGATTTTTCTGCTCAGGAGCCATCAAGCTGCTGCACCTGAGACTGTTGTGTGTCAGCGCCAAATACCGTGCTGCAATTCTGCTCTGTGGGGTTTCTCCCAGCCACCTCGTGCTCTTGCAGGTTTTGGTGTCATTTCTGCCATTTCTGGGCTTTCCTGCCAGATTACCCCATGGGTGGCTACAGGCTTGGGGCAGTGTGGCTGGAGCTGCCTGGCAGAAAAGGACCTGGGGGTGCTGGGTGACAAGGGGCTGAACATGAGCCATCAGTGTGCCCAGGTGGCCAAGAAGGCCAAGGGCATCCTGGNCAAGAGTGGTCAGAGCCTGGAACCCATTCTCCCAACCCCCAGGGAGGTGGTGGAGTCCCCATCCCTGACTGTGTTTCAGAGTAGATGAGATGTGGTGTTGGGGGTTGGGGGGTCTGGTGTAGGGGAGAACTTTGTAGAGTGGGGCTGATGGTTGGACTGGATGATCCCAGGGGTCTCTTCCAACCTGAATGATTCTATGATTCTGTGTCCGTGAGGCCCGGGGTTGGAGTGCCGTGCAGTGATTTTCCAGGGAGGCCTTTTTGTGCCATCATACCCCATGGCACTTTTTCTGCTGGTGGGTGCTCAACACGGTCTGAAAAAGGAAGAGCCCAACCAAGGCCTGGAAAGTCACAAGTCCCTTTTTGGAAACGCTCTCGTGGTGTTTTAGCTCTGTCAGCTTTTGGCAGCTCCTTGGTGAGTGGCTTTTTCTGCCTGGCGTTCAGGTGGTGCGGCTGGCCCATCACCCGCCCACTTGCCCCAGTTAGTGGTATTTTTCTTGCCCCAGTTAGCGGTATTTTTTACACAAATTTCTCTCTGACAGACTTGCAGTGGTTTATTCAGTGCTTGTTTTTCCCCAGGCTCTTCCTTTGCTTTTTCTATCCCCTTTCCCCCCTGGCTACACCCCCATTTCAAACCAGCCCTGCCCGATAACCCGATAACCAGCTGCCTTTTCACTTTCGGTTCTTCCAAGCTGATACTCATTTGAGTGATGTTTCACAAGGAATGGTGTTTCTTTTCCTTCTCCAAGATAACCAGCAGAGCTAATTCACCCGCTAGAGACGGTGACACCCTTTGCCATGGAAGCCTGTCTGTATTTCTGTCTGTGTCAGCGTCTCCCCAGGGACTTGCGCTGGCAGCTGCCTCCTCAGGACCTAAGTGGGACTGGATGGGGAAGATAAAAGGTCCCTCTACCACCATAACTGGCTCTCAATGGTCCACCAGTATAAAAGTGGGAAGAAGGCGGCAAACCCACAGCGATGCTTCCCTGCTCCAGTTTTCCCAGCAGCTGTAGGCCTCTTGGAAAGCAAACCCTTTTGCTCTCAGATGCTGGGTGATGGGAACCTCCCCCAGCTCCTCCCAAGCACTCAGGGCCAGGAGGAATTTGCCTCCTGGCACTTTATCTGCCCAGTGCTCCCCAGTCTGTCCCCTTATCGGCTGTCAGGCTCCTCGCAGCCGTCGTGCCCAGGGAGTTGCTGAGAAAGGATGGCTTGTTCTTTTTCAAACCTTTAGCAAAGTACTCTGCAGGTCTATATTATATTTTATTTTGTTTTGTTGTAATAGTTTCTTGAATGCCCAGGTGTGCTTTTGCATTTACCTTTCCAGGGTTGCTGTTCTCTTCCCTTCCCCTTGCTCAGACGCAGCTCAAGCACTTCATAGGGGTCCTTCCAAGAGCCACTTAGGATATTTTAGTTTGTTGGACTGGTTTCGATCTTGGAGGGAGCGTTGTGGTGGGTGCTACGCTCTGGTCCAAGACTTTATTGTGCCTCACAGGGCTGCACGCCGGGGCAGAGGCTCGAGGGTGGCGGGAGGCTCTGCAGAGCCTGCCTGCTCCTCCTGCCCACCCTCTCCCCGACACATCCCATTCCCCTGCGCTCTCCTCCTTCAGATCACAAGAGGATGAAGGATCTGCCCTGAAGGATCTCGCTAGGAGGTGACCACACGTGGTCTCTCTAATCTAGCCTGAATTTTGTGGCACCGTGACCATTTTCCTGAGACGGACACAGAGCCTGGCTTCAACAAACCCGCTTTTTCGAGGAGCCCGCAGCAGCTGCAGTGGCCTGTAGCAAAGCAGTGGCCTGTAGCAAAGCAGTGGCCTGTAGCAAAGCAGAGGCCTGTAGCAAAGCAGAGGCCTGTAGCAAAGCAGAGGCCTGTAGCAAAGCAGTGGCCTGTAGCAAAGCAGAGGCCTGTAGCAAAGCTCGGGAGGAAAGCGAGCGACGCTGCGTTTGCCATTAGGTCGTTATCTCTAACGATGGGAAGGTCAGGCTGCAAAAATAGAATTCCCATGTCCTGCACACACACGGGAAGAGCGTGGGGCACAGCCTGCTCAGCCACCGCCCCGGCTCTGTCCTCCCTGCTCTCACCGGGGAAGAGCTCCCCCAGGGAATTACGAATATCCCACCTTCTGCCCTCTCCTCTGTTTATTTTCTCCCACACCAAAGTGGGGGATCCCTTCCACAGCAGCAGGGGAAGCAGCCAGGCCCCTTCCCCTTGGGTGTCCCCAGGGATTACAAACCTCCCTGTTTTCAGCTGCAGCTTTTTGGGGGGCATTTTTGTGTATTTGGGCCCAGGGGTGTGATTTTGAGTGTTGGCCATGCAAGGTCTCCCAGGTTGGGGTCCCCCTCTCCTTGGGAACCACAGCCCAGCTCCCCTCTTTTCCGTGTCCAGCCCAGGGAGGAGGCTGGAGGCTGGATTGTTTCTCAGGAAAAGCTCATTAAGGAAGCACTGAATTTCTTTCAAGAAAAAAAAAACCACAACATAATAAAAAGGAAGCTCACATGTTTTCCAGAAGTGGATTTATTGTATTTGTAAATGTCTTACTTTTTTTTTCCATCTTCCTCTGTAAAGCCTTTGCATTCCCTCACCTTGCTTCCTGCAAGGGATGTCAGCAGTACCCTCATTCAAACACCTTGTTATTATTTTTTCCCTCCGAGAATGGCGATAAACTATGAAACTCCACATTTTCTAAGCTGGGTGCAAAGTACTTAATTAGCATACAGGTGCTTAAGGTCTATTCTGTTAAATCTTTAGGTCAATTTTCCATTTAATGCATTTTATTGGTATTCTCACAGTACAAAGAGAAGCCTCAGAACTAAAACAATCCGTTTATGGAGAGAGACGGACACATCTGGTTTCATACCAAGTTTATTTCATTTTTTTTCTATTTTTTTTCTATTTTTTTTCTTTTTTTTTTGTCATAATCACTTCTTTTGCACAACAACAACCTCAAGTTGACAATGAAATGCACGCGGTGGACCGAAGGGAACTGGACAAGGCTCTGTTAAAGTGATGGAAAGTCCTTCCACGACCCCACACCAGTTCCCACCAGGCTGCCCGACACCCCGGGCAGGAGCAAAGATGGTCCAGGCTGGGGCAAGAGGAGCGAATCCTGCCTGGGGAGGGCAGCCGGGGTGCTCAGCCCTGGGGTTAGGGCTCAGCCCCACGGCCACGCAGTCATCTTCCAGACCTCTGCCTGCAGCCCTGGGCCAGTTTCTATTTTTTTTCGTGGAGAGTTGGTACCAGGTGGTACCAAGTACCACAACTTGGTACTTTGGTACTTTCCATTTTCAGAGCACTTTAGAGACGTGGATGCATTGGCTCTCCCATGGTCCCCGTGGGGTAGGGAGCCTCGGTGTCCCCTTGTCACAGGAATGGGGAAACTGAGGCAGGGGGGATGCCGGAGCTGAGATGCCCGGCTGTCCCCCGTGCTTGGGTCCCACCACCCCAGCAGTGGGTGGGGGGGGTACTGCCTCCCTGCACCCCCGGGGACCACAGAGCTCCCAAACCTGTGCGTTGGCCAGTGCCCCTCTTCTGCTTGACTTACAGGCAACCGACTACAAAGGTGGAGTTTATTGGTCTGACTATGTCATCTCATCCCTAGCATGGATAGTAAGAAATCTCTAGCACCGTAAAACAGCCATTCCCTGACTCATTTCAAGTGGTCTAAGAGTGTGTGTGCATATATCGTTTCCACGTATGCGTTCCTGTGCGCGGGTGCACAGCCACTGCGAGGCAGGAAAGTAACGCAGCGAGGAGGGGGGAAGAGGGGGGGCTGTACCGAACCCCATGAGACAGGCTGAGCAGAGGCAGCGCCAGGGCCTCACGCCGGGCTAAGCACAAGCAAAAGCAAGCTGAAGTTTACATTTGCAAAGGAGCAGCCACACCGACCTACCCCCCCAAGGTAGGATGCACGCAGTTGCGAACTGCCACCGTCCCTGGAAGATCAGCTCAGAGGTAACACCGCGTCTGGGTCGGAGCAAGAGTTTTTAATGACTCAGAAAATAACAATAGGAGGAATAGGCTCAGTCTGGAAGCAGTCTGAGGGGCCAGCAGCCTTGAAAGCAGCCATTTACAGCCCAGCAGAGCTGAGCTCTTTGCTGTAAGGGACAACGTGAGCACACAGAGCTTTAATTTGGGATACGAGGCCAGTTGTCCCAGCTCTCATGCAGTTTCGCTCACCGCCCAGCTGTCAGTGCCAGCTGGGAACTCATTTAGCTTCAGCTGCTCTGTTTTGCTCAAATCAGAGGTCCTTCTCCAGGAGAGCTCTTTGAGAAAGAGGTCTCTTTGTGCATGTAATAAACTCTCCCCATCTCATCTTTCCTCCCTCACAAAACTGCGAACATCCATGGTCTGGGCAGGGTCGCTGCCAGCTGCCTCGAGGATGCTCTCCCTACCAGGCCCAAAATTCCTGTGCTGCTGCAAAAACGGGGCTGCTGGCTGTCCTCACAAAGCTGGATTGATAAACACCTATGGGAGTCTATGAAGAACCTCAAGCCCTGCCATGAGGAAGGTGCCCCGGGAAGCGGGGGGTTGCATGTCGTGCCCATGACTGCGGTACATGGGAAAGGTCTGGGATGAGGGAGGCTGGAGTGGTGAGGGATGTTAGTGAGGACACTTCACTAGTCTCAGTTGAGGCATGAAGCGGCCACACACGACCATTAGCAGCCCTGGGAGATGGAAAGGCATGAAATAACCGTGATCCCGAGCTGAGCCATGTGCTGCCGGTCGGGATCCCTCCTCCAGCCGAAACGGTGGGAGTTGGGGCACGCAGCCAAAGCAACCGCAGCTTTCCCTGATAGCATCCCGTGGCACCGGGTAAACGACAAGCTCCCCAGCATCCCTGCTGCACCCATCTGCGCCAGGCAAACAGTGCTCTGCACCACCTAAAGCATCTGGCCCCACGGATGAGGTTGTTTCCTTGGCACTTCGTGTCTCAGCGGCAGAAAGAGCCGGTCCCCTGAAGGGACCATGCAAAACACTCCCTGCACATCCCTGCTCCTCCCACGCAGGACCTCACCCTGCACTGACACATTTCCCAACCACATCCACTGTCCCTCACAGCACCAACCTGACAGAGGTGAGAAAAACCAGCTTCCCTGTGCTCACACCTGCATGAGCACCGTGTGCTGAGCCACTCTCCTGTGTGGTTGCCACATTTGGGTTGGGTTTTTTTTGCCAGACAAAGGTATTGCAAGAATAAATCTCCACCTGAGATCCAGGCTGGCCTCTGGGGAGTAGGAGGAGAGCAAGCACAGGGCAGCACAAAGGACCAAGATGGAAGATCCAGGCAGGAACCGAGTCCAGAGACTCGGTATCTGTTTGGGGAGGGCTGCTCCAGCCAGCACAACCTGCTGCCGACCGCTCCTCCTCCAGCACACGCCAAACCTCAGCGCCTCCCCTGGGTCTCTGGGAACAGCCCGGCCCTCCTCACACAAGGAGCTTTGGGTTAACGCTAAATTACACCTACCAGAATTGAAGCATCACCTCTAACCTGCCTCTCAGCCCTTCCTTCTCCTCCCAGTGCGAGGAGCAGCCCGTCCCCGCTCTCACCGCCCTGCCCGCAGGACTCCGCTGCCTCCAGCTCCCGACTCAGTCATTCTCCAGCTCCTCTCTGGCCCAGCATCCCACCCAACCAGCACCCTGCCCTCACCCAGCCCAGCCTCTGACTCCTTCTGAGCCCCAAGGAGGGAGGGAAAACGGTCATTTCTCTGATTTTAAACGCCTGCTCATGAGTACAACAATTCTGATAATAATCATAATAATAATCATAATAATCATAGTACTAAAAACAGTATTTACAACAAGCTCCAGGTCAGAATTACACACCAAGCAAACACTCAGCACCACAGAGAGTAGGACAGGGTTAATATCTCGCAGATACCTTCTCAGATCCCACCAACGCGGGACACAGACATGTGACAGTTTCAACCATTTCTTACACACAAACATTTCGTTTAAATTACTTTTAAATTTTTTTTTTTTTTTAAACTTTTTAAAATTTCTCGTCACTATATGAATGAGGTGATGCTGGCGGTGATGCCACGCTCTACACAGATGCTTATCTAAGACAGCTGCTACTATAAACTGATCATTAGCTACTGTTAAGAAATTCAACCCTCAGTTTCCTTCCTCTTAGCCCCAAATCTTTTTCTTTTTTCATCACTGGGCAGTGCTGGGGCTTTCTAACAGTCCTGTCCTCCCCCCAGCCTGGGCAGAGGGGATGGGGAGTAAGGTAGCCCTTCCTTTTAGGAGCAGAGGGTCCCCTAAAATCCAACTGTGACCATCGAGGGATCTCTCCTGAATCTGACTTCTGGGACTTCTGGGGATATCAGCAAAGAGCTCCAGGATTTGACCTCCAGCAGCTTCTGCTCTTTGGCTTTCCACAGGGCTTCTGCGACTGCCTGGTGCTCGCTCCGGGCCATAATCAATTCTTTACCTAATTAAGACATAGGGTAGGCAGAAAACTTCAGCTTCTGACAAGACTTGGTGATGATTTCTTTTTCAGAGGGGAGGAGAGTCAAGGGGATTGTTATTCCCCGTGCAAACCCCTCATCTGCTCCAGCTCCTCCTCACCGACTGGCACCACCTCCCTGGCAGCCCTGGGCTGGACTGTGCCCGTGGCCACGGCTGCCCCCCCTGCGTGCTTGAATTATTCCTCAAGGATCCTGCAAAGCCCACCACAGGAGGTCCTCATCCCACCCACAGAACAGCTCTTTGGAGGCAGAGTGTGCAGAGGACACCCATTACTAATGATGGAACATCTTGGTGCTTTGGATGTCCCTTTTGGGGATGACCCTTCTGGGGTCTGAGGGGGCAGCCAGGATGGAGGGGCCATTGCGAGGCGGAGGGGAGGCTCTGGTGTAAATACCACCCAGGCACTCTGTCCCCAAAACACTGCACCAGGCTGTTAAAAACCAGTACGAGCCAGTAATCTCTAAGCACTGGACAGAGGGGAGTTCTTAGTACCTGCTGCTTCAAAGGAAAGCAGCTCCCACCATCTCCTCTGCACAACCTTGCCACAGGACTGCGCTCCTGCAGGGCTGAGTCCCCAGTGCCACGTCCCATGAGACCCCACCTGCTGGAAAGTGGCCATTCCCTGCCATTCCCTTCAGATGTGCCATTTCCAATTAGTTTCCCAAGGCAGGGGCAGAGCTGGGGCAAGGTGAGCAGGCTGTGGGTCTCAAAGGGAAGGTGGACCTTGGCTCCCTCCATAAGCCACGACTCTAGAAGAGTAGGAAGTCCATGGGCTTTGACAGTCACCTATTTAGATTCAACATGATGCCATACTTGCAGGTTCTCTGCT
Source organism: Jacana jacana (assembly GCA_013400555.1). Classification (NCBI taxonomy): domain Eukaryota; kingdom Metazoa; phylum Chordata; class Aves; order Charadriiformes; family Jacanidae; genus Jacana; species Jacana jacana. The sequence continues at coordinate 149,288 of VZTM01016087.1, read as the reverse complement.
CATCCCTACCTCCATCAGGACAAAAAGCTTTTCTTACAAATGGCCCTTGAAGAGCCCTTGAAGTCTTTAGATAGACAAGGAGTGAGCACGGGGACATCTCTTCACCCTTACTGTAGAATTGCTCCCTCATTAGCTCCCCCTGATCCAAAGCTGGAGGTCTGGAGGCACCAGGCAGGCAGCTGGTGTGCTCTGCCTCCCAGAGCTTGTAGACAGCACCTGCCTACAAGCCAGAGCTCTGGGGCTCATCTGGTGATCTCTGGTCTCAGTGTCTGCCCAGTAATGGCACTGAAGGGTCACATCTGTCTTTGGAAAGGGAGAAGGATGATTACTCTCTTCACTAAAAGGCTATTTCACAACCATGCACAGTCTCTATTGGATTTGCTTTCTTCCTGGAGTGAAACCTCATGCTTTGGGAGTGCTGGAGAGCCTGTGGACTGAGCATCCTCTCACAGGGCTCCCATGCAGCCAGGGATGCAATTTCTGACTGTGATTCTCCTGGTCCGCTTGGCCAAGACCAGTCAGTCCCTGCTCTGCCGGGGAGAGGGCAGCTCATTCTACCAGCTCCTCCAGTCCATGGCCAATGAAGGCACCAGGCAGTGCCTGCCATGATGGGGACCTCCTGTGGGGCAGCACGTGGCTCCGAGCTCTGGGTGTAGACCCTCACCTACTCCACTTGGGCTATCAAAGAACCATCCAAAGATGAGGGCTTTGGGTCACTCCATGCCTGGGTTGGCTTCAGACAGAGCCACAAGACGGGGGGGTCTGCACACCAGGACTCCTGAGCCATCCCGTCCCTCTCATCCCTCTCTCCTACCACTGGCAAAGACGGGGCTGTTCCCTATCCCACTCCACACACAGAAATCATCACTTACTTCCCATGTTTCTGAAACTGCTATTTGGCTCAGAGCAAACACCAAGAGGAGTAAAAGCCCCGGATGAGAAATCCATCTCTCTGTGACACTGCTGGTTGAATTTATTAATATCTTAATTGGGTTTTTTTTTTTTACATCGGTTTAAGAAATTATTTTTTTTTTAAAAAAAGGACAAAATCCTCCAAAGAAGCTGTTTGATTGACTGATCAATTCTCTATTTCATGTGAACTAGTTGCTATTCTGCTTAGAGATCCCTATGATCCGTGAATCCCCACAAGCACTGACAATTAAGGATTGCAGAGATAGAGAAGCGTGTAGCTGGGGGACAAACACCGGGGGAAGGGGGGGATGGAGAACTGGATGTTGCATCTAGACAAACAAAATAAAACGTGTTGGTTGGTCTGTTAACAGGAATCAGGTGCTAGATGTGTAGAAAAGCCCTTTATCCAGAGATCTCCTCCCGCTGTTCCTTGTTCCTGCGAACTTCAGCTGCGTGCAGTTCCTGCAGAGACGGGAGAGATGACACCAGGCTAACTCGTTCTGCTCCTGCAACCTCTACTTTCCTTCTCTCCTGTACACAGGATTTGCACCAGCCAAAAAAACACCCAGAGACCAGTTTACCATCCAAAGCACCCTGAGGACAGTGGGTTACACCTGCAAGGAGTGATGCACCTCAGGTCTGAAGAGGAGCAGCTGAAGGAACTGAGGCCTGGAGAAAAGGAGGCTGAGGGGAGACCTTACCACCCTCTACAACCTGGCAAGAGGGTGTAGCGAGGTGGGGATTGGTCTCTTCTCCCCAGTAACAAGAGACAGTACAAGAGGAAACGGCCTCAAGCTGCACCAGGGGAAGTTTAGATTGGTCATTACTAAAAATGTCTTCACTGAAAGTGTTATCGAGTGTTGGAACAGGCTGCCCAGGGAAGAGGTGGAATCATCATCCCTGGAGGTATTCAAAAGACAGGCAGATGTGGTGCTGAGGGACGTGGCTGAGTGGTGCTTTTATCAGTGTTAGGCCAATGGCTGGACTCAATGATCTGAAGTGTCCCTTCCAACCTAGACAATTCCATGACTGTATGACCTGTGTGAGCCTGAGGGTGACACAAGCCTACAGCAGATGCATTCATGGCTCCCTCTTCTGCAAAGCCCTTTGGCCATGCACCCCCTGGACAAGGGGTGGGCCCGATGCTGTGCCTTTGACCTTGCACTTATCAAGATCAACCAGATGGTATTTTCTCTACTGACCCTGAAGGACACATCCCCTTTCCTCATACTGCTCCAGAGTGGAGCTGCTCCACAGTCTGCTTCCCACCAGCAACGAAACGCCCGCTCCCCTGCGCCCTTCACTCTGAGGTGACCCCGCAAGGACCAGACCCCAAATTCCCCCCGGGGGCATCAGTACCCACCCCTCTCCCAGGGCATCGCACTTGCCTTCTCACGGAGCCGCTCCCTCAAGGCAGCGAGATGTGCTTCGCGGATCTCCCTGCTCAGCTCCATCTTGTAGTTGAGCTTCTCCTCAGCCAGGCGGCTGAAGTTGTTGTTCTCCTCCAGCGCCTTGTGCAGCACCTCCCGCTCATGTTCCCGCTTCTCTGCCAGCTGCTTCAGCACCTGGGCCTCCTGGGTCTGCCGGGGCAAAGCGTCGGGAGAGGTAGGTGTAAGGCAACTGAAGCAGCTCTTCTAGCCTAAAGCTCCCCAGAGAGGCTTTCTGACCAACTCCTCTGCTGCCTCCTCCATCCCATAACGTTCTTGCTTGGAAGATACTTTGACACCTTTTTCCTGCTATGGGGCAATGTCTGCTGGGTCTGGTGCTCCAGGCAGGCAGGTGCTGCAATGCCCACTGGCTCAGCAAAACCAAGGTGACATTCACCTGGGTACACAGTCCCCTCTCTGAGTGTCACCTCATTCTTTGAATTATTTCAGCTTGCTTTCCTCTTACCCACCAACATCCATGACATTTATGCTTTCTTTTACTCTGCCAATTTTCTCCTTTTCAATAGTTTTCACAGGAAGACATTTTACACAGCACTTACAATAAAAGATGGCAGAGCCAGCTGGTAGAAACCCAAGTCCTTGTTTAAGTTGGGTGTGCGACCAACTGCTACATCTCCTGCAGCATTAGCAGACAAGAACCACCCCCCAGCCAGGTCACACACAGGGGATGGAGAGGACCCCATACTATGTGGTTTTAAGTACAGGAAGATGATGGTGGTGGAGATTGCTCCTGCTAAACCAGTTTTAGGGTTTGGTGCAGTTAGTACCCATCACAGAAAATCCACTGCTTCTACAGGACATCTCATTACCTTCCTCCTCTCTTCTGCAGCCTCCAGCCTCCTCTGCAGCTCCTCCAGGGACAGGTCCTTCTTCTTAGGGGGGGAGGAAAGGATTGGGCTCTCGGGAGATAAATCTGAAGGGGACTTCAGGATCACTTCAAAGCTCTGGCCTGATGCCCTCTTATCCAGCTGCTTCACTTCCATATCTTTGGGGGGGAAAAAACAGGGACTCTGTGGACCTGTAACACTCAGAAGAGCGTTCACCTGAGGGCAGCGAGCTCTTCACACAGGAATTAGCACGTTCCCATCTCCTGATATGGGTGATTTTGTTCTATCTCCAAAACTTCCCAATTAGTGATCAGCTTTACCCCACTCCAAGTCAATGCAATTCATTAAAATCTACAGCATGTAATTACAGAAAGGCCACACTGCTGTTACCATCTTGCATGTCACCCCAGTACGAAGCAGACAGCATTTGCAAACAGTTTCTTTCTGGGAAAATGCAGGTAACATTAATAAAATAAACTGTGAACAGAGACTAAACAGGAAGACCCCAGGCTGAGACATAAATTGCTGCTCCAGGATGGAACAGCCCAGCCTGCTGACAACCTCCCAAGTGCCTGCAGGAGCATCATGAAAATGATGCTGTAGCTCCTGCAGGAGCAGGTTACATACCTCCATACTGGTAGATGGTATTAGGATGGGGCTGGGTATGGAAACAGGAGCAGATGAGGGAGAGCAGAGACAGCTCCTTCATTTTCTCCTTGTAGGCTGAAAAAGACAAAATAGTAATGAGAAGAGAGTCTAATGGCAATGACAGCTCCTTTTCATGGAGAAATTAAGCAAGCAGGCACAAGAAAACCCAATTGCAGCTACCAGACTCTGTGGGGGCTTTCCCAGGCTGCCATACCTTGACAAAAGGTCCCCAGGGAGCATCCGTTCTAGAGCACACTCAATTCTGTCACCACCTTGGCCCATGCAGCCAGAGGTTGATACTGGTCTGCAATGACAGTGAATGCTGTCCCCTGCAAAGGGCAGGGAAACACACAATCCCTTTGAGCTCTGCTGCTGTGAGCCCTCCAGTTTGCTCAACCCTCCTGTGACTGGAGGACACTCCACAGAATCTTCTGTGATCACACATGCACCAGGTGCTGCCCTAATGGCAGCAGCACCCACAGCTTGCAGTGGGTCTGTTTCTGGGGCAATTTCACCTGTATTTTGGAGTTTAGCACATGTAAGACAGCATGCTGTTAGCACACACCTGACTAAGAATCTCAGAATAGAAAAAGGACTTAAAAACAGAGAGATGCTCTGTCAGGGTGTCCAGTTCTCTGTCACATCAGTGTAACCTGCAGACCATCACTGCTATGTCACAACTTAGCTGCTCACAGCTCAGTGGTGGGTGTGGCTGTCTCTCAGAAGCTGTGAGCTCTGCCTTGGACTGGATGCTCAGGGGACATCCAGGCACATGGAGACAAAGTCTTCATGGCTGCATGTCCTGCCAAACCTGCCCCAATCCTCCTGTGCCATATCTGCCTCCTGCCTCCAACACAGAGCACAGGCATTCTGGAGTCCTGCCTTGGCTTTGCCTCAGGATTTCCTGCATGTCCCTGTGACTCTGGCCTTGTTTTGTCCCCTCCTTGATGAGCTCCCGTCTTGACTTCCAGCAGGAGGTGACTGCAACCTGGCTGCCAATGCCACCTTCATTGCAAGAGAGAGCCCCCACCAGGCCAGGAAATGGAAATCCCCAGAACTCTGTGATATGAAAAGTCATTAGAAGCAGAATAACTTTGAAAAAAAAAAAATCATCCTGTGTACCATATGCCCTCAAGAACAGCTTTCAGATCTTCTCCTCTGCTGTCCCACACCCACTTGTGTGGGAAAACAGTGGTTTCATACACCTACTTCATACTTGCACTTATTTTTCCTCTTAGGTACAGAACTTCATCCTAATTAACACCCTCCTTCTGCTAACCAACAGTCCCTGAAGCTCAGATCCTTATTGCACATTTTCCAGGTTGCTCCACATTCTGATCTTAATACCCTGCCCAGCCCTGCTGTTAAATGTAAACTAAATTGGAACAGTTTACATCAGCAGCACCCGCCACAGAGCAGGACATCTTTGACTTTGCTCTTAATGGAGAAAGGCTTTGGAAAACCTCGAAGAGTGCTGTACTGTGCTAGAAGACATGGCAGCAGTAAGCTAATGTATCTCATAATGCGCTGCCAGGAGCCCAGAGGAGTGTCCCCTGGACTAAATGAGAGACATTATAATTTAATAGAAACAAACCACGAGCTGAGGTTGTTGCTCTACCATTATGTCCAGTCCTGGGTGAAACCAAGACATTAAGCAGATGTGCCACATCCCTGACCCACTAGTTTAATTGTCTCCTAGCACTTGTTACAGAGCACAGGGCTTTCTATTTAATTACTTGAACTTCAGTAGGTATCCCCAGTACTGGCTTCATGGTCCTCTGTGTAGATGAGTGGATGCTACAGTCCCTGCCTATCAGGAGGTCTCTTGTAGTGATTTCACAGCTGCCTCCATTCCATCGGGATCTTCCCTGTCCTGCTTGCCCTTCTGTAGAGCAAACTGACCGTCCCTCTCCGTCAATTAAAATGAAAAGGATCGAGAGGACAAAGGGACACTGCTTCACTGAGCTGCGGCGGTGCTTTAATGAGCTATGGAAGTGCTGTGAGCCCTTCTCCCGGCGCCGGAGCCTGCAGCTGCACCCCGGCGCCAGCCATCAGATGCAATTAGCAGCATGCGGGCACACGGGGCGGGGGAGCGGGGCTGGGGGCTGCTGGGGCCTCGGAGACCGGGGAGGAGGGCGGAAAGATCCCAAAGACCCACGACCAGCCCTCATTGCCCGGCAAACGCGCTCCAGCCTCTCCCTTCCTGTGGGTGGGGACGGGGAAAGCAGCGGGAGCGGCGGAGCGGACCGAGACCCCCGGCCGGTACCGGGGAGGGTCCGTTCCGCCCCGGCCCCATTCCGCCCCGGGAGCTGTCCGTTCAGCACCGCCGACCCCGGGACCCCCAGAGCGGGAGCTGTCCGTTCAGCACCACTGCCGGCGCGCGTCCCCAAGGCCGGGGGCTTCGGCGGAAGAGTGGGAGGGACCGACCCCCGAAGGAATCATCCCCGATCCACGCCTCGAGAAATAAATGGACGCCTGAACCCAACCCTCCTTTCCCCCCCCCGCCTCTGCTCTGGAACCAGCAGTTACAGCCATGGGGCACAGAAGAATCCACAGTGCTGGCCTGTCCTCACGCATTTTTGATCTGCTATATTCAGTGATGAACATATGGCGGTCCGTGTGTCCAACAGTTGACAGGCTAACATCATAGGATCCTAGGATCATAGAATGGTTAGAGTTGGCAAGGACCTTAGAGATCATCTCGTTCCAACCTCCCTTCCACTAGACCAAGTTGCTCAAAGTCCACTCCAACTTGGCCTTGAACACTTCCAAGGACGGAGCATCCACAACGTCTCTGGACAACCTGCTCCAGTGTTTCACCACCCTTAGAGTAAATTCTTCCTAATATCTAATCAAAGTCTACCAGAAAAGGCATCCTGTGAGGAGAGGTACATTCTCTCAGTCAGTAAATAAAAGCAAGACACGTAAGAAACATAACCTCTGGGTTTAGGAGACCATGTAAATGATGATCAAACCCAAGATCTGCTGAAGCAGGACTACATATGAATCCCAGCTGCATCAGAAAGGGCACGCTTAAAACTATCAGGGACAAAAGATCAACATTGCAAACCTCATCACTAAAATTTACTTCAGAAGTATCTGCCCTCACATTTGCTAATAGATATGAGGTTTTGAGGACATATTTATTCCAGTGGACAAAATCCTTGAACCTAGATAGGACAGCTGGCTAGCCAGAATATGACATGGCCAACAAGTCCCTCCCAGGAAAGAATGTATGTCTTTTGGTGCACAAATGTACATATTTTAAGAACAATTAGACAGGAAATGCTGAACTTTTAATTTAAGCATCTAATTACACTTTTTTACTTCTGCTAACTTAGTAACAATAAATTCAGCTTACACTGAGCAACTATTGCACATGTGTATGAATTAGTAAGGCTACCTGACTCAACACTCCTGAGCAACACTTTGGTCTCAGAGGTGCAAGAAGAGCTTTTCACATTGACAGGAAAAGGCTTAGGACAGGCTGCTCAAGTCTGAATTGCTGACATTTTATGTTTCTTTTTAGGCAAATGCTGCAACAGAAGGATCGGTAGCAACTTCACTCTGATACAGTCATAAAACTTCTCTGCTTTCATATTAGAGTTGGGGTGAAACATTGCAAATAACTGACTTGTGTGAATTAAGAAGTGAATCAAGTGTGCAATTTATAGCAAATACATCAGAGTCCCATCCTGTAAAGTGGAGTAAACCTGTGCTTTGTTGGCTTCATTGGACCCTGGGTAGTGATTAAGCTACAATCCTAGCTAAAAAGGTGCAGCAAGTTCCTCAACATTTCTGAATACGCATGCCCTGTGAGCAGCACAGTCTGATCCTGCTCTTTATATTCCATTGCCCATCCCACGCAGCAATTAACCTTTATTAAAATGTTTCATCTATCTTTTTTTCTGCATTGTATATATTGCATAGGCTGAATTACTTTCTCCCTGTTGCAAGAAGAGGGATTACCCGGGCCTCCACCAAGCCACCAAGAGAGATCAGGGTCCTCTCTAGCGACTCATTTCCTCTGCTCCCTCTAGTGCTGCACGGCACAAACTGCATTTCCACATCCCCGCCGCCTCGCATGAGCACTGTGCACGGCATTTATACGTGAAACTGTTTGTCTGCAAGTTACCCCCCCCCGGGAGACACCCCCCAGCCGCTCCCCAGCTGCTGCGGCGCAGGAGACGGAGGAACAGGCTGGGGACGGGTGCGGTGGGAATCATCTCCCCACCCGTGACACGCCTGGGCAGTGGGGCTCACCACCTATTATTCATTGAAAAGTTCTGTTCTCTGCTTCCTAAGCAGCTAAAATTCAACTGCAGACTCTTTGAGCAGCCTGTCTCTTTGTTCCCTGTGTGATGACGCCCAGTGAGACAGAGGGAGGCCATTTAGGCACGACACCCACACGGTCAATTCATAACGAACCAGAGGCACCAGCAAGATTAATTTCTGTGAATTCTGGCAAATTAAATGGGTGAGACTGGCTGTGCTCTGTCTGACAGCAAGGTCAAAGAAAGGTTATTACAAGAAAATAATTTGGCTTGCAAAGATAACTTTGGAGAAGTAAAAATTGCTTCCACACAGAATAGTATATCATGGAAAAAAGAGAACAGTCCAATTACAGGTGGGACCAAAGCACAAACAGAAGGTAGAGGAGCTAGAGAGACAGGGAACTGAGTCCTTCAGCCCAAAGACTGCAATGGCACACACACAAAAAAGGGATCATAGTCTTCAATAAGCCTTGAGAGTACAACAAACTCTAAATATTCTCACCATCTATGAAACCTATTGTTAAAAAAAATGGCCAAACCTTCACTTCAGTCTAATTGACTTCCATCTTATTGCTCCCCAGCTTCCAAAAACAGGTCATCAGGAGAGCTCAAAACCAGAAATCTCTTGCATTTTATTATTATTTTTTTCTCAGATCAGCAGTTGTATCCCACACACCATCTCAGCTGCTCACCATGAGATTTGAGGCCCAGGAGCCTCCAGTAGGCTCACGTGGAATCATTCATGAGAACAGGCAGATGCAAGATGACTCTGCCTTCTGTTGGACATCTGCTAAACTATCACCCAGGCACAGTTTCCAATCACCCAGCTCCTTCCCCACTAGCTTTCATTTGCAGCTCATGAATGCCACATCAACCCCTGCTGTGGAGTGCCAGTGGATTAGGAAATCACTCAAGCTGTAGCACTGGAACATGTGGGCTGCCCTCAGGAAAATCTCCTCTTTTATGGGCTCAGCAAGAGAGAATGGACCAGGCTGTGCAGCAGAGACCCATCAGTCTGGGTTGGGTGGGTGATTGATTGCCAGGAAGGAGCGAAGCATGGCCTAGGTAGCCTGATAAAGCCAAAATGGAGGCAGCTGTCCCACAGTGTTTGTGGATTTGAGGCAAACACAGGTTTGGATGAGACAAAGTGCTACAAAGGAGCTGGGGACTGGATAAGGCAGCAGCTTGTGAGGCAAAGACAGGAGCCTAATGCCATGATGTGTGAGGTACAGACCTGCTGTGTGAGCACAGACAGTCATTCAGCCTCCAAGGATCTTGGTTTCCCTTGCACTAACTGAGGTTATTGTACTTGCCTGTTATACAGTGGCGTTATTTGTATAAAGGCATTGAGAGAATGTAAGATTCTCTAGTACAGCACTAAACATGTAGAGGTACCTTGAAAGGATAAAAGGATTGTTTGGAAACATGCTGAGCAGCTCTTCACCAGTTGGGACGTGCCAAAGTGCTACAGCACGTCCACGTGGTCTTTGGTTGCTCTCTAGGTCTTTTGTATTTCTACATCACAGGCAAAGATGTGACCATTGATTTAACTCCCCTTTGGATAAGAGACTGTTTTTAAAAAATGTAAGCTTACACCCAGAAGAATAAAGCCCATGTCAGTAGGGCAACTGGGAAGGATTAGCCAGGCATGTTTTTTTCCAGTTAGAAATACAGAAGTTTTAGTGAACTTCAGGTCCCTCCAAGTATTATCGTTAAGAATCATCAGCACCATCCACCCTAAGAGAGCTTGAAGTTGCAATCCATCCTGCTGCCCACACTGCTGTCACAAAGGTCTTATCTGCAGCCTCCCAGTTGCCACATCAGACCACTAAATCTCAGCTCTTCCTTTGCAAGAGAATGCGTTCATCTGATAAAACAATGCATTCACCAGATCTGAACCAACGTTGATGGGCTCCAAGAGAGGACTCCTTTGAGATATCTAAGGGATCTTCACAGTCTGTACAATGCCATTAAAGATATTATTTATATTTTAGAAAGAATAAATATATTCCAAGGATTTAGATCCCTTGTTTAGATACAGAGGTAAAAAATAACAGTAATAATAATAGAGCAATTGCCTACAATAGATTCTTTTGGCTTGCAAAACTGAAGTCCCAATGAAAGTGCCATAAATTTCTAAGGCCATATAGACTCCAACAGCACCTGAAGAAAAAGAAAATAGTGACTTCTTGAGAACACAGAGAAATGGAGAGCTTGATAGAAACACCTCTGACCCTCCAGCATGGGCAGTAGAAGTATCAGGACAAGGCAATACCACACAGTGTCTACCAATACCATCCAGAAAGGTGATTAAGGGGATAACCCAGACCTACCATAAAGCCACACGACTCTCACATTTCAGTGTAGGGGAGGCAAACCACGGGATCTGTCAAGGAACATTTATCATGCCCAGCTGTGAGGCCAGGAGTGGCAAACCCGTGTTTCCTCTTGGCTCCACCTTCTCAGAGATGCTAACGTCGGAGAAAAGCCCATGAGGCTGTCACCCTACTGCATCATTTCATAAGATTCTATCTCCTATTCAACCCACATGCCTACAAATGGTGGGGAAAGTCATACAGTCCCGTAGAATCCAGCCAGACACCCTTTCTGTGGTGTACAAAAGCCCAAAGCTTGGTGCAGGTGCTGTGGGGAGGAGGAGAGAGGGCTCTGCCCCTGCAAGGTCTGCCCGGCGGCAGGGCCAGCACCGCAGCTGAGCCTGCACTGAGCATGTGCCACCGCGTCCTCTGCTCCAGCACCAAAAACAACCACCACCGCCAGGAGAAAACGCCTGAGATGGCAGGGAGACAAGAGAGAAGACTGCTGGGCTGAGGGAAGAAAACCTCATTTCTTTTCATCTCAGGGATTTGCTTGTTTGTTTAAACAAACCCAAGAAAATCTTCCCAAGGGGGAGAAACACCCAGGCATCAGCTGCAGACAATCATAGCTGCCCTCCCTTCAGCACGGGCTTGCTTTTGCTGTGGATAAAGAAAAAATAATGAAGAAAGCAAAGCAAGTCTCTTTCCTTAATTTAAGGGCTTGCTTGCCTTCCTCTCCTGCCATTCCAGGCTATTCTTCATTCCTGCTACAAGTGCTACAGGCGATAGGGAGCTGCTCTCTGCACTGGCAGCTGGAGGAGGCTCAGCCCCACTCTCTGCATCAGCAAACATTTCCCTATTCTCTTTTCTCCTGCCACAGCACTGGTTTCCCATGTCTTTCTGCTCCTTGAAATTGTTTCTCTACTTGATCCAAACCACAAGGAAGGAAGCACAGCTTCTCCAAAGCACACGCTTCTTCATGATCCTAAGTCTCCTTTGACAGCAAAACTGCATCTTTGGGAAGATGAAATATGCCATCAGCATGTGGTAGGTTGGGAGGGTGAGAATGCACCAAACAGAAAATGTACATTAAGCCTCCCCGTGTTTCATCTGCCACCTCATCCATCTCAAGTTCGATGCAACCTTGGTCTAAATGGCTGGTAAGCCGGAGCCGTTCCTCCCACCCCGACTCTGCAAAGGAGGCCCAATCCTGCTCTGTAGGAGAGGACAGCAGATGGGTGGGACCTGCTGAGCGTGCACTGCCGCAAACGTTCAGTGAGACAGGGACACTCACAGAAATATATACAATAGCTGGAGATTTTCTGTCATAGAGACACATTTTTACAATGCTGCTTTACCCTCTTTAATTGCATGCAAAGCCCACTCGGGATCAGCTGCATCCTTACCCTCCCTTCACACCCCCCACCTCTCTGTCCTTTCTCTCCCCTGCAGCTACTGGTCTTTTAAAAGGAGAAAAGAATAGAAAACGCCCAGCAGGAGACAGGGAAAGGCCAGCAAAGGAAGCAAGAAGTGTTGCCTGGTTTCCTTCTGGCTGGTTCCNTCCTTTTTGTTTGCTGTTCCTGCTCAGCCCCACAGCATCCAGGACTTACCTTCCCCCACCCAAGCCCCTCTTTATGCACTGCAGAATTCAAAGCCATTGCAAGAGAAAACTTGGGGGTTTTATTAAAGAAAAAGACCCTCTAAACCCACCCACTGTTCATTGTACCATTTCAGGCTTTTCTTCTTCTGCAGCCACGTTCCCAGTTTTAGCCATTTGAATACCTCCTCCCCAGTTTAAACAGGCAAGACACATCTTTAGGATGCTGGACCAAAGCAGCAGAGCATCCTCAAGGCAGACTGCCATCCTGCAGCCAAACCGACCCTGGCAGCCAGCTCCTGGGCTGCCATTCCCGTATTGCTGCAGGAGGGAGGAAGGGCTCCCCTTGCAGCATTTGCTTTCACCCAACGCCATCAGAGGACCGCTCCCCTGTAGCATCTTCTAACGAAGAAATGTGAGCTGTGGAAGAAATCTAGGGATGGGAAGCCCTGAGAATACAGAGAAACCCATCCAGGTTATCCTGGCTGGGCTTAGGGGATTTTCTAGGGCATTACTCAGTCTTTTGCCTGTGTCTTTCTTTCCATTACCCATTTAGGCAATACACAGTCTTCACAAATAAAAAATGTTATTGATGATTTCTCTGCATCCAGCTACACACCCATAGACATTTTTCTTAGGGGAAAAAAACAACAGCTATATCATGTTACAAAAAAAATCATAATTAATTGGCATACAGCAGCTTCTTCTTATGGCACATTGTAACACCAGCAACATTTTAAATTGGCAAGTTTATCACATGTGTATTCATATTAAAATAAAAAGCCCACCTGCTACCTCGCCTCAGAGGGGTGTGTGTGTATGGGGGAGGCAGGGGAACAATGCTGCCATACCCTTTGCCTCCTCAGCAGAGAACTCCCCCGAAACGCAGAGGAAAAAAAAGAAACAACCCAAACCCTCAGAATAATGATAAAAAAAAAATATAAAATGTGCTGGTTTTGTAAGCAGGTTGATGCCAAGCCTCCCCCTAAAAGATGCTTGTCCTACCTGAGACGGTGCTGGCCATGCTGCTGCTGCGGCTGCGGGAGCGGAGCGGGTGCTGCAGGAGCAGGAGCGGGTGCTGCGGAGGTGCTGCAATGCTGCGGGGAGGGAGGACTGACTCAGCTGGAGGGGGCTGCAGCCATCCGCGGCGGGGAGAGGCTGGGGAGCCCAGAGAAAGGGAAGGGCTGGAAAGAAAAAGAAAGGGTCACTAGTTCAGAATATTAATTAGCGTATCAGGCCTCCTTTTCCTGGGTGGCTTTGACGGCAGATCCCTCCCAGGCAAGACTGACTGCCAGAAACACAGACCCACCGCGGGGGGGGGGGGGGGGGGGCGAGGAGACACACCCAGCCAGGCTCCAGCAAAGGATGGGTTTTCTTCCTCTTCCTCCCTTTCTTGTCTGCTCTAGACGGGCTAGACTGCTTTTTACCTTGCTGAAAGCACAAATAAGCAAATTCATGGATTGTTATGTTTGCTTTATGTTTTGTTTTTTAAACCAAGGTGGTGCCCACCTGCAGGGCCAGAGCTGGGGTCTGGCTTAGCTTAGGCTGGGAGGTAAAACCCAAGCCCCAAACCTTGCAGCAGCTTTAGGTGAGCAGCAAAGGGAGGAGGGATCCCAGGCAGGCTCAGCATTTTTAGGTGTGTTCTTTTGCACCAGCACCGGGCCACAAAAGGGGCTGCAGTTTGGGGGCGGGGGCAGAAACTGCTGTAAAAGTAAAGGAGGAAGAGCAGAATGGAGCCTTCTGAATTCAGTGGGCTATCTCGGGGTTTCTCCTCTCCTCCCTAGGCATCAGGACCTCTTTTTATCTTCCTTTTCTGTTCTCTTTTCTGTCATTTCTATCATTTCCTGTTGCTAGGGGCCAATGCATCTCTGCCTCTAGACTATCACACAGACATTAGAGATCAAGGAACCATCCCCAGTCCCCATTGCCAGCAGCACCCGTCTGACTGCAGCTGCACAAAGCCCAGCTCAGCACCTGCAGTTGCGATCCCATGGGATCCTCCCAGCCTCCGGCCCTCTCGTGCCAGACGTTATCCTGCTGGCTGCACATCCCCGCTGGCTGAAAACACCCCAAATCTCCCAGCACGCTGCAATGCAGACACTCCCAAACAATTCCAGCAGCTGCAGGGAACCACAGGTTGCTCGAGGAGCTGCTGGCGCTCCAGCTTGGCCAGGGGCAGAGGCCACAGGCTGTTGAAAAGACAGAGATTTCCCTTTTTTGCTATTTTTTTTCCCCACCAATGTCCAAGAGTCCTATTCCTTCTGCATTGTATATAAAAGGGAAAAAAGGAAAAGGAAAAACAAACAAAAAAAAAGAAGTCTAAATCAGACCAATGTTAACACTACCCACAAATTTTCAATGTTTTGCAACAGGAGCTTTTTTATTACCATTAACTGCTCCCTGCTCCGCCCAAGGGTTGTTTTGTAGTTGCAACTCCTACTTTCTCCTTGGGTTGAATCCCTCAGACTTTAGAGGTTATCTTGAAAGCAGCAGGCTGGATTGTATCTGGTTCCAAAACCCACTCCCCATTCACCGATGAAAGCAGCTATCCCAGGCACCTGAAAACTGGAATCATTTCCCCCTTTTATTCAGGATAAGCTCTGGCTCTGACTTACCACCAGACATGGGTCTGCCTACCTCTTGCGAAATTCTGGAGCATCAGGGTCTAAATCCAGTATGTGTCCTACTCCTTTGACTTAGAAAAAGGTGCAGACTGGTTCCAAGGTGCCACAGCATGTGTCCGAGTGGAATACACCGCATGAGAAATGGTGAGAAGCCTGGAGCATACACTGCAGGTCCCATATCCTTCACACTTCTGAGATAACCTGTCAGATAGATAACGTTAATACAGTTAATTTTGGATCCACCTGTCACACTGGGAAATACATCCTCCTTATTTGACACGTAACTGTCTTTTCAAGTTCACCCTGATTTTCACTAGGGAGCATTTGAAGGCACTGGGTGGCTTTTCAAGATGGGGATTAGAGAAAACTGGAACACATTTGGCTCGTGTGTCCTGTGCCTTCTTCACATGTGACACCCGACCAGGCACTCTCAGGAAACGATACATTTTCACAGAGAATCGCCAAAGAAGTTGGTTTTGTAGCACGCACTTTAACTATCTCAGTATTTTCAACGTTTTTCACAGAGGTCTTTCAACATAGGAAGGGCTTCTTCCAAGAACTCCTGCTTTCAACAACGCTGAAAACAAAAGAAAAACTCCAAAATGGACAGTTTTCAACTCATCCCAAACCAGGGACCCGTAACAATCCTCGTGTTTCATTCCAGGGAACATTTCGCCTGGGGCGCTTCACAGAGGATGAGCTGCAAGTTGTGGTTGTTACCAAAAGGGCCACAAGCCCCACACTTTCTGCTGCTGCTTGTGGCTGCAAGACTGGCAGAAGCACGGCTCACAAGGAGAAGTATTGGGGGAACAGCTTTCTCTAGTGACTAATGAAGTAACACTGAAAGGTGAAAATCATCTGGTCTGGAAGGGAGGGCACGGACTGCGACAGGGGAGGCTCCAACTCCTGGTACCCAGGCAAAAGCATCGGGGTGAGACCTCCCGGTACCCTCTGCAGTCTCAAGGTGGGAGAAGCTGCCTTAGTTGGCAAGAAACAACAACAGTAATAACGGTAACAATAATCATCATCATCATAAAAGTCCACACAGGGCAGCAGTCAGCCCCCTGAAACTGTGAAGTCATACAAAAGGAGAAAAAGAACTCTGGGAGAGAGAAAGCAGTGAGAGCAACGTCAGCAGTAATTCAGGAAAGCACGTCCCTGCAGGCAAGAGAAACGAGAGGGTTGTTTGGATGTTTTCTCTTCAGCATCTCTCGCTGGCACTTTGAGAAACGAGGCCACCCTGTACAAAGGATCAGGAAGAGGAAGAGTTGTACTAAATCAGTCACAGAAAGGTGTGAATTCAGGTCACTCCGGGGTCTGCTCGGGTACAACGTGAGGCTGTGACCTCTGCTCTGGTGATTCCCTTCTGCCTCCACCAAAGCACGAATAATCCCACCTGCTTCGGTTTCTTCATCTGTAAAACGGGTGTTTACTCACCCTTTCCAATAACAGGAGGATTGTGATTAAAATCAGAGAGGAAAGTAGTTTTATTTCCCAACAGTAAAGAGACAGAAAGGCTCTGGATTATCTGGATTCAAAGGAATCAAATAATTTTGTGGTCAAACAAAAGTTTTAGGCTGTTGCTATGGGAACCATCACATCTCAGAAAGACAGCAAAGGGCAACTTAATCCGCTTCCATCTGAAAGGGGAAAAATAACCTTCCTGTGAACTGTGGGAGCTTCACAGCTGATCACTGTGGTTCTTCCAACTCTTTCATCCCATTCCTCAAGGTTCTTGCTTGTCTGGGAATAGAATCCTGCCTAGCCAGCCTTGGAACTAAAATGGTAATTATCCACTTTGTATTTCTGCTCTGGACAAGTGTTCTCCTCGCCAGGTTCGGTTCAGCCACTCACACACCCACTTCCTCACAGAGTTTAAAGATCATCTCTTCCAAGGTTCTTCTTCTGGACATTTTTTTTTTAACTTGAAGGCACCATTTCCCACGAAAAATAGTTCATCCATGATCTTCACCATCTAAAAATGAGCAAGCAGTGGAGCCACCCCAGTTCCTGCTGTCTGGGGAGCCCATAGAGGCCGTTACAGCTGCAGGGACTGGCCTTTCATACAACCCTCTGTGCTGCTCTGATGAATTTTTTTAAACTCTTCCTATCTCCTTCATCCTCCAAACTCAGGGTTTATCCTGGACCCAAACACCAGAATGACAATCCAGCACTAACACTTCTATTTGCCATGTCTGTATCCCAACATAAAGGAAGTTCTAGCTCCAGCAAACCTTCACACTTCTGCAATCTTAGTAAGAAATCTATTTTCCTCTTCAAACTGAAATAATTTTGGTTTGTGTCATCTCATCTTTCAGAAGAAGCTGGCATAGCACTGCTGGAGACAGACCTGCCAGTGCTGGCACTGCAGCCTTGGTCGTGTAAGGTAAATGGTGCAGAGAAACAACCCTCCAGAAGGATGGGGAGTGCTCAGCCGCTGCTGACTCACGCTGGCTGCTGGACACCAGCACACCTGCTGACTCACACTCCTTTCTGGGCTTGGTAACCTTCCAGCTCCTCTCTCTCAGGAGGCAACGCTGCTTCCATCAATACCACTTAAATAAGTTAAAATAACCTGATATGATCCACTATTTATTTATTCTTCAGGGTAGGAAAAACGTATTTGCAGGAAATCGTAATGATGGCACAGTATTCCACGATGAGTTTAAACCTCTCCTCTCCATTATAAATGGCACATTGCACACTCTGGTTTAACAATCCACGCAGTCATTGCTTTTGCAGCCTAACCTTGCATGACTGGTATAAAGAGTTCAGTCAGGAACAGGAAAACTCACATTCTGTATGGAGTGCCACCAAGATCTGAAGGAATAACTCTGTAGCCCATTGGCAACCATTAAAGACAGCTTACAATCCAGGCAAGTTCAGCTCAAGGAGTTTAAAGGCCGGCAACCGAATCGGCAACACCCATAAACTCACCCAACTGAAGAATGTTCCAGAAGTTTGAGAAGAGATGGCATAATACACTCAAGATTTGTCCCATCCAGTAGTTATTTTTCTTTAAATAACAGAACGCTTATACATACAAACTCGCTGTGCAGTTTACTAGGAATAAAAGCATTTTAAGGTTACACCAGAACAAACCACATCCTATTCTACACCTACGCAGTCACCACCTAACAGCGTGAGATGCAGCAATGAAGTACAGAGAGATACATGCAAACTATTTTCTTCCTACCTTCTTCCTCATCTAACGGCATCAAACATGGCTTTGCCAAATTTGGGGATCCAGGTAAATCATGCCTATCTGTACATTAAACCACTTGAGCCTTACAAAGCACGTGATCCATCAATCCGGTGCAGTGCAGGATTCAGTACATCCACCCACAAGTGGAACCAACCCTCAGTCTGAGCAACTGAAGTGCTGAGGCAGCCATTCCTGGCCATGTGCACAGAGACAGAGAGGGAACTGAAGGCTGCAGGAATCCCGCCGAAGCACAGCAGGGAACAAAGGAGCTGCACGTTCACCCCTCACAAAAGACACCCGTCTTCTCACCAGTGTTCTCAGCGCAGAAGCTGCAAGGCTCAACAACACAGAAACCCTTGCATCTTACAGGCTGAGAGCTTCAACAAAGAATCCTGTAATACTCTGCCTTCTCCCATATGCAGAAGAGTAGTAGATGCACAGCACAAAGCAAAACAGCGCACTAGAGAGAAACTCTGGTCAAGGGCATCACTTCCTACATGGCTCCTCTGGGCTGCTAATGGAAGGGGAGAGATGCCAGTCTTGGGGGACCCTTGCCCCAGGGCGCTCACACGCTCCAGGGGAACTGAGCAGGGCTGGGAGGCTTTAGAAATGCAGCTGTTTTGCCACTTTCAGCAACCAAACAGCCAAACTTCTGCTCCTTCAGGGTCAAACCTTGGCCTTCATAGCAGGAGAAGCACCTGGGGGACCCTCCAGTGCCTAAGGCATCTCCCCAAGCCGGGCTCCCGCTTCCCTCTAGGCCCGGCTGGGCCCACGACCCACCGGATTTGATCCCTGCTGCCCGCGGCCCCTCAGGCCTCTCCGGGGGCACCAGATTCCCCCAGCCCCGCTCGCTCCCCGCCACTCAGGCGGGGGTAGCCCCCGGGGACCTGGCTGCGCCGCCACGGCCATGCCCAGCAACAGGAACCCGCAGTCACCGCCCCGCCCCGCCCCGTTCCCCTGGCAACGCCGCAACTCTCGCGAGAGCTCCCGGCGGAAGTTACGCACCGCGCGAGTGGCGGGGCTCACACACGTGATACAGGCGCGGGGATTCCGAACGGCAGGTAGGGGCTCGTTGTCGCCGCCGCGCTGCCCGCGTTGCCATGGCAACCGCCACCGTGGGCCGGGGGTGGCGGGAAGGAGGGCCTAGGCCGCACCGGAGCGGGTGGAAGATCCTGGGCCATGGGCCGGACCCCGGGTGCCCATGAACCTCCCGCCCGGGTGCCGCTACGTTCCGTTCCCAAATCTGTGCAAACAAACCAGCCTCGATTCCGGTTGGTGACTCTTAAGCGACACCGGCGGTGCAGCCCCCTGCCGGCGTGGCGGCAGGGTAACCCGCGGGCCTGCCCTTCCTTGCAGGTACCTGAGGGGAACCATGCCCAAGATAACGCTGAACGGCATCACGGTGGATTTCCCCTTCCAGCCCTACGAGTGCCAGGAGGCCTACATGGCCAAGGTGCTGGAGTGCCTGCAGAAGGTGAGTGCCCCCCCCCTGCCCGCAGGTGTTTGGGTTCATTTACTGCCTTTTATTTCCATCTGCAATGAAGGACTTCTCTAAAAAAGAGCTTGTCGCAGCTCAAATTCGGTTTTTGTTGTCTGTGAGCTGCCTTTTCTAAATCGTCTCTGACCGTGTTTTACTTGTGCTTTAATTTGCCCTGTAGCTGTTAAAAACCCGGTAACGTGCCTGTGGCAGGCAGCTGAAATGTGGAGGGGTTGGTTGTGACCTTGAGAAAAGGAAGAGAAGCTCAATTTGTGTGCTCCAGTTTGTCTGTAAACATCTGAGGTTTGGGGTTTGTGCGGTTGGTCCTTGGACCAGCACCGTAATTCATCATTTTATCTAGATCAGGTAATCCTAGGGAATGAATGTCAGATGAGAAACTGGGTGTTTTTTTATGATAGCTATCTTTGTTCTGGAGTTGGGTAACACGCTTCCATGGTCCCTGTTGTTTCAAGAGATCAAAATTGGTGGAAGCTTTGGCTTTCCCAGGTGGGGTTCCTCCATGTCCTGGGCAACGGCTCGGTTCCTGCTTCCAACCTCCTTGTTTTAATGCACGAGTGTTATCAGCCTGTTGCATAAAAAGATCCTTTTCACACACTTCAATGCAAGTTCTGGGAGTGTGAGCCCAGCTGCTAACTTTTCTGCAACTTTTCGTATCGTTATGTACTTCAAACCGGTAACATCCAGCAGGACTGGGTGTTTAAAAGAGCTCACAAAAGTTTCTTCTAAAAATGTGATGTGGGATATCGCCTTAATTCTAAGGAGAGCGGCAGCCTGAAACCTAAGGGTCATTTTCTGGGGTGTTTTTTGCAATAATGTCTAATATCGTCAGGTATTTCATGCTGAACTGTGATGCATTCCAGTCACTCTAAGAGCAGAGAATTCCTAAATAGAGGGAAATTGCTGGCTCTGGATTTTTGACTGAGCCTCACTACCTTGGTCAGAGGGTCCTACAGGTTGTGCATTTATAACCACTTTATCTGAGGGGGGTGTGTTTCCATTGTGTGGTAGTTTACCAGGTAGGGACTGGCTTCTTACAGAGGAGATGCAGTACTGCACGAAGACCTGTGCTAGCTGAATGTCTAAATTGCTTGTTTCCACCCTCCCCCCCCTCCCTTTTTTCATTTGACTTCCCTTCATTAAAGAAGGTAAATGGCATTTTGGAGAGCCCTACGGGCACGGGAAAGACCCTCTGCCTGCTCTGTTCCACTCTGGCTTGGCGGGAGCACTTTAAGGATACCATCTCGGCCCGCAAAATCGCGCAGCGTCTGAACGGAGTGGAGCTCTTTCCCGAGAGACCCCTGTCCTCCTGGGGCAGCGCTGCCACCGACGCCGCCGACGTCCCGGGTGAGTATCGTGGGCTTCGCGCCTCCGCAGGGGCGGCAGAGGGACGTTAAGGAACGCTTGCTTTTATCTCTCTGCCGTAAGAAGCCTGTAGTTGTAAAAGTCACGGAGCTGTTGTTTGGCAGCTGCAGCGCAGATTGACCGTTTCATAGATTTTTTTTTTTTTTAAAGGTGTTTTGTGCATTTTTAATTTTTCTTAGAACGTTAGAAACTCGTCTAGCTCATTCTGTGTGGGGGGAATACTTAGATGGCAACGTTTCTTGCTGTCTCTAGAAGGCAAGCTGTTGCCATAGTACCAGCTGGGGAAGAAGGCTAATAATATCTCTAGTTCTTTTTTCCATGCTAATAATATTTTTCTGCCCTTTTTTTTTCCTCTCTTCCATTTGGCAGCTTATTACACTGACATCCCTAAGATAATTTATGCCTCCAGAACTCACTCACAACTTACACAGGTCATTAACGAATTAAAGAACACGGTCTACAGGTAAATATGATTTAGGATAATGTTCCTATTCAACCAAGAGGTGGAGAAACCCTTGTGATTTAGTTATTGTGTGAATTTATGTGGGTGAATGTATAAAAAAGATGATTTCCAGTGAAATGTAGTTCTCTTAAAGTGCATGTATGGAACCCGGATTTCTTTGTTGTTGGGTTTGGTTGGTTTTCATGCTTCACAGTTTGCCATCTCTTTTGATCAATGGAATTTCTAGAACTTGGTCTGGTTTTTGGTTCTTTACTTACCACGTTTGTTTCTAAAATGACATTATTTCTGTTCGGTTCTGTTCTTCCCTGAGGCATTTCTTTAAGGCAGTGGGAAGTCATTAGAAAATTGAATTCCTTGGGCTGGTATAAATTTATGAAGAAATTTATGGTTTTGCTGTACCGATGTCTCTCCCAGTTTCCAGCTGTTGACATGCCACTGGATGGACTGGGCTCTTTGGATGGGCAGTAATCGTTTGTTTGTGTGTTTCTCATGAAGATACAGGCTTGCAATAAGCCAAAAAAAAGCGTTATGAAGTTTGTAATGTATTAGTTCTTGTCACAACCTTGCTGTAAATATCACAGCCAGCTTGGAATAGCTTGTCTTAGGTGACAGGCCCCAGTTTATTCGGCAGAACTGTCATAACAGAACCCAGATTTGTAGTGGGTGACTTAAGCTGCTACTTATTACTTCCTGCTGGAAACTGTTGGTTATTACCACCCACTGCTACCCAGAGGAATACAGTACCATAAAGTCAAATAACATATACAGCTGGTACATGCTGAATAAATGACTTACTGCTTCTGATTCTGACCCTTATTTTGTGGTCATCTGTTTCTCCTGAACCTTTTGCTTCTGATCTGTTACACCCAACTCAGGCACTTACGACTGTGTCCTTCTTTCTTGCCTTGTTTTTAATAGGGGTTTTGATTATTCTGTTTAAACAGGCCAAAGATATGTGTGTTGGGTTCCAGAGAGCAGCTTTGCATCAATCCTGAAGTCAAGCGACAGGAGAGCAACCACATGCAGGTGAGAACAGGGCCTTGAAAGCACAGGGAGAGCATGGAGGTTTCTTGCTTTGGTGCATGGTGTGTAGTTCTCAGCTCCAACACTTAACTGCTGGAGGCTGTAGGGAAAGGTAGTAGTCCTTAAATATGTTTTGAGGAACTTTTACTTTGTAGTTTTGAGAGTGCAACATTTAATTCTGAGTCTGTGGTAGCATTTTCCATCCAGAGAAGGATGTCATTGTGTCGAACGTGAGAGTTAAGAGTTTGCAGTTTACTTTCTGATCTGCCACTGAAGTGTTTTTCAAGAGCAGTAATAACTTCCAAATAGTGCTTCAGCGATGGATTTATCTGTTATATCCACAAATAATAGAGAATATTACTATTTTGAAAAGTATTAGTGGCAAAATGTAACAAAAATTTCCTCTGAATGTTGTGTGTTGCATGAAGGAGAGTCTGGCTTCTCGGGTGAACAGAAGGACACGGGATTATTAAAACTGAAGAACTGTGATGAGCATTTATTCGTTAGCTGGTGTTACAGAAGGCTAATAGCTCTTCACCCCTCAGCAGGCTTCTCAGTGCCTGACAAGCTCTGTGACTCTTGGCTAAACTGTATCATATATCTTGCAGATTTATATGTGCCGAATGAAAGTGATGGCTCGTGCTTGTCATTTCTATACCAACGTGGAAGGTGAGTTTGGCTGGGGAAGTAAAGCCCTGTCTTTTGGAGAGGGAGAGAGCTGCTGGGCAGGTAGAGGGGTTTGGGAGAGTTGGCAGCACCTGCCTGTGTGGGGGTGTTTTGCCCTGTGTTAGTGCCTTTCAAGAACACGATGTGAGGAGGCAGGTGGGCATGAGGATCAGGGTAACGACTTCACCTGTGCCTGCAGCTCTAGAATCATAGAATCATTTAGGTTGGAAGAGACCCTTGGGATCATCAAGTCCAACCATCAGCCCTACTCTACAAGTTCTCCCCTACACCAGATCCCTCAACACCACATCTCATCCACTCTTAAACACAGTCAGGGATGGGGACTCCACCACCTCCCTGGGCAGCTGATTCCACTGACTGACCACTCTCTCTGTGAAAAACTTTTTCCTCATGTCCAGCCTAACCCTACCCTGCTGCAGCTTGCAGCCATTCCCTCTTGTCCTGTCGCTCGTTGCCCGTGAGAAGAGACCAGCACCAACCTCTCTACAGTGCCCTTTCAAGCAGTTGTAGAGAGGGATGAGGTCTCCCCTCAGCCTCCTCTTCCTCAAACTAAACAACCCCAACTCCCTCAATCGATCCTCATAAGCCTTATTCTCCAGGCCTCTCACCAGCTTTGTTGCCCTCCTCTGTACTCGCTCCAGCACCTCGATATCTCTCTTGTGCTGAGGTGCCCAGAACTGGACACAAGACTCTAATGTCATTTTTCACAGAAAAGAGTACGGAGAAAGAACTGATTGAGTCAATCATGGATATCGAAGACTTGGTGAAAAATGGAAACAAGCACAGGTGAATGATCCCCTCTGACCTTCCTCCCCCTTATTGGTGAACGTGGTGAAAACTGTTCTCTGCTCATTGTCATGAACTTGAAATACACTGAAGTAGGAGAACAGCGGTGAGAGCAAAGTGGAGTGGCTAGATACGTTTGAGAGACAGCTTCCAAAAAAATCACGTGTGCACTGAAGCCTTGCTTTCTGTCCCTGCAGTTTCCACCATGCAGCAGTTTGTTCCAATCCACACTTGGGTAAAGACCGAATCCGATCGGAGTCGGGCTCACCAGTATTTCATTCCTTGCTTGAGCAGAGGCTGCCAATATTATCTGATGTGACAAACGATATTGCAGTTTTGTTTCAGGTCTGAGAGGGTGAGGTGACTGATCTGTTGAGATTAAACAAGGCTAGTGCAGCATTTACTTCTGGCCTGAAGGGGTGAAATGATAACGCAGTAATGAATGCCACTATTTCTTCTTTAATTTCCTCCCTCGCTGTGTGGATGAACTGCCCAGCTGGGTATTATAGTCTGTGCTTCTCTTTACTTGTGCTGTGTGAGCAGAGCAAACCATCTGCCCTAAAACTAAACCTGACAATTTCAACTCCTTAAGAAGTTGATTAGAAACCCTTGAGAGTGTGAAAGAGAGTACATGGGTGCAGGCTGGATATTTCTGGGAGCGGTACTTCATGGTTCTACTACTGGTTTGGTTTTGTTTTTTTTCCAAACAGAGCTTGTCCTTATTATCTCTCTCGAAGCCTGAAGCAGCAAGCAGATATTATTTTTATGCCTTACAACTATTTACTAGACTCAAAGGTAACATATGTCTGTGCTTTTAAATGCAATTGTTCTGTTTATCCTGGGCTGTTAGTGGGTAAGCCCTGAAGAGCTGACGTGTAGCAAGTGAATGTGTTACATGAGATACTTCAAAACTAATCAAAACCTAGATCAGCCCTAAGAACCCCCTTTGTGTTTTTCTCTGAAGTTCTTCTTTCCCACAGTTAAGTTTCAATTTTTATTTGAGGTCTTGCTGTTATAGAATTAGCTTTGCAGAAAGTGGAGCTGCTGTCGCTGGGTGATACCTCCTGAATATAAATCCTCAGTCTGGTGCTATGCAGTATCTGAGACAGTTTTGGTTTTGCAGCCAACTGTGATTTCTGGAATAAGGAAAACTTTTTTTTTCAGTAGATTTTGGACATCTTTCTTGGGATTAATTGCTGGCTTTGTGAAAAAAGCAATTGAAACAAATTGTCTATATTTCATGGGTAGAAAATGAAGCCTTTGAAAACTCTGCTGAGGAAAGAAATCTGCTTGATGGTCTTCATGCAACTTGGAGTAATTAATGAGTTATGGTAAAAGACCAAATGTTTGTAAATTAAAAAGTAAAATCTCTGACCACTTGAAACAAACAGGCATCATGAAATGAAGTTATCTGAGAATATATATATATATATATATATATTCTTGGGGGTGTTTTCAGAGCATCCATTTCTCGCAAAGCTGACACAAGCATGAATTGGTAAGACCCCAGGGCAAATTCCTCTGCTTTGCACCCAGCTCCTCCCAGATCCTTGTCTGCAAAACAGTGACTGTAATTAATTCTGATTTAAGCTTCTGTGTCCTTGTGTCACAACTGGGTTTTTTTGTTTATTTTTTTTCTTTATTACAATGTAAATTGTAACCTCCATAAACTTCTGTGGGATGCATTTTGTCACCTTCATTTCCAGAGAAAACAGTTCTGGGGTTTATACATTAGGTAGCCACAGTGACTACTTGCTGTTTTCTTAAAAAAAGTAATTAAAAAAAAAACAATTCAAAACACATGAAAACCCAAATCTATCTCATGAGCCAGTTTCTCAGTCAATCAAATCTCTATTTCTCTGTAACCTTTTTGTCTGTTCCCTCATTCTCTTCTCTGTCTTTTAGAGCCGGAAAGCTCACAACTTAGACCTGAAGGGGACTGTGGTGATTCTTGATGAAGCTCACAATGTGGTAAGTTGTTTCTGGTCTGTTGCCATTCTTCAAACTTCCCCCAAATTGAAAAAACAGAGCTGTGCTGTATTAGCCAAATACAAACAGCATATAAAATCTGTATCTCAGTTGTTAACGTTCCTGAATATTTCTTGTTTCTGTGACATTTAAAGCTTTGCAGTTTAATTAGTGGTCCTTTGAGGCTACTGTCATTTTCTACAAGGTGATAGTGTCTTCCTAAATTGTGGATCTCCACATCTATGAGTGGGCTCATTTTCTTGTTCGGAGGGTTCTCTTCCAGGGGGTATGAAATCATGAAAGATCCAGTCTTGAAGCCCTGTAGCATTGTCTGTCCAACTCAGTAGATGGTAGATGGCAAATGTGACACTTCTCTTTTTAAATGAAGCTTTGAAAATATTAAACCCCAGCCAACCAACCAAAAAACCCAAACCCAAACGAAAAGCGTTGCGTTGTGAACTCTTCCCCTTAATCGGCTCAAAACTGCAGCCCTTTGCCTAAACAATGAAATGCAAAGGGACGTCTGAACGATGTCCCTTTTCCTCTGCCACCTGAACGACCTCCCAGTGGGATTTCTGCTGAACAGCCGCAGCCTTTACTTTCTGCTGGCGTGGTGTTCTTCACGGAACCGGCCAGCGGAGGGGGTGCCGTGTTTCTCTGCAGATGGCTGAAGGGTCGCATCCAACACAGGCTCCTTTCAGCAGAGCTTCTTTTCTTTTTGCTCTTGAAAAACGGGTGGAAATTCAGTCATGATTGCTTGGATTTTTGGGTTGGCTTTGGGTTTGTTTTTTTTTCCCCCATTTATGGTGTTTTAATATTAACTGATGCCTGTATGCAGGTGTTCGCCAGAAGAGCTGTTGTAGAACTACTTGTTTTGCAATAGTTCTCCTGTGGAACTGTCTTTTCCAGGTTACTACGTGGAAACTTAGTAGTTTCTCTAAAGTAGCCCGGACTGCTTTCTGCTGAGATTCTTCACACACACAGTTAGCTCAACATTTATTTCATTATATTTTTTTTAATAACATTTCTTCATAGCTATTGCAGTCAAATTTTTGTGTAGGTTTGTTCTTATCCTTTCCTTTTATTCTTCTGGGAAGATGATGATTCTTTTTGTGCTTGAAAAATGTGTGACAAAACGATATGTGACTTATTTTTCAAGGTTGTAGAGAGTTTTCTCAGACTTACCCATTTGAGTGTTGAAATCGTTACTGTTATATGTTTTTTTAATGGGAAGTTATTATGTTTCCTCCTTCTCTGTAATAATATTTGTTCTGCCATATGTTTTGGTCCAAATAATAGAGATTTTCCTGCTTTTTTTGTATCCCCCTTCCCTGTTTTCCTCCCTGCCCCACTCTCTGAATGCGAGATCCTGAGGGGCAGGGACCGTGTCTTCATATGAGTGAACCCAGGGGTAGGAGTATCTCCTGTGAGTACGAGAGGGGCTGGGAAATAGCTCTTTCAAAGGACAAACATCTTCTCCAACTGAAAAGCTTACTATTCCATCAATTTGTCATCAGACAGCAAGCTATTAGGCAACTGTGTGGGAGAAATAAAAGGGTGTCAGGAAAAATCTGTCAGCAGCAACAGTAAGAACGCAGAGGAGGTGACGCCTGTTAAAAACAAAAGGGCTCTTAATGGTGACAGTGATTTGCTACCAGATGGGAATGGGTGAACACTGATGACGTGGAAGAGGCAGAATCTGTTCTTCGTTTCAGGGAAAAGGGTGCCTAGCAATCCTCATCAAAGTCTCAAGGTGGTTATAAAATGTCCTCTGGCCTGAGCTGGGGATGAGAAATGACAGCAAGGCTGGACATCGGGACTTTATCATCTATGGAACTAGCTGAGCACGTAGCACCCTGAGCAGTCCAAGTAATGCTTCCATTCCTTGTGTTCTAGGAGAAGTTGTGTGAGGAGTCATCCTCGTTTGACTTGACGCCTTACGATTTGGCTTCTGCAATGGATGCTCTCAACGTCGTCCTGGAAGAACAAGCCAAAGTAGTTCAACAGAATGAAATAAATGCTGAGTTCAATATGGAGTTGGCCAGTTCAGGTATGTTGACAACCACAACCCACTGGGATTACAGGGTGCTGCTGCCAGGAACTGGAAAGTTTTTGGAAAATTTGCTTCCATTAGTAGACATGTTTATTGTTAATTCATAATCACTGTCTGACAAATAGTGAAGACTTGGCCAAACCAATGTGACGTGAGGGGCCATGAAACGGTGGGATACGTCTGTTTTCCCATATACACAGTTCTAGCCTCCGTATCCGTGACTTCTGAAAAGCCATAAATAAACCAGAGATGAAACGGATGTGAAACATCCTCTTAAAATCTCTCCTTTCTTCCACAGGACTGAACATGGAACTTGAAGACATAGCAAAGATAAAGAGTAAGGCTGTTTTGTTGTTTTGTTGAAGAATGTTCTTGAAACAGTTTCAAAAGATAACAACTATAAATCATGTTCCTGTAGCATTTCTCCAGAAGCTGCCCATGACCGAAAAGTTCATGGACATTTAAGTTGTTATTTTTCAGAGACTTTTGTGGAATATTTAGTTATTCTCTTCTGAAAAAGTTGAGAGACAAGAAAAATGGATGCATCACTTCCTTCTTTGCTAGAAGTTCCCTGGGTTTCTAATTTTATTGTTGTGCTGGAACTGTATTAGTCACACTGTTCTGCTGAACAAACTGGTGCTACATAAAGGTAATGGCAAGAGCTGGGGATGCCTCGTGTTTACAAAGCATTTCCAAGAACAACTTTCCCTGTCTACAGAGAAGACAGATGAAGCCTCATCTGACAGTTGAGGTCACAGCAGTTCTTAAAGTTGAATATGAATATTTTGATGATATCTAGGAAATGGGTTTTGATCATTTAGATTAGTTTACAGAATCAAGAGAACAGCAAGGCTGCTGCCTTTAGTAACAGCCTTTGTAATAAAGCACATTGGAAGTGGAGGCTTCGATGTGGCCCAGAAGGGAGTTTCTGTGAACCCTAATTCTTTTCCCCCTTTTGATTCTCTTAAAGAAATTCTTCTTCAGCTAGAAAGTGCTATTGATGCAGTGGAGCTGCCACCAAATGATAGTGGAGTCACCAAAGAGGGAAGGTAAATTTCTTCTTGTTAATACATTTGTGTGTTAAAAGTGGAGCAGATTCTAGACCCAGGGGGAACTGGATCAGCTGTTGGCATTGGTAGCAACATTCTAGTTCCTGAGAATAGTGTTTATTCAAGGTCTGGGGTTTTCTTTAGTCTGCTTTCTGTACAAATCATTGTTTCTGGTGGATCTCCCTTTTAAGGCATTTCTGGAGTGGAAAATCTTACGCTGTGTGTTTGCCTGTCAGATGTTCTGAAGTAGCAGCAGCTCCTCACTGTGCTGCTTGCAGTTTGGCATCATGATTTCAGCAGATGTACTAGTGCTGCAGTGATTTGGTTTGAGGTACCCCAGAGCTCTCTAAGTCTAGTTCTGAATAACCCATATTATATTGTACATTGTAAAAAAAAATACATATATAGTGGGGAAATTGCACACAAATCTGCTTCTAAATGAATAGCATTGTACGTTGTGGAGAAGACACAGCAAATGTAAAGGATGTGGTCAGCATGGTCGGTATGTTTTGTTGTGTCAATTTTCTGCTGTCTTTATAACCAAATACTTACTTTTATTCCTCTGAGCTTTTCTTTCTGGTGGAGACAAGAGTGTGTTTTGCTATTAGATGGTGAAATTGTTGCTGTTGTAACAGAGTCAGGGTAATTGTGTCCATGAGATTATTTACCTATTTCTGCTTTTCCTTTGTAAATTGCAGCTACATCTTTGATCTGTTTGCAGAGGCACAAATAACATTCCAGACAAAATCCTCGCTCTTGGAGTCACTAGAGCAGATTTTACAGTTTCTTTCAGGACGTAAGTTTGAATTTGTTGGTTGTTTCACTCGGAGCTTTCCCTGTAATTGAAAGTTTGCGTTGTTTGGGCAGAGGAGGAGAAAGGCTTCTTTGCTTAGATTTGAATTATAAAGCTTTTAAAAGATAAAATCTGACCCTGAGGACCTGTGTCTGTTTGTTAGGACTTGCTGCCAGATCCTCTGCTGGGAAACACCCGTTATGTCTGTTCATGCAACAGAAGGAGTTTTAGGAGCCGCTTTGTGTCAAAACCCGAGCGTGTACCAACACACGTGTGCACGTGTGTGTGCATCTGTGGAGGGGTTTTGCCCACAGCACTGGTTTTTCCCAAACCCAGAAGAATTGTGGGGTGGAGCTTGTTGACATGTTGCCAGTGGCACTTTTGGTGTCTTAAGTTGTTCCCTGGTTATGGAGTTAGGAAACAGGAATATTGGGAATTGTGTAATGTGTTGTGGTTTGGGGTTTGTTTTTTGTTGTTTTGGGTTTTTAATTGGTTTAACAAGTTTCCATTGTACTGTCTTTCAGCATTTTGTTCTTAATTTGCACTTCTGCAAAGAAAGATGTACTTAGTTCTTACTAGCAGACTCTTCAGTGACAGCAGTGAAGAGGACAAGCCTGCTCTGTGGGGACTAGAATAAAGGCTGTCAGTTCTGCAGGCACATCCCTTGAGAATACATCTAGCCTTCCTTTTGGTTTCCCCCACCCCAGCTTCTTTCTTCTTTTAGGCTGTTTGCACACTGGCCTAACAAGTGCATCTGTTTCTTATTTCCATGGTCAAATTCTCATCTTCAGTGGAATTCACATGTTCTTTTAATTGCTCCTCTGTAGTCACTGTTCTAAGGACACTAGATCCTCGGCTGTGATTCTAAAGGGCTAGTTGTAGTTATAGCAAAGGTTTGGGGTTTGTCTCTCTTTGCACAACAGGGTAATGAGTTTTCTATTCCTCTTTTCATCAGACTAATAGAATCATAGAATCATTCAGGTTGGAAGAGACCCTTGGGATCATCAAGTCCAACCATCAGCCCTACTCTACAAGTTCTCCCCTACACCAGA